>JANJEY010000006.1:16627428-16646589 GCA_024703695.1 Erythroxylum cataractarum
TTTCACAACCAATCCATCTTACAAACATGTGTAGCATAACCCATAGTTTCTTACTCCTCATATACAACATCAATCATCCATAAGACAACTCCTAACCCATTATTTAGCATTTATATGAAACAAAACATCTCTATAACTCATTACTCATCAAGCATATATGTATAAGCAAAACAATTTACAAACTCTTCATCATCCATGACACATACATAGACAAAGCACTATTTCATGCATTAACCTCTAATTATCATCATAAATGCTCCATTTAACATTACCCATAAAATTAAAACATGACTTACTTGATTTAGCTACCAAATCTTCAAACTCTTCAAGAAAATAAAAAATATCTAACTTCAAGCACAACCCATGATCATCATCATCTTTAAGATTGGAAGGTTAGCGTTTTTTGTGGGAATGAAAGAGAAAACAAGGTGGAAGAGTAGTAATTGGAAGATGAGAGGTTCAACGTGGGTGGAGATTTGAAGAATAAAAATCAAGAAGAAGAAGAGAAGAGAAGCTACGAAGGAGAGAAGAAGAGAACCAAAAACAAAACACCTAGGTTCTTTTAAATGAGAAGCATGGAGAGAGAGGAATGGGGGGTTTGGGGTTGCACGGAGGGGTTTCAATAAAATTAAAGACTTATGACATGTGTCAATTGCACCAATTTCTAAAGCAGTAAAATAGGTTCCTTCATTTAACTAGTCTCAATCAATTTCAAATTTTACTCTAATATTTGTCCTCCAAATTTTCAATGACACTTGTGAATAAATTCTAAAGTCATTTTTAAAATTTTTTTTTTCATTGCATAGTAATTTCTACTATCATTTATTAATAGTTTTGCTACTTGACAAATTTTTCTAATAAAAAAATAACTAACAATTTTCTCCTATTGGTTCTAGTCAAAAAATAGCCAACAATTTTTCAAAAATTTCTCCAAAAATCTCAAAAATTTTAAATCCGCAAATACGCTCTTCAAATCGATATTCAACACATAAAAACTACAATTCTCAATAGAAATCACGTTTAGAAACAATTATATCCAAAATGTCAATGAATGTATGTACAATCATCTTTATGTGTAAAAATTCAATATTTATGTGCAAAATTTTGCTATTCACGTATAAGTGCATATCATATTATACATGAATATGAAATATATTTTTTAATCTCTCAATCATCTCTCATATATTCTATTCTAGCCGCAACATGAATAACGAGATATTACAAGAAGTGATGGGAGATGCAAGCTATGCAGCTTCGAATGGTTGTTTAAGTGGCTTTAGAGTGATGAGAAAAGACCAGAAAGATGGGTATATCTAATTAGAAGGGGAAGGGTGGGAACTTTTTGTAAGGAAGTTTCCAGGAAAAGAAATGCAAATGGCGTATGACTTGCGAGCTATTTATTTCTTTTCTTTGCGTGGGGCTTGGAGTGCTTATTTATTTCTTTCTTTCTTTATTTCTTGTTGTAACGAAGGCCTCTTCTGTCACATGGTTTTTCTTTTTCTTTTTGTCCGCTATCTTAATTCTTAATTCTGTCTACACGGACACCAGAAGGCCTGTTCCTAATACTTATTGTCCAGTATGCGCTCATTATGTGTCTGCAAATCTAAAAATAAGGACTTGTTGACAGCTGAAGGGCGCACTTGAGAATAATTATATTAATTAGTTTGATACACGAATGCCAATTCTGGCATTAGGAGCTAGTTTGAGCTATTGCATATAATTGTTTTTTGTATTTACTCAAGTTTAAATTGAAATGTACAATAGTGAATGAATGGAATATGAACAAGAGACTACTCGCCATCCCTCTCAACTTTGACTCAAAATTAGATCGGTTACGAAAAGACATCGTCTAGATTCCAAGACTTACATCCTAGATTCGTGCGGCAGGGTCAGATGAAAGCAATCCCTTTCTAAGATCAAATTAGATAAGAGTTAAGTGTTCTTTATGATCCTTTATTTGAACTATTAAGTTATAAGTACTTCTTAGGCTTGCGCTACTTATACATACAGTACTGTATTTTTGAGCAGATTAATTTTTTTGAATTGTTAAAAGAGTTAACCCTTCTCGAATTTAGTTTTTATTTACATTTAATAAACATCATATTTTCTTTTTCATCATTTCTTTCCTACTTTGTTCCCTTGTTCCTATCAGGTCTCTCCTAAAAACTAAATTGTTGAAACCCCAGTTCCCTTAGACATGATTAAGCAGCCAGTTCTCCGATCTCTAGGAATTTATAATTTCAAACTCAATTCTATTTAATTATAGTGAACCTACAGATGCAAGGTTAGGTTGGCGTCAATGGTGGGAAACGGTTGTGATGTAGGGCTCTAGCACAACAATTTCAAATAAAAACAGATGCAAGGCTACTTATAATTTCAAACTGTTGCGATGTTGTGATCTAGGGTTCTAGCACAACAATTTCAGATAAAAGGCCAAGGGCAAAGTATATGGTGCCGATGAATTATGGTCGGTGGTTGCTGGAAGTTCGGCATGTTTAGGCTCCATCAAACCTGCGATGCACTTCATCAGGGGTGTATGCTTGTTTTTGTTAGGACTGTTATAGATAGGTCTCCATGGTCATAATGCGTTTAAAACAGTGCACCTGAAAATTGATTTCTTATTTATAAAGATTTTATGCAAAATTGATTTCTGGATTAATTTTATAAATGTAATGAATAATGAATTTTTAAATTACATATTATGTCAAATAATACAAATAGCAACTCATGGTATAACAACTTTCATTTAAGGAAGGGTTATCTTTTAGTAGTTGTTAATATTTATTTATTTATTTTGTCATTATCACATTTAATTAAAAATATTCAATTACTATAATTTTTGTTTATTGTAAATAAATATATAGTGATGTCTTGAATAGGGTGTTCAATTTTCATTAGAGATGTAGAAATAAAAACTGTAAGCTGTGAGTTGAAGTCTTACCAATTAGAGAAAAATGTGAGTTAATTCTAAAAGAAATTTAGTTATTGTAATTGAGAAATGAAAATATTTTCTTTGATAATTTTAATTAATTGGTTTTATTTCATATAGAGTATAATAAAATTATATTGTATGTCCAGATTATTAATAATATGGTCATCAATTTGGTCATAGTTATGAAGGAACTCTAGTATTACAACCAAAATTACTAAGAAAGTGTATTATGGTGAATTTGTCATCGATTTATTTAAATAATTTGTTTGAGAGGTATTTAAATATGATGAAATGACAAATAGTGGAGGACAAAAGGTCATCCTCGAATGCTACCGAAAGAAACACTCACCAAGGCTGGTCTCCCATTGTCATCCCTATTTACTACTCATACTAATTTAATTTTGGGTATCCAACAACTTCTCAACCGCGAATAGATCGTAAAAGCTAGGCATATATACTGAGAGGCTAATCGAGCTGCGAATTGGCTAGCGCACCATGTCAGATTCTTAGATCTTGATATCTATTGGTATCACTACCTGCATGTGGGTTGCTTTAATATCCTAATAAAGGATATAGCTGGAGTTTTCTTTCCCCGTTTGATAGCGTAATATATGTATTCGTTTTCTTACGATCGATATATATATATATATATAAGAGTCTTATATGCAATCATTTTATAATCGGACTGGACAGGTCGATTGACTAGATTAAGCTTGAATTGACTTATGTTTTGATTCATTTTTTGTTTTTATCTATTATAAATGAAAATTGGTGGGTTAACTAATAAATTGATTAGTTTTCTCTTCTTCGTAAAGAACCATAAATATATGTTTTTCTTCTTCTTTGACGATGAATAACAGACAGGCACAGTAATTAACGACCTTCCTCCTGAAACATGAGCAAGATTCCTCCGACCTGTCACTTCTCATTCTGCTTTATGAAGTGGGAAAACGATGATCCTCTAACAGTCCATTAAATAAACATCAGTGGAGAATTAGAGAATCATGAAACTAAACAAGGAAACAAAGAACTGGAACAACATATCTGGATTAGCATCTGAGAAATAATCATAAAGAAATTATATATCTACTATAGTTCAATCATCAGAGCAAGCTGGAATCTTTCCTAATATGCAGAATCGCAAACGGAGATCAAAGATATATCAAGGAGGAGCCTTCACAGCAAACAAAGACAAATTGTGAAACACAAACATTATAGAGACAAAGAAGGCATAGAGAATTGAGAACAATATAAGGAATCATATGTGGGTTAAGGTTAAACCAGTGTTTAAAATTTTCCAGAGAAGTCACAAAGAACAATATACATACCTATGCCCTCTCAAAATTTCCAATAACATCGCCTTCTGTACAGAAAACAAATGAAACACCAAAGGGGAGAAAAGAAATCCAAAAGAAGCGATAGACACGATTTAAGTCATTAATGTTTAACGATGAGCCAACTGTCAAGACAAGTAATAAATTTGTTTTTAATATTATTCTATTTGGTCTTTAAAAGTAGTCAACATGAGCTTTAGCAAATTGTAATTACTTTTTATGGCCTTTTTAGATCATTTTTGAAATAAATAGTAGAATTTAAAAATAAGAAGAAGATATAATTTTCAATTATTTTAGGACATTAAGAATATTAATATTTCTTGATCAAAATAAAATATAACTTTATTTATATTTTAAAAAGGATACTAAAAAGTTATTAATTAGTAGTTTAGTATAGATAAGGAAATTTGTTTGAGATAATTTAAGGATATTTTATAGAGTGATATTTAAACTTCAAAGAAATATATTGAAAGAAGTACTTATTAATTAGTAACTTAGTATAGGTAAGAAAATTTGTTTAGGATAATTTAAGAGTGTTTTAAGGAGTAATTTTTAAATTTTAAAGAAGTATGTTTAAAGAAGGAAATTAAAAGTGTTATTAATTAGTAATTTAGTATAGACAAGTAAGTTTGTTTAAGATAATTTAATAGTATGTTAAAAAGTGATGTTTACACTTTAAAGGAGTATTTTTAAAGACAAAAATTAAAAAATTATTAATTAGTAATTTGCTAATTTAGTATAGATAAATAGTTTCGTTTATGATAATTTAATAGTATGTTAAAGAGTGATGTTTAAACTTTAAAGAAGTATATTTAAAAGACACTTAAAAGTTATTAGTTAGTAATTTAACATAAATAAATAATTTTGTTTAGGATAATTCATAAGTGTCCTACTTTAAACATACTTAAACTTTTGACTCTTTAGATATATTCAATGTTGGAGATTATTTCAATTTTTGTTTCCTATTTGAATTCTTTTTATGTTTTCAATCCTTTTCAACCTTTTTTTTTTTAATATTTCTTCTATATATACTTTGATTCCTTTGTGTCAAGAACACAAGTTAACTCTCTCTTTTTTTATTATGTTTCTTTTGTTGGTTGTAGCGATTGAAGTCAAATCTCATATTATCAAATTGATATAAAAGATGCGAGAATCAAAAAGACAAAGGAGTTCGACGACCCTGATTGTCCCACTATTCACATCTCTCCTACTGACAAACTACATATTCGACACGTCTGGGTAAATACGTTGATTGTCAAGCTCTTGGGCAGGCGTATTGGTTACAGGTTCCTTGTTGCGTCCTTAAAGAAGCAATGGAAATTACAGTGTGATGTGGTCTTGGCTGATATGGGGAACGAGTTTTATTTGCTCAAATGTCACTGTCTGGAAGATTATCGAACGGTGCTGGAGGGCGGTCCTTGGATGGTGGCGGATCACATCCTCACCGTCATGCGCTGGCGACCAAACTTCGATCCCTTTGCTGCGTCCATTGACAAAGCTACTGTTTGGGTTCGCATCCCTCACCTTCCGGTAGAATACTATGATCGCCTTATCCTTACTCGAATTGGGAATAAACTGGGCAGAACGGTGCGGGTCGACGAAAGCATCGTGGCCAGTACGCGGGCCAAATTTGCCAGAATTAGTGTGGAGGTGGACTTAAGTAAACCATTGATTGCTAAGTTTCGTCTGCGTCGCAGAATCTGGAGGGTGGAGTATGAAGGATTGCATTTGGTGTGCTTTGGTTGTGGCACATATGGGCATCACCGCAATAGTTGTCCCCTTGAACACTCAGAGGAGGTGGCGCCTGGTCCCGGTGCTGAGATCCCCCCACCCACTGTGGTGGCTCCGCCTCCCCCCCAGCCAGACCTTCCTTCGCGCCCGGAGATCCAGGAGAGTTACGGTGCTTGGATGTTGGTCCAGCGACCGAACCGTGGCCGTCCCCGTCCCCGTCCTCCTGCCTCTCGCGGTCAGTCTGCAGCTCGAGGTGGCACATATAATAATGAATGTGGGGATGTGACAGCGGATGTTCCCCTTGGACCTCCAGACAAAGGCAAGGCCTTGCAGGGCTCTCGTTTTCACTTGTTAGAAGACTACTCTCCTGCGCCAGCTAGTAGACCTGCAGCCGCTGGCAGTACGTCTCGAGCTCCGGAACTGCTGCGGCCTCTCCCACAGAGTACAGCGCGAGATGTAGAGGATGATGGCGGTTCCCTTTTATCCGCTGGTCCCGGTCCTTTACCCGGCCCAGATGGATTTCCTCCCAAGCCCAGTCCAAAGTCTAAGGTCCGAACCCCAGTTCTTCGGTCTTGTGGCCCTGGCGTTCCCATTAATCTGCCGACCCAAGAGCCCCAACCACGAGATACTTCCACGTCTACGTTACTTTGCATGCAACCCATGCAAGTTGATACGTCCCTTCCACCTCATGGTTCCATTGCCCAGGCTATCTCCCCGGAACCCCTCGGCCAGCCTCCTGGGCCTATGCTGATCCAGTCTCCCTACCCTCCTGAACCTCCTGACCTGATTATGACTGATTACCGGACTGCATCTTTACCCCCCATTGTTGATGAACCAGAGCATTCTGTACTCCCAGACACTCCACTAGCTGAGGAAGTTGATCGGCCTGATTCGGAGGATGCAGGCCCCATGCCTGTTGATCCATGTGTATCCCACGCGGTTTAGCGTGTCCGTTTACTCTTTCCATGATTAAGTTTCTCTACTGGAACTGCCGCGGAGCTGCTTCAATGGAGTTCCGCACGGTCCTCAAGGACTTGGTCTCAGTGCATCAGGTTGATGCAGTGGTTATTGCCGAACCTAAGATTAGTGGCATGCGTGCCACTCAAGTAACACGCCAATTGGGGTTTCCTAATGTTTTTCGGTTGGAGGCTCATGGTTTCTCTGGCGGGTTGTGGCTTCTTTGGAAAGACACACACGATAAGGTTACTGTTGCGGCTACTGGTGCTGGCTACATCCATCTCCAAATCTCTCGTTGCGATGGCTGTGTCTGGTTCTGTACTTTTGTGTATGTTAACCCTACGCCTGTTCTTAAGGCTGAGTTGTTCGAGTCTCTGGCGGCCCTTGCGGGTTCAATGACCCTCCCTTGGTTACTAGCAGGGGACTTTAACGAAATGCTGGATCCGGAGGAAAAATTAGGCGGCGCACCTTTTGACTTCCGCCGCAGTGCACGTTTCCAGCGATGGGTGAATGATTGTCACCTAATCGATCTGGGTTTCACTGGGCCAAAGTTTACTTGGCGAGGTCCTGCGAGTCCCCCCTATGGTAGAGTTTTTGAACGTTTGGACCGCGCATTCGGGAATCCTGCATTTTGCTCCACCTTCCCGCGGACGACCGTTCGGCACTTACCCCGTGTCCGATCGGATCATCACCCTGTTTTGGTCAGTACTGAGCCTCCGCCTGATCAGCTAGCTGGCGGGAAACCTTTTCGTTTTGAATTGGCATGGACCACCCACCCTGATTACTCTGGCCTCCTTCTGTCTCAATGGGATTCGTCGACAGCCCTTCCGCTTATGCTCTTCCGATGGCAATCCTGTCTAACGGACTGGAATCGAGAGGTGTTTGGTCATATCTTTCGACGCAAAAAGCGTGTGTTGGCACGTCTTGGAGGGGTCTAACGTGCTCTGATGTTACGTCCTAACCGGTTTTTGTTCACTCTGGAGGGGCAGCTTCAGGCCGAATATCGCCTTATTTTCAGACAGGAGACGCTGCATTGGTTTCAAAAGTCTCGGCTGGATTGGCTATGTATGGGTGATCGAAATACGAGATTTTTTCACATCTCTGCTACGATGCGACGGCGAAGGAATCGCATTGACGGGCTCCGGGATGCCAATGGCCAGTGGATTTTTGAAGCCGATGAATTGCGTGATCTAGTCCTGCGGTTCTTCCAAACTTTATATTCTGAGGAGGCGGCGCTTCGTCCACCCTTTCTTCTTCGGGGCGGGTTTCCGACTGTACCTTCTGATATCTGGAACGCCATGTGCACGGAGGTAACGGAGTCGGAGATCACTCAAGCTCTCTTTCACATAGGTGCCCACAAAGCGCCTGGCTCGGATGGTTTCCACGCCCATTTCTTTCAGTCCCAGTGGGGTCTAGTGAAGCCTAATGTCCTTCGATTGGTGCACAATGTTTTCACTGATCCTTCCCTTGTCCAGGGCATCAATGGGACGTTCATCGCCCTCATCCCAAAATGTGATTTTCCAGAGCAGGTCTCGCAATTTAGACCGATAGGGTTGTGTAATGTGAGCTACAAGATTGTCACCAAGATCCTTGTTCAACGTCTTCGCTGTGCCCTCCCCTCTCTTATTAGCCCCTACCAGAGTAGTTTCGTGCCGGGGAGACACATTTCGGACAATATAGTTGTAACCCAGGAGATTGTGCACTCGTTTCGCAGGCTACGGGGTCGAAAGGGTTTCATGGCCATTAAGGTGGACTTGGACAAGGCCTATGATCGTCTGAATTGGAATTTTCTCCGGGACACTCTCCATGTGGCTGGCTTCCCTGATCTATTGGTGAACTTAATTATGGCTTGTGTTACCACGGTCAAGATGCAAGTGTTATGGAATGGCAGCCCTTCTCCTGCTTTCCAGCCTACTAGGGGCCTTCGCCAGGGAGAACCACTGTCCCCCTATCTTTTTGTTTTGTGTCTGGAGCGCCTCTCCCACTTAATTGAGACACGGGTGCACTTGGGCGATTGGAAACCCTTCAGAATTGGCAGACATGGACCACAGATCTCCCACCTTTGTTTTGCTGATGATATGCTCTTATTCTCTGAAGCTTCTGAAGGACAAATGCGTACAATTCTGGACTGCTTGGCACTTTTCTGTGAGGCTTCCGGCCAGCGCATTAGCGCCCCCAAGACTAAAATTTTTTTCTCCCCAAATGTTCCTTCGAGTGTTCGTGGTAACATCGCCCGTCTATCAGGCTTTGCGCAGACTTTGGAGCTCGGTACGTATCTCGGGGTGCCTGTCCTTCATCAGCGAGTGACCAAGGTCACTTATGCCCATATTCTTCACAAGGTGCAAGCTCGCCTTTCGGGATGGCAAGCAGAGGGACTATCCATGGCGGGACGGGTCACATTGTGTCAATCGGTACTGGGGGCCCTTCCCCTATACACTATGCAAACTGCCCGTATCCCGAAAGGCTTACTTCATGAACTGGACAAATCCTGTCGACGGTTTATTTGGGGCGGCTCGGGGGACCGTCACGGCATGCATCTTGTCTCCTGGCAGCAACTGTGTCGCCCGAAGTTGTCTGGTGGCCTTGGGTTGAAAAATTTGGAAGTCATGAATATTGCGGCTCACATGAAGCTTGGTTGGTCCCTTCTTACAGAACCTCATAAGCTCTGTAACCAGGTGTTTCGTGCTAAATATCGCGCGGATCAGCTCTCACAGGCTGGGTTGCCTGCTAAATCTGGGGTGTCCCCCCTGTGGCGTAGTATCTGTTCAACTGTCCCTAGGCTACTGGCTGGAGCTAAATGGACGGTGGGCAATGGGACCATGATTCGCTTTTGGTTTGATCAATGGGTGCCCGGGGTTGCTGGGGCCCTAATCTCTTCCTCTGTTTGCTTGGTACCGGGGAATCATTTAGCAAGAACAGTTAGTGATTATGTGGATATATGTGGTAACTGGGCGTGGGTGGAGTTTAGGGACTTCCTTCCCCCACAGTTACTCCTACACATCGCCGCCATTTTCCCACCTCGTCCCTCCCAGGCGGCTGATCACTTATATTGGTCTCTTGACCCTTCTGGTAATTTCTCTACACGTTCTGCCTACCGTTTTCTCCGTCCACCTGCGTGGTCACCACGGAGTCAACTATGGCAATTGATTTGGGCCTGGCAAGGGCCGCGACGAATCCAGTTGCATTTGTGGCTTGTGGCCAATCTTCGTCTTATGACAAATGGTAGGCGCTTTCACCTCTCACTCACGGAATCGCCTGCATGTGTGGATTGTCCATTGCATGAGGAATCCTTCTCTCATGTGTTTCGGGACTGCTGGCGAGCGCGCGCAATTTGGAACCAGCTTATTAGGGGTAGACTCCGGAATGAGTTCTACTGTTGTGACTTTCTATCTTGGCTGGAACGTAATCTGCGTTCGCAGCCTGGGGTCTGTATGGCAGGTTCTTGGCCTTTGGTGTTTGGTGTGGTCCTTTGGAAACTTTGGGCCTGGCGTAACGAACGTTGTTTTAATCCTGGTGCCCAATCCGTTGTTCATCACGTTGGTGAAATTCATTCCTATGTTCAATATGCGTTGATGGCTCAGCAGCTCCAGCGGGATATCTTGCCTACATCAGCGAAGCAACGTCGACTCTTGGAGGTTGGTTGGCCGACGCCCAGCGAGGGTTGGGTGAATCTGAGCACGGATGGCTCCGCCGCAGGGGACTTTGGTCGAGCAACGGCAGGAGGTCTCCTCCGGGATGCTGGCGGTCGTTGGCTGGTTGGATTTGGCGCGTTTTTGGGGTGTTGTTCGTCCTTGCAGGCTGAAGTATGGGCCGTCTACCACGGCCTCACTCTTGCTTGGTTCCATGGGTACGACCGTGTGGTTTTGACTATTGATTCTGCAATGGTGGTGTCCAGTCTCACCAGTGCCACGTCACAGCAGGTCCATCCATTGATTTTAGCTATCCGCGAATTACTTTCTCGACAATGGATTGTGAGGGTGCGCCATGTTTTTCGGGAAGCCAATCGCTGTGCGGATTGGTTAGCCAATTACAGTTATCGTCTTCCGATTGGTATTCATTGGTTTGGTGAGCCTCCTGCCGGCCTTTCGTCGCTCCTGTTCGCCGACTCTGTTGGGGTGGTTCTGCCCCGTGTCACTTCTATGTAATTCTTTACTTTTGGGCTTACGCCCCGTTGCATTGATCAAACAAACAAACAAAAAGTCGAGGGGTATTTTAAATTTTCAGACTTTTATCTTTTATCATTTCATTTCTTCTTTTTTTCTTTGGTTCATTATTTTGTGACTTATTTTATAATTATTAACTTATTTATTTTTTACAAAAATAATAAAAATATTTTCTCATATTTCCAGGTTAAAATTATAATAAAGAATATAGAACCATCAAAAGAAATTCAATGAAGATAATATCCTATACTCATAATAAGCCCGATTTAATATGAAATTATTTTTTTCTTCTCAAGCATTTGATAAAAAGATCTAATTTAATTGTATTTTTTACTATAGAATATTTAAAGAGAGAAGAATGAAAGAACATCTTGCTAGTATTAATAATAATATTGTCTCTTGCAACATTTGATGTATGTGATAAGATTAAAAATTATTTGCAGCAACAAGCAAAAAAAAAAAAAGAAAATAAAGAGGCTCATGATCTATCTTTTAGAGATGATGAAGCACAACAATTATTAGATAAATGATGAAGCTCTACAATTATTAGATAAAGGAAAGTTATTATTGATATAGATTCTTATTATCCTCTAAGAACTACTAATGGTTCTCAACCTAACTCAAAAAGTATTTTGATTGATAAGAATGTTGTTTTGTGATGTAAACATGCACGGGCTAGATGATTATATCATCCATATATTCTTTTAAATGTTTTAAACTCACCATATTTTTAAGAAGCAATAGATGCTATAATATCGATAGGTCCAAGATTTAAGGTACCTTCTTATTATGAGATTAGATTACATTTGTTTCAAGATTTAAAAAAGGAAAGTTAGTTAACTGTGAAGGTATATAAGTCTAGCTAGGAATTAACAATATCCATTATTATGGTAGATAGGTAGACTAATCAAAGACAAAGAACCTTAATAAATTTCTTAGTTTATTACAATATTATAACAATCTTTATCAAGTATGTTGATGATCCTGATATAGTAAAAGTGCTAATGCTTTATTTGAATTATTTTCGGAAGAATGTTGCACATTTTCTTACAAATAATACAACTAATTATGTATCAACTGGGTATTTGTCATAATCAAAGTATGGATATATTTATTGATAATCATATATTGCTCATTGTATATATCTTTTTTTAAAAGATATTGGTAATATGAACCGTATTTCTAGTCTTGCGTCATATGTATCTAAAATCACAAATTTTGTATATATTCATCACATTTTTGTCTTAGTTAAGAGTAAGAAGATTGAGTTGAGATTATGAGTCCTGCTACTACCAGGTTTTCAATTATATTTTGATTTGGACAAGTGTTTATGAACATAAACAACTAATTCAAAATTTACTAACAAGTTAGTATTTTGAAGTTATAAGTTATTAAAAAGTGCAAAAGGAAAGAAGTTTGTATTATTATTCTAGATAATAAATTTTGGGATACTTATTTAATTATTGTGAAGATTATGGCTGGGTTTATAAGGTTGTTGAGAATTTTTTACTCAGATAAGAAGTCATCTTCGAGGAATATATATGATAGCATATATATGGAGCTCATAAAACAAGTATAAATCTTTTTTAAAAAAGGAAAAATAGTACTAGTCTTATATGAATATTCTTGACTAACAATGGGAAGAGCATTTTTCTCAAAGAATCTACTTGGCAACTTATTTTCTCAATCCTTATTCTTTATATAGCAAATAATATTATGGATAATTTGTTTGATGTGATTAAATGCAAATGTATTTTCTTTATTGAAGAGCAATCACTGGCAACAACTGAAATTAAATTATATTATGAAGGTTTATAAATTTTGCTTGATTATCAATAATGAGAGAATTTATGATGAAAAAAATGCAAACTAGTAAGTTTTTTATACTTTTATTTCATTCTTTACTTGTTAATGATATATATTTTTATTTTTATAACTAATAATTAAAAATATAAATGAGTGGTGAAGATTATTTTTGAAAATGTTTCAATATTGAAAAAATTCACTATTAGATTACTTGATAAAACAACTTCTGCATTAGATTATAAATGTAATTGGAGCTTTCTTTAAAGTAAAAAAATGTTTGGAGCATTAAAGACTTAATAACCTTTTTTATGTTACTTATAATATAAGAATAAAGAACAAGTATTTTATATTTTATATTTTTATTAATTTTTATTATTGATTTTACTATATCTCTATTATATATTCGGAGTACTTAGTAAGAAGCGAATATATGATTTAATTGATATTGATTGTATTGATCATGCTAATTTTTAGATCAAAGAAGAAGAATCATCCTCTAATCTTGATTATAATAAACTTGAAAAGGTAATTTATAAAGAAAATGCATTCGTCACAACGAATGAATTAAAAACATTCATTGATGGTCAGTTCATATCTTGTTTTGATCATACTAAAGTTAAAAGTATATTGTATTACAAATTTATAATTGTAAAATAATTTTATATATTACTAAATTGTAATTTATTTTAATACAATAAAAAAAGTTTATACAAATATTTTAGATGAAAGCGTGGTTTACGAGTTTTTAGATAGCATTGAAAATTTTGAAACTTTTAGCGATAATGAGATACAACCTCCTTCAGAAATATAATTTAATTTTTATTTCTATTTTAAGTTTTATGTCAGATTTAAATTTAGTTTGAATTATTTTATTTGACTTATTATTTGATTTATTTTATTTGATTATCATATTTTATTTGAGTATTATATTTTATTATTTTTTTGAATATTTTTAATAAAATTTAAAATTTAGATATTTATCTTTATAAAAAATTAAGTTTATAAATCTAATTAAAAACATTGAATAAATAATTAAAAATTTGATCAAATTTTAAATTTAATTAAATATTTTTCTATCATTTATAAATTAATTAAATAATTTTAAGAAATTAATCAATTAAAATAAGTTGCTGAAATTAAAATAAATTATTTCACATATATAATATATTGTATAATTTATTTACATCCCACAAGCATTCTCTATAAAAAATTTTATAAAAATATACAAGATTTTTAATATTACATTAATATACATGGGTTGTAAAATATAATAATAACATTACTAAATTAATTTAATATTTTTATAATTTATAAATTAATTAAATAATTTTAATCAATTTTAAAATTTTAAAATTTTTATCTTGACAATTTTATTTTAAAAAAATAAAATTAAAATAATAAAAAGAACAAAAATGGAAATTTAATAATAACATTTTTAATAAAATTAATAATAGTATAACTAAAATTACAATTAAAATTAAAATTAAAATTTTATTAAAATAATAATAGTATAATTAAAACAAAAAATAATAAAAAAATAAAAAACTTACAAGAGTAACTTAAGTATTAAGTATCACGGGTGTGACCCGAGATACTTATATCGGGGGCATGACTAGGTTGCTTAAAATTTAAATAGAAATGAAGACATTTTGAAGATATTTTATTATCAGGACAGAATTATACATAACAACGTTGTGTTTAGTGGGACCCACCCTTTATAATACTGTATGCCGCTCATCTTATTCAACTATCTTTGGTATTTATACTTTTTAATATTAAGTAGATCACATCATTTTAAAAACGTAAGATCCAGCAAGACTTGTATACGCAGATATCAGCGCATGGGGTCGTCTTTTGGTCTTTCAGATTGCACTCTCACGTGCTCAAATTAATCGTCAAGCAGACTGAAAATTTAAGCTGGTTTCGTATAAATTTGACATACTGTTCGAACTTTTGGTGTGCCTGATCTAGTCCCCAGTTTACGTTAAACACTCAGCCTGATCTAGCAGCCCTTCCAGGGGGGATGAACAGTAGCATTCACATTTATCGATGGTCATTGCTCTGCTGTCAGTGTATAAATTTACATATCACAGTCTATACTTTGTATACAGAGATGGTGTACACAGAAATAGTTGGCTGGGTGCTGACATTGCATCCCCTCATCTGATCAATTAAAATGAATTCATCCTTTTAGGGACTGAGTTGGCCATAAACGCAGGAAAGCTCACATCTCGAGAAACCAAAGCTGCAACACTTGAATATGGGACAAGACGTTTAATAGAAAAAGCAAAGTAAGTACTTTGCTTTTTCTATTATCATTACGAATCCAGATAAGAGTCTAAGACACAAAAGATTTGAACAAATTAACGAATTATGTTTCATTTTAATGCGTATACATTAATTTCACTAATCCTCCTGATATCTGAATATTTTTCAAACCAAAGTCGAACAAGCAGATGTTGAAGGATCATATAAAGCTGGAAGCAAAAACTTCCTTCCATTGCCACCATTGGCATTGTAGCTCGCACCGCTAGTAGAATCCACCAATAAGTCACCAGCGTAACCAGGATAAGCTCCTTTGCCGTAAACACCAGGACAAGCAGATGCAGCCTCTAGTGGTGCCTCTTTGGGACCCTGAAAGAATCCATTCCCAAAAGGATTCGTGGCAGTTCCAGCCAATAAGCTAGCTAAGTTGATCACCATACCATCTAGACCTACATCATTATTTGGAGCGATCAAAGGTGGACTCTGAGGTCCATAGATTGGCTGGTGAAAGGGCCACGCACAGTAACCTGGGCATTGAGTTTCCGAGTTGCCAACCCAGATATAAGCAAACTTGTAGTTCTTGCCTTTTACTTGACTACTTTTTGAGGCCAAAGCGGATCCGTGAGTCCCACACCTGTTCATACAAAACCCTTCAACAACAACATCAGAGGATGTTAGTACAACATTGATGGCGTTTTTCTGTTCGCCTCTTGAGGCCAAGTTCACAATTTGCTTGCTTGTCAGTGACTTTCCAAGAGAGTAAGTTTCATCAAGTATTTGGTTGCCCAAAAGAAGCGAAAGGGAAGACTTTCTGGAGGAAAGATAGTATCTTTCGATGGTTTTCCACCATGAGGCTACTGAGGGGTTATTGCTCTTTGAAGGTGTCGAAGTAGAAAGAGAAGCAACGAAGTCAGAAACAATAGCTCTTTGGGATGGCCTAAACTTGCCATACCAGATAAGATTGATGGAGATTTTTCCGGAAAGGAGAGGACCATTGTGGTACTTCAAGAGCTGGTTCTCGTCATGCACTAGCTCACTAACCTTCCTAGCAGCCGAAGCGAAATGAAAGAGGGAGATTACAAGAATCACTTGTACCAAAGAAGCCATCTTAGACATTAGCTTCGATTTGTTTTGGGAGAGGGAAAAGAGGGAAAAGCCGAGATAGCTTTAGTTGGTGTGCGTGAACAAGGTGGACAGTAGAGGTTATATATAGCAGTCCAATAAGAGGTGAACTCCGCTTGAACTTGAATTAATCAATAAAATAATAAAAGGAACTGGGGCTTAGGTGAGAGAGTGAAGAAAACTTGCTTGGGAAAAAAGACAACGAACGAAGGGTTTTGCCACTTGGATGTAAGAAAAGAGGTCCCAGTTATCCCAACGGCCTCCTGGACCTGGAGAGCGTTTTATGTTCAAAGAAAACGAGATATACTCAACTCCTACTTCCGAACTCCGACTTTACGGGACCACGCGCCAATCAATGGCACCTCAAACTCGGTATCGGCGAGCGAAATGAGCTAGCTACAGTTGCCATCCGAGTTCTGCATGACAACAATGCCCTCGACATTGAAAGTTCCTTCATTTTTCAGGGGCAAAAGAGTAAAAAGAGTAAAGTTGATAAACGTTGGAAGTGACAGGCTGGATGTAATATTTGTTGGGAAGTGTGGACTAACCCAGCTGGCTATAACTGGATAGCGTCCTGTTCTGCGGGACTGGAGTATCCTAGGAGAGTAGGAGCGTGAGTCGACGCGCTCGTCATTTCATAGATACGCATACGTGAGCGCATAAATATACTGCAGCGTCGCTCACACGCAACACTCGTGATGGAGAAATAGGGAATGGAATACAGAGTAGGACTAGTCAGCGGCCACTCTTAGCTGGATCAAGCTAACTCAGCAAGACAGCTAAGTGGTTTCATCTTACTTTCGCCTTCTGTCTGATGGATCCAACTCATTTTCTTTATGAAGCTTTTGCTTCTAGAGTCTGTGCATGCCAAGTGAAAAACCGAATCCCTTCTGACTTGCGAATATTTATTCTGTAACAACATTGCTTCCACTGCAACCACGGGAGTGGCTGGTAGTAGCTCATCTCTGTCCTTTAATTATGTGGTTAAGAGTTCTACTCTTATTTATGAGAATGGAACGTTTCTCATGGTCAGCTATTTATTGCTTAGTGCGAGCTTCCGTGACGAGTCCGGATTAGTAGAACACCCACGTGATGCCGAAAATCGCACGTGGTGCCGAAAACCGGATAATTTATATCGGAAAAAAAAAACATTGCTTCCACTGCATCATTATATTGAATTGGTAGAAGTAGAACAATCTGGTGAATTAACTATTGCCCAAATTTGTACACCTAATTATAATAAATTGGATAATATTAGCTACCGTCATCCTCTATAAAATAGCTAAACCCCCTCATAAGCTTTACATGTATATAAAGTTGTAAACATTATCCACGACCAAGCATTAACTGATCAATTAAGATCTAAAAGATGCTTATACACCTGTACGAACATCTCAATTAATGTGCAAAACACGCTTGGCAATGCGTCCACCTACAATGCCTCCTTGTTCACGAATAAAGAAAAGAAACTTCCACCATGTTTGGCCGGTCATCTCTTCGTCTCTCAGTCTGTGGCAGTGCTACATTGTTTCCTACTTGCAGACATCCCATAACGTTATTACTATTTAACTACAATTTTTATATAGTTCTAAAACTGCTCTGTTGCCAATCTACTAGTGATGTCTAGTATAACTCCAACGCTACTATACTTTTTGAACATTTAATGTAATAACAACAATAGGGTTTATTTACTTCTTTCACTCTAAACCTACTGTAAGTGAAATAATGAAATAATACTAAAAATAAAATTCGAATAGCTTATTTGAGAATGCAAAGCATCATAAAAATTACTGCACTAAGTCGAAAATTTACCCTCTATAATGCAGCAGAACAGCATGATCCAACCCCAAAGTTACGCCTGCTATACTAGCTTTGGTATATTTCAAATGGCAAAGTAAAATATGTCTAAGAGAAGTAACAAAAATAGATAAAATGCAAAATAGAAAAAAAGAAAATTTGTATGCAAAAGTTTCTGCTTGTGGGAAGAAAATGTGTGCATTGCATGGAGATAGGTGAACAACCAGGTGAAATAGGTCTTGAACCTGGTGTCCAAGAAATTTCAGAGATAGAATCTGCTAGAGAAATAAACAACCTCAAAATACCTTAGTCATATGATCGCTATAGAGAGATAGCCTAAAATCTCTCATAAGATATAGCCTAAAAACTCTTATAAGAGGGTGATTAGCCCTCCACAATTACGTAGGTGAGTCTATCAAGTGTGTATTGCTCACACCACTCAAACTTGGGCTATGGAACTCATTAAGGATTAAACCATCCAACTTCATCAAACGCAATAAATTCATACTATGGGACGCATCTCAAGAATTGAATGTATCTTAGTGTTATTCCACAAACAAAATACAAGTAGTCACCACATCACTTTGTTTGACCCATTGAACTTAATTTTCCAAAATTGGTGTTCATCACTAGGTTACTACATAACTGGGCTCAACCTCATCCCTTTAACATGCTCTGAAACTAGTTTCCTACTCAAGTTTTTATAAACAGATTCGCTAAGTTTGTCTTTGACTTGACATAATTTAGAAAAATTACACCATGTCTAATTAAAGAACATACAATTTTGTGTCTCAAGTATATATATATATATATATATAGATATATATGTATATATATATATAGATATATATGTATATATACATATATGTATATATACATATATGTATATATATGTACATATATGTACATATACATATATGTATATATATGTATATATATGTACATATACATATATGTATATATATATATATATGTATATATATGTATATATATGTACATATATATACATATATGTATATGTACATATATGTACATATATGTACATATATGTACA
>JANJEY010000006.1:16680829-16691948 GCA_024703695.1 Erythroxylum cataractarum
ATTTCTTAGAATTTTCCGACTCTAACGTAGAGGGGTTAATCCTAATTGCTACTTGTGGTTACCAAAATTGAACGTCATATTTTGTTAACCTAGCGATTAAATCCATTAATCCCTAGTTGCGGACCTAGAAATTAACGAATCCAATTAAAAAAATTAATCTGAAATTACCCAATGAACGTTAATAAACATGAAGAAGATTCAGAACATCTCACCACAATAGCATGGAACATGGATTCCTCAACCAAGATAAGGAATTTAGTTAATCATATTTGAATTGAAAACAAAAGAAATAATAGATAAAATAGTATCCATAACTAGTCTTTCATGAAGGTAACGAAAATAACAAGAGTAATTGTGCAGCAATTGAAAAACAAAAAAACCCAGAATTTTATCAATCCCTCTCTATCTCTAAGCTTACGATGATACTGTTTGTAAAACTAGCAAAACCAAAAACTGCTGTGCGGCAACTCCTTCGAGAACCAGAAAAGAATGTCTTTCCACTCCAAAACCTAGCCCCCCTCTTTCCACGTTAGCCTCCTCCTCTTCAATTTAATTTCTCCATGATCTTTTTTTTTATTATAGATTCTATCCCAATTAGATCATCTTCAACTTTTAGCGGGAAACTTCTTAAAAAAGGGTTCACAGAATCTTCGGTAATTTTTGTTCTAATTGGGAGACAATCTTCTGGACACTCTGCAGATTTAGAATTCTGACCTTAGGCGTGCCCACGCCTAATCTTTGAATTTCGTCCAGATTGGAGATTTTCGAACTTCTTGCCATATCTTTCCTCTTTTTGATCCTTTTTCGTCTTTTTGGTATTGAAAACCATCTGTGAACATTTATAACACAATTCCATCAACTTTTAGATACCAATTTCACAAATCAATCAAATTAAGTCCAAAACATATGCATTTAAAATGACTTATCAGCTATAAATCATACCAACATCTTGTCCTACTATCAACATAGCATCCACATAAAAGATAAGGATGATGAAGTTACTACTAGGGAATTTCCTAAAATACATATAAGGATCAACTAACATTCTCTTACACTCATTTCTTGTCATAAATGAATCAATCTTCTGATACTACTTTCTTTGTGCCTATTTAAGCTTACAAAGAATCTTCTTTAACTTACATATAATATCCTTTTTCCTTTTAACTTTAGATCCGTCTGACTATTATATGTAAGAAAGCAATCTTCATATCAAATTGTTGATAAGAAGAAGTTTTGTTAATTACATATACTATGGTTTGGGATGCCTTAACCTAAAAAGATGTTGATAGTTTTAACATTCGGAACATATACCAAACCTTTTATAAAATGGTTATATTCATCCTCTTAATAACACCATTATGTTGTGGGGTATCAGGTTCCATCTTCTTATGTCATATGACATGTCTTATATAATAATCCTCAAACTCGTTAGAGGTGTACTTGCCTCCATTGTCAGTTCAGAAACACTTTAGATTTCATTCCATCTTCTTTTCTACCATGACATGAAATTTTCAAAACGTCCCATACACCTAGCTTTTTGTTTGCATTATGAAGAGCCAAGTCTTGCATGTAGCATAATTAACAAATATAGCAAAATATTTATTACCTCCTAAAGACTCCACCTCTATGGGACCATGCATGTCAGAGTGCACTAACTCTAACTTTGCCTTCCTTCTGGTAGATCTTTTATGAAATGAAGTTGAATATTGCTTTCTAGCCACACAATAATCATAAGGGTTAAGAAAAAAAATCGTGTTTGTAGGGATAAGTGATTTTCTAGCTAGCAGTTTGATTCATTTCTCACTAACACGTCCCAATCTTCAGTGCCATAAATCCCCTGAAGTTCTTTCTGAATGACATGTAATTCTCTAGCACACACCTTCAAGTATGTTATAAAGTAATTTTCTAGCATACACCTTCAAGTATGTCACTAATGTTGATGATGTTGGTCTGATTGCCCATCTTTAAACTTTAAAAATTGCCACTCATGTAGTTAGTTAATAACTCCCTCTTTGGAAATAGTAGGATGCCTCTATATCGTAAGCCACTCGAAATTTGAGTGAATAATATGTAGACCCTCACTGGTCATATAAATAAATGACATTTCATCATTTGTGCTTAATGTTATTACTACGGTGTTATTGTCGCCTCTATCCTTTTGGTTGTCTTTCTTCTTTTAGTCTCTCTGCCATTTGTAACATAACTTCTTTATGTGACCAGGTTTGGTGCAGTAATGCTATGTTTTGATCTCTTTGTCATCTCTCGATTTCGACACGTTCTTTGACTTGCCTTTATATTTGAGAACTTTACTCTTACTTTTTTCCTTTGTTTTCTAAAAGTTGTCAACACTGATCCCTTCCTCTTAATCTCTTTATTGAACATGCTCTATTTGATCACATCCAAAGAAAGCACAATATCTGGAATAGAGTTACTAATAGTTACAAACAAAGTTTCCTAACTATTTGGCAAAGAACTCAATAGGACGAAAGCTTGTAATTCATCATAGAGGAAGATCTTCATCATAGTTAACTTGCTGATGATATCTTGAAAATTGTTGACATGCTTTGACACTGATTTCTCAACCTTCAATTTCGGGTTCATAAGCCTTTAAATTAAGGAGGCCTTGTTGCGAGTGATCTGTCTCTTATAAAGACCCTCTAACTTCTTTCATAACTCGAAAGGATCTATCTCATAGGATATGTGGTTGAATATACTAATATCAATATACTGTCAAATAGTTCCTAAGACTTTTCACTTTATCTTCTCCCACTCTCTATTTGTCTTCTTCTCTAGCTTATAGGAATGTCAATTTTGGCCCAGGTTGTTTAGGACACAGGTAGGTAATGGGTGAAAATTGTTCTGCTTGACTGGGCCATAGACCAAGGTCAGATTGAGCATGAGCCAGCCTAGCCCAGCTCATGGCCTGACAAGAATGACAAAAATTACATCTTTTTTTATTTTTATTAAAAAATATTAAGGATTGGCTGGGCTAGGCCGAACCAGCCATTGACATCCCTACTAGCTTATAAGAGACATCATCTTTTATACTTTTTTCTATATCAATTGGATCATAGAGATCCTTGCAATATAGGAGATCTTCCTTTATAGATCTCCAAATTGAGTAGTTTATCAGTGTCAACTTTATCTCACAGTTATTGTCACTTTGCTTACTTTAGGCTTTGATATCACTTATTTTATCTCCAAATAATAACACCTATAAGATCTTTAAGATCACTAAACTAATAACAATCGACTTATATGACAAAGATAACTGAAAGATAATGAATATATGGTTTTAACATAGAAAACCCTCCAATGTAGAGGAAAAAACTATGAGAAAACTAACAATAAAATCTACTAAATCAAATAGTAGGACATAAATAATACAGGTTTCGAGCTCTCTCTTCAAGAACACCTCACAAGACAACTATAATTAATCTAGGTATTTCAGGTTTCTCTAAAGCTATTTGAAAAAACTTTTAAAATTGTATAAAAGTTGACATATATATGGCAACATTACTCCCAACTAATTTTAGATATCAAACTTTAATAAAATTGTGGTTGATGAATGCCAATTAGACTTTAAAACACTTATTTTATTGATTATTTTTATATAATGGAATTTAAATCTCTCAAAATTATCCTTAAATATTAAAAGGATAAGATTTTATACCACATATTGTCCCCCATATGATTGTGTACAGTGACCGTATCTAACCTTTAAGCTTCAAAACTTAACGTCATATAGATACATGATTAGCATACATGGTCGTGTCCTCCACTTATATGACCGTGTTTAACTCCACCCAGGTGTTTTTGATCTTAAGGCATCACCTTTAAACTTACACATGCTAACAGAAACTTATACGATCTGACAAGTCCTTGTTTGCCATTGACATGGGCGTGCGTCTCTCAAACATAGGAATGCCCTATTAAAATAACTTCCAATCTCCAGTTTTTGCCTTAAATTAACATGAACTTTGTTACTTTTAATCCACCAAGATAGCTAAAACCTATGAAGCCTAGATTTAGTGGTATTATATAAATGAACACCTATAAATTGGGTCTGGACCCGTAATATATGAAAAATAATTTTTTTTTCAAAAATCTTAAAAAGATCGCATATCACCTAATTACCCAATAAGGTTAACCCCAAATCTAGTGTTTCAACGCTAGTTTTGAAAAGGAAAGACATTACCATTGAATGTTTTTGTTAGAAATTCACAAGTGAAGTAATCATTTATCTTCAAAATACATAAAGATCAAGTCAGTTATATACAAAGGTAGGACTCATAACCTATTGTTTTAATGTTTTGGGTTGAGATATGATATCCTAATTGTAGGTGGGCTTACTTGAACCTAGTCAAATTTCTTCATAAGCCCTCACAAAACTTGTTGGGTTTTGCATGAGCTAATATTGGGAATTTTTAATTGTTTTCATAAAAATTTCAAAGAAAATTGATGTATAAAATATTTAAAGGGATTGTAATTAATATAATTAAAATAGGTCAAATTATAAAGTAGATAAAATTTAGAATATTTTAGTATAAAGATCTATTATATTTGTCATAACCATATAAGATAGTTAGCTCCCTTCTCTATTTAGAGCAAATCTCTATTTAGAACAAACAAATTAAAAAGAAGTCTTTGATTCATTAAGAGTTATGCAAATAAGGAAATGAAGAAAGCCTTAATCTCTAATAGACTCAATTCCTCAACAAAATACACAAACAAAATATGTTAAATTGTATTACTCTTTACTTTTTATATTAACTATAATGAAAATGAACATGAACATTACATTAAAGTTTGACTACAAAAATCCAAAATAAAGTTTTAATAAAAATTAAAGTGGTTGATATCACTATACATGAATGACTTCTTAGGTTGGAGCTTTGACAAACCATTTTGGAAATGGGTACTTGGGTTATATCTGGAAGGTATTGGTTGATAGGATCTCTTACGATGCAGTGTATGTCAATGAAAGAAAGTGTTAGTAATAATTTTTCTTTTATCTCTTCAATTTTTTCACTTATTTATTATGGTTAATTATTGATGTTCTTTGAAAATTTTTTTATTAATAGAGATGTTTCAACTCCCATGTTTAATTTTAACATTAGTACACTTTTACTTATATCAATAGTAAAAAATGTTTGAATAATATGGAATGGTTAAATTTTTTTTTAGTATGTATCTATTTTAGTTACTAGTGATTTCAGAGTTTGAAAAAGGATTTTATAAGTTTTATACCGCTAGTTATTTCACATTTTAATGGTCAATGTGATTATTGGAGCATATTAATAGATAATTCTTTAAGATCCAAAAAGTATTAATAAGTTGTTGAAGCAGGTGTAGTAGCACCTCCAACTGTGGGGCATTCACAAATGCACAAAAAATTGAGTTGGTAGGACTAAAGTTGAAAGATTTATAGGAAAAGAATTACTTTTTCTAAGAAATTAATGAATATATCTTGAAACTATTCTTAGCAACAAAACTTCCAAGAAAATTTGAAACTCAATGATGAAAAAATATATCAATGGTCTTCTAGAGTAAATTATGCACAACTTTAACTATTAAAAAGGAGCTCTAAGACTCTATAAATTAGAGCTCAAGAATATGTGACTAGCTACTTTACAAGGACTATAGGGATAGTTTCCCAAATGTGCTTCGTTGCTGAGATGATGTAGGATATTGCCATTGTTGAGAAGATATTGCATTCTTTGACACCAAAATTGAATATATTGTCTACTTAATGGAAAAGCTCAAAGGAATTAATGTATGTTCTCTTTATGAACACTAGAGTTTTTTGTTAGTTCACAAACAAAAGATGAATAAGAGATCAAATACATATGAACAACCTTTAATGGCTTCTATACTATCCATTCCTCAAACTCTAGAGGAAGAACTAGAGGCAGAGGAAGGAGTGGTTGAGGAAATATAGATGATAGTAGGTATCCTAAATCTAATAAACAATTTGAAAAGTCCAAAATTTGGTGCTTTAGATGTCATAAATTTAGTCACTATAGTTTTGCATGATGTCCTAAGTTTTTATGCAGAAAGAAATTGGAGAAAAATTAAATTTTATAGAAAAAAAAAACAAATTTCATAAAGAGAAGGAAGTAGAAACCTTGTTAATGATGGTCCAAGTCCATAAAGAACACAATCAAATATGTGGTATTACATATTGCAGCAAACACATGTGTGGAAATAAGTCTTTTCTCTTACTTAAATAAAGAATTTCTTTCTATTATAAGTTTTGGAGATTGTTTTACTATGGATATAATGGGACAAAGTGATATTGATATAAAAACAAAGAATGATTATGTATAAATAATTTTTAATGTTTTTAATGCTATTTAATTGAAAAGTAGTTTATTAAGTGTTCATCAATTACTAGTAAAGGGGTATATAAGAATTTTAATAAAGTGCTTATAAGATGTACAATCTTTTGAGAGTAGTTATTTTTATCCAAATAAGTTCAAATAGGTTGTTTCCATTAAAAATCGATAGTGCTCAACCTTACTAGCTGGATGATGTGAAAGACCCTTTATGGCTTTGGCATTTTAGCTCTAAACATTTGAAATTTGATGGATTAAATACTTTACAATAGAAAAATACAGTGACTGATCTTCCTTAAATTGTTATTCCTTCACATATTTATGGAGAATGTGTTGTTAATAAACAACACCAGAAAAAGAAAATGTATTTTGAAGCTCATTCATTTAAACATATATGGTTTAATAAGACCATTACTATCATTAATGATTATACTCGGAAAACTTGCATTTACTTTACAAAACAAATAAGCTTTTAGAGCATTTAAAAGCTTAAAGGCACGTGTTGAGAATGAAAAGGAAAAAATTATTAAGATTCTCTGTGCACATTATAGGGAAGGATATTCCTCAAAAGAGTTTGATTTTTTTTAAATTCATGGTATTTGAAGAAAGCACACAACTGCTTGCACACCACATTAAAATAGTGTATTAGAGAGGAAACTAGGAATATTCTCATCATAATGAAAAGCTTGTTAGGAAGGGGAAGAACTTCAAAGAACTTTGACTTGAAGTAATAAATTTAAGCAACCATTTGTTAAGTAGAATTCCTACCTTCACTATTCAAAACATGGTCTTACAAGAGGCTTAAAGTAGGTAAAAATCATAGGTAGATTATTTGATAATAAGGACAAGAAGTGTGTCTTTATCAATATAAGTAAATCATTTAAAGCATATAATTTGTTTAATCCACCGACAAAGAAGATTATGATTAGCAAAAATGTTAATTTTTTATATGGAAAGCAATTGGAATCGAAATAAATAGCAACTTGCACCAATCATCCTTTATATCAAAGTAAAAGAAAAAAAAAAGACAGCAACTCCTACACTAACATCATCAAATATTTTATAAAACAATACGAGATAACGTTGATGTACAAGTTGAATCTCACCTTTATCGTGTTCATAAGAGGCTTTCATAGATGAAAGACTGTGAGGTAACCGATATTGTTCACACGAAAGACCTAATCACTAACTTTACTTTATTCTCAAAAATTGACCTTATAACTTTTGAAAGTGCTATAAAAGAATCAAATGGAGGAAGGAAATGGATGAATAAATTAAAGCCATTAAAAGAAATGAAACTTAAGAGTAAGGGTGGCAGTTAAGCCCAAGTTGAGTCAGGCCTAAGCCAGTCCGGTCTAAAATCAACAAGCTTGACTAATTTAACCTAGCTTCAAGTTGGGCTCAACCTTTTCTATTTGAAAATTTCAAGCTCGAGCATGAGCTCGAGCTGACCCAAAACTTAAAAATTTTATAAAAATGACATTGTTTTAAATAAAATTATATTTTTTATTTTAAATTTTTTAAAAGATAAAAAATCATGTCGGATTGACGTTCGGGCTACCCAGGCCCGATTAGGTTTGAGGATGTGTCCTGGGCTAAATTGACATTTGAGTTGGGCCTAATCAAGGTAAATTTCGTGAATTCCGAACATCTTACATTTGTGAGAAACATTCAGAAACAATGATGCATTCAATGAGGCCAAGGAACAAGAACTTTCAGATTAAGTTCCTATCCTATGAAAATCCAAGGCATAAGGGTCATTCATTTAGATGTAAGTTACACAAACTATTGTAGAGAAGCACTAAAGAATTGGGAATAAAAGATTTGGAGGCTGATGAAAATTCTAAGTTGAGGACTAATAAATGTGCAGGAAGAATCTATTATCTCATAAGCTTTAAAAGTGAAAACTCGCATTCTAATATCTATCTTTAGGTCTAAAGTGAAACTCTGTATACAAATTTTGACGAGTCGCAATTGTTTATACGTACGTAGCTGTCTAGACATTAACTAAAACAAAGCTTACTCATCCATATGCCATATCAATGTAGAAACCAGAGACAAAGAGGAGAGTGGGCCTGTAAAGAGAGTGCTACGTGCGGCTTCGAGGAAATGAGGGTGATGAGAGAAGAGAAAAGGAATTGCTGAGGTGAGGTTTTATCATATTTGAAAGGATGCCATAGTAAATTAAGTGAAGATAATATAAAAAAGGTAGAAGTTAAGTTTTAAGTCAAATCAGAACATTGAGAATGAGTTTAAATTTTGAATTAAAAAAAGGTATCAAATCTGGCTTAAAATTCAGTCAAGTAACTTGATTTGAAGTAAGCTAGATCAAATATGAAATAAATTGTAATTCCTAACTTTCACAAGTTTACCATATTTTAAATAGGAGTTTGACATTAAAAAGTTAATGAATGAAATAGTGGTCAATAAATACTTTTTGATAATTAAAATATAAAATATAAAAAAAGACAAAAGTTACATGCAAAAATAAATAAATATTCAATTTGATTTATTAAAAATTAAAAATTTTATTCTATAGCATTCAAAACTTTTACTATTTATGTAGATAGTAGTATAATAGTGTTAATATTAAAAGTAAGAGCTA
This sequence comes from Erythroxylum cataractarum, assembly GCA_024703695.1. Lineage (NCBI taxonomy): Eukaryota > Viridiplantae > Streptophyta > Magnoliopsida > Malpighiales > Erythroxylaceae > Erythroxylum > Erythroxylum cataractarum. The sequence continues at coordinate 16,689,773 of JANJEY010000006.1, forward strand.
AAATAATCTCTTTTAGTAAAAAAAATCAAAATAATATCAGTAATTAACGTTATCAATAAACTAAAAAATTGAAAAGATAAAGACAAATTATTATCAACAATTCCTGTCTAAAATTAGAGATTATCAAACTTTAGTTTGTTTGCGAAGAAATTTAACCATTATTCTCCAATTGACACACTCCTTTAAACTTCTGAAATTTTAGAAGGAAAAAGAAATGAAAGATTTAGTACATAGATCAATTACTTATTTATATCTTGTTATACTTTAAATAAATTGTTCCATTGTTACTATGATGTCTTAAAAAAAGTATTTTAGATTAATATTGCATGCGGGTCCACCGGTAACAGCCTCTCTACTATGTAGGGATAAGGCTGTATACTATCGGACCTCCCTAGACCCTGCTTCATTGCAGGATTTCAGACTAGGTGATGATGATGATGATGATGATTGTTAGACCCGAACTTTTCTTAGAAGTTAGAATTATTAAATGAGAAATTATTGGTGATTATCCATATGTAAAGGAAAGAAGAATTCTAGGTAAGAAATGGTTTAGGTACAAGATAGGTTATATGTGAAATGTTGGAAATCAAAAAGTTGGAAAATGTAGTTGAAACATGTTCATTGAGTATGTTTCGGTGTTTTAGCCATAAATTTTTATTTTGTTATCCAAATGAGATGATTTTTAATTTGGAGTAAACTAGGGATATAGGGCTACAATTTTATGATGAAATCGATTTTTAATTCAGTCTCTAAGAATATCACTTTTTGGACGAAAGTCGAGCATAGAATATTGTTTCAGTATAAGAATAGTTTGGAAATGTTTGAGATATAACTTTCAAATTACCAAACCAAATTGAACGATTTTGTTGTCATTAGAAAATTTAGACAATGAGCAACATTTTTCTAGAAGGAAGTGTTATCAAATTCCTTCAATTTTTCCATGATCATTAGTTAAGGAGTTATGTTGGGCCCCAAATTGTTGTTATTGGTGTTATTAAGCATGAATTATGTAGATGGTTTGATTTGTTGCATTTTTTGGATTTAATTGGAAGTGTTAGTGGAAAAATTAAGAATTATTTGAGTTTAGTATGAAATAAGTGTTTATGAAAGGGTAAAATGAGTGAGGGCATTTTTGGGAAGATCACTTAAGTTGGTTAGATTTAGGCTTTGCAAGGAGGGGCATGGTAGTCATTTTGCTTTCATTTTAGCTTAAGTGTTAGAGAAAGAAAGAAAGAAAGTAGAAGAGAGAATCGTGGGAAAAGAAGAAGAAGAAGAGAAAAAGAGGAAGCTAGGGTTAAAGGAATTTTGAAAGGATTGAAGAAATCTCTGGTAAGTATAAGCTTGATTCTTCTTGTTTAGGATGAATAAAACCCTAGATTAGAGTTGCATGAGTTAGAATCGATGGTTTTAGGGTTTTCGGGAAATTGGTAGGAATTCTTTGAGTTGTTGATTTTGTGACTGATTCTGAGGTTTGAATGAGTTAGAAATGTAGTATTGGACTTGAATCAAGGTTTAGATGTATTGTATGTGCTTAAGGGAAGGATTGAAGTGTGAAAATGTTGGAAAGTTCAGGTCCGGAGTCGTTCTCCAAACCCGCACGTCGCGACGTGCACAAGGCTGTTCGTCGCGACGTGCACAAGGCTGATCGTCGCAACGTGTGCAAGGCTGATCATCATGACATGCACAAGGCTGTTCGTCGTGACGTGCATATGGCCGTTCGTCACGACGTGCGAGGTAGATGTGTTCGTCGCGACGAGCGTGGCCTTTGCCGCGACGAGCCCTCAATTTCCAGCAAAGATAAATTTTGATATTTTGGGCATATCTTTTGTTATAGAAGTCCAATTGAAGTGATTTTTGATGCGTTGTAAACTAGAGACATATATCTACAAGTTTTGTGAAGAACTAAAGTTCTGAATCAGTATTTAAGGATATGAAATTTTGGATGGAAGTTAAGAATAGAATTATTATTTCAGCATGAGTTATTGAATGGGATTTTGGTTCTTGTTTTAGGAAATCAAGTGAGGCAACAGGAGCAAGAGGATCAAGAGGAAACTCATTCCTGAGCAAGTATAAGCAAGGAATTCAAGGTGGGTTCATAGTTATAATAGAGTAAATAAGTCACTCATTGTTTTGTTCAAATCAAGAAAGATTTAATGCTTTAAATTGCATCATCAAT
>JANJEY010000006.1:16714898-16725503 GCA_024703695.1 Erythroxylum cataractarum
CCACTCTCGCGGGACACGGACTCGGATATCACCAACGATATCGGGTTCGGGTCTTACGGGAGTGGGGTGTTACAATACATGTTCATGACATTCCCGACACTATTCCCCAAAACTTTCCATCTCAACTCTTTTTCTCTAAAGGATAGAAATTCCTAGACACCATAACTCATTCAACTAAGTTCAGAACTCCCAAAACATAGGGACTATCTTTATATCAAAATCATATTCACTATTCAATTGCCATTCGATTTTCGAGAACTTTCGAAATTGATTCAGAATTTCCATTCTTACTAATTTTTAATTCTTAGTCTCTAAATTGCAATAAATCAAGAACCAATTCATTAGGGCTAAAACCTCAAAATTTATCATTCACTCTCGGAAAAAATGGTGTCCTTACCGCAGCGCAAGGTTGCTCGCCGCAGCGAGATCCCTCGCATACGCCGCGGCGTATGCGATGGCGCGCACCGCGGCATGCCTGCTAACACTCGCTGCGGCGTGCATCTTTGCTCGTCGCGGTGTGCGAAAGAAAAATTGCTCGCCGAGGCGTGCAATGAACACGTCACGACATGCAACCCCAGAAACACGCCCGAAACCCAAATTTCTCACTTCTGTCAAATTTTAATCCATCTATTCTCCTTCAAGCACTTCCAAAACAACTTAATACACTCAAAAAAACTCATCCCTAGCCTCAATTCCATCAAATATCAATTATCCCTCAATTCCCAAAACAAAACAAGAGAAAATCATCAACTCATATCATCCGAAACTTATACATTTCCCATTCATCAAATACTCTAATCAATCATCAATATATTCCAATTAATCCACAAACTAAACTATCCAAAGCCAAAAAGGAGTAAGAACTTACTTGATAAATCTTCAAACCTTCAAATTCACTTCAATCCCCTAACTCAAACACACCCACTGTAGTCACCCATTTCCTCACAACTCATCATCTTTTCCAACACAAAGCTTAAGGATAGGTTAAAGATGAGGAAGGAAGCAATTTAGTAAGAAGAAATTGGAAGAAATGAGCAAGGAGGAGATCACGAAGAAGGAGAAGGAGAAGAGCAAAGAGGAAGGCCAATTTTCTTTCAAAAACAAGAGAGTTTCGTGGAAGCAAATTCAAAAGATAAGGTTTTTAAACAAGGGAACTTAAGACATGTTTGGCAATTCACTTGCCACATGTCTACTTCTTAGGGTCTAAAATCCAATTCTTATTCTAATTTCTCCCAAATTTGCAATGGCTCTATACAATAAATCCTAAAATCATGACTCAAATTTTCTTGTGCCATTTGCCAATCAATCTTAGAACTGGAATCTAATTTATCGGCCATTAGATCATTTTTTTGGTCTGGACATAAAACTCCAAAATTTCCAGAAAAATTTCCTAAAAATCCTCAAAAATATAAAACACATGATCATATACTCCAATTCCATATTTCAAACCCCTAGAACTCATTTTCACACAAATTCAATATTCAAAACACAATCTACACAATTATCACAAAATTCCAATATAGACAATTATACCGGGAGTATGTCATACATGCATGTGCACTCATATGCTTGTGCAACAATGATCATTTATCAATAAATATAGAGGCTAAATAATGCATGAACATGCCAAAATATGAATGCACAAGCCTAACCCATTCCAGATTACTACTATACCCATCCCATCAGTGACGAGATGTTACAACATAGATAGAAGAGTTATGTGAACCAACATCATAGGGATATGGAATATAGTGTAGGAGACAAAGTGTTTTTGAGAGTATCGCTTTGGCGAGGATTACTAAGGTTTGGTAAAAAGGGTAAACTAAGCCCTAGGTGCATTGGTCCTTATGAGATTATTGAGAGAATAGGACCTTTGGCATACAAGTTAGCTTTACTGAATGAGATGTCTCAGTTACACAATGCATTTCATGTGAGTATACTGAGAAGATACTGATTTGATCCAATTCAAGTGTTAGTGGCTCAAGAGATAGAATTTATAATAATTTTAGTTATGTTAAGGAATTGATCAAGATAGTAGGATATCAAACAAAACATATGAGAAACAGAGTAATTCTATTGGTGAAAGTCCTTTAGAAGAATCACTCGAGTGAGGAAGCAACTTGGGAAATGCAAGAGCACATGAGAAGACAATACCCCCACCTGTTCAAACAATTAGGTATGAATTTTGAGGACTAAATTTCTTAAGGAGGGCAGAATTGTAACATCTCGTTATCCTATGTTAACGGCTAGAATCCTATAATAGTGTACATGAGAGTTTATTGAGAAGTTATAAAGTTCATTTTATGCTTATGCATAATATAGCATACACACATATGTGATTATTACTCATTGCACATTTTAAAATAATTGTACATGAATTCATTGACATTTTCTAGGTATAATTGATTTATAAATGTGATTATGATGTGGTTAGTGAATATTTTGTCTTCAAAATTTATTTGGTGATAATAATTTAGGAAATTTTCAAAATTATGAGTATTTATGGACTAGAAAAAATGCCAAGTGGTAAGACAATTGATTTATGGTAGTAGAAATAAATGTCAAATAGAAATTGAAATAAGTGAACCAAGTGAGAAAATTAGGTGACAATTGGAGTAGAAAATGGAGACAACTTGACTAGTTAAATAAGAGAACCAAGTGAGTCTATAAGAAGGGGACACATGGCATCTGACAAGTGTCACTTGCCAAGCCATGCATCCCACCCCTATGACGCTCTCTCCCAAGTGAAAGTCATCTTCATTTTTATTTGTCTTTCACTGTGTTCATTTATTCTCACTTCTTGTTATTTTCTCTTCTCATTTTCTTCAGTCTTCTTCATCTACGATACTCACTTCTTACCCTTTTAACATAAGCCTTGCTCTCACCTTTCTCTTACTACTTTCATTTTGTTACCTTCGTCATTGTCACTAAAAGACCAAACCCTACAATTTTCAATTGGTGATGATTGTGTAATATTGGAAAGTTAGGGTTCACGTGATTTTGAAGAGTTTGGGGTTTTACCAAGTAAGTAACATGTTAATTCTCATGGGTTGCTTGGATATGAAACAAATATGGTGATTAATTGATATTAAATGAAAATGAGCTTAGTGGTCATAATACATGTGCATCATAGATGAAGAATGAGAATACTGGTATCTTGTTTTTGTGTTTTTGATGATCAATATTTCATAAGTTATTGTTGAGACTATTTTTGAGGTAAAAAGATCATTATGATGATGTAAAAAGAGTGTAGAAATTTCATGAAAAGTTGATATGTTTATGTTCTGTTTTCATTGTTTATTTACGTGGATCTCTTTAGGTGTTATAGAGGTGTACTAAAATTAGTCTAGAGTGAAAGAAAAGGAGTAGTGTGATGTCTTGAAATGGGAAGAATTAAAATGATAAGTTAGAGATGAAATAAAGGTGTTAACGAAGATAAACATATGCAGAAAATATGATGAATGTTTGTATATGATATGTTTGATTTTTAATGGTTATGATCAATCATAGATTTTGTTTTGGGTGTAAATGATTTCAGCTAAAATGGAAGTAAGATTTAATAAAGAAAACATTAGGTACTGCATGATCATGCACAAGCAAGATCATGGCAGAGAGAATAACTATCAGTTAGTGCACGATCGTGCACAAGCATGATCATGATAGAGAGGAAACCTTAGGGGAGTTGCATAATCGTGCATAAGCATGATCATGATAGGGAGAAGAAATCAGGTAGTGCACGATTGTGCACAAGCATAATCATGACAAACAGGAAGCATCACGCCGTGCATGATCATGTATAGGCATGATCATGATAGAGAAGAATCAACAGGAAGTATACGACTGTGATAGATAAGTTGCTATGCTTTTTGATAGTTTTTGATACCCTTCACTCTTTTAAACATAACTTTTTCTCTAGACCTCCGATTGACTTGAAATTTGAACCACAAGCTCCTCACATATTTTCCTTCCACTCCATCAAATTTAATGGCCACATAAATCCATTAGGATAGGATTGATAATGGTTGATTGATGAGTTTAGGATGAAAATGATGAAGTGTGCTAGAATTTGTTAACTAAAGTGTTTTCACTAAATAGGAATTTATATTTTAGTCATATATTGATCTTTAGACATCCAAATGGAATGATTTTGAGTTTATATTAAACTAAAGACATATGGCTATAAATTTCATGAAGGAATTGAATTTTAATTCTATCTTTAAGAGTTTCAAAATTTGGCATGAAGTTGAGTATTGAGTGTTATTGTAGTTTGAGTATAGTCTGAAGTATTTTTTGTATAACTTGAAGAATACTAAACCAAATTGTGTGAACTTGGTGTCGTTAGAAACTTAAGACATATAGGAACATTGTTTTAGAAGAATGTATTACCTAAATACTTCATTTTCCTTGTTATAATGGCCAGGAAATATTGACCCTAAAAGTTAGAATAATTGATTGAGTGATGAACTTAAAATAAATTTGTTTTATTGAGGTGTAAACCTAAGTTTAAATTAGACATATATGGGTTTTTAAGTATGAATAATCATGTGGTTTGAATACAGGAAACATACATGAGATTTTCATTGAGTATGCATTGTACAGAATCCATATATACATATGCACATAAATGAGTACTTATATAATTGTGCAAAGTTATGATATGTGTAAATGTATATTGCATGATATAGAGGAGCAATTAGAGCGTCAACATATAGATGTTGCCAGGACTTCAAGGCAATAGTTGTCTAGATCAAATTGTGAGTAACCTAAATGGTCTCACTCGATTAAATGTTTGTTTTAAATTCTATATTGAATTATTATATGAATGTGATTATGTTGTTTCCAGACATTAAATGTCCAAGACATTTGATGCATGAATTATATATATATATATTGGAAGTGCTCCTTGTATGTGAATCTGACATAAATAAGTGTACACAACATAATTATTGAATGTCGAACTAAAGTTCGATGATATGTGAAAGTGATTGTGTGAAGTGAAATGAAGTAACTAATTGATCTGATATGATTTGATGCATTTCATTACATGAATGCATGAACAGATAATGGTAGTTGTGACTTGAGTAGCCGCTGAAAAAGAGCTTAAAGCTCATAATGTGATTAACAGCCAAAGGCTCACTATGTATAATGAGCCATGTATCCCCCAACAAATAAGGGTCAGTTATCAATAAGCCCAGTATCTATAATAGATATGGGACAATTATAGGCACTTGATCACAACAATGTAATAATTAGAAATAAGTCTCATGAGCATTGCATGTACATTTAATATGTATGTTTTGAATCATGTAAATTGATTGTTAAATTGTGTTGAATGAGAAATGTGAAAATTTTGAACAAAGAGTTTTTGTGATGTTACATGATGATATTTGCTATCATATGAACTGTGTGATTGCATGGATTGTGTGTTATGTAATATGAGTGAACCATTGAGGATGGGTAACTCTCTGAGTTTAGTTCGGAAAACTCACCAAAATTGCAACGTTGATATTTCAGTTTCAAGAGAAGATACTAGTGACAGAGAAACTCTAGAAGAAGCTCAGTTCTTGTACTTTTTGATAGAAGAAATGGCTCAAAGGTTGGTCAGTTGAGACTGAAGGATCTAGATAAAAGTTTTGTATAATTCCTCATATATATAGCATGTTAGCTCTATAGAGATGTAAAATCTGATTAGTTTTTGATAATGTATGTATATGGATGTTTTGTAAAGCTACAATATATAATCGGTTTTTATGAAATGAAATGAGGGATTTTGGGTTTTTAAATATTGTAACATTTACGCTTTGAATGAAGATGCCATGATTAAGTTAGAGACGTAGCTGCTCTAGCATGCCGCCCTTGCGAGGTACGTACTCGAATACCCTTTAGGATGTCTAGTATGTGTCCTGTGAGTGTGGGGTGCTACAGTGATGCTATATTCAAATTTTCACATAAGTGCTTCCTCGTAAAAGTTTCAACTTTTTGCGACGATTTTTGTATTCCTTTCCAAAGGAGAAGGCAAAACCATGTCATTTTATGAAATTGAAAACCCAAGAACCCAAAGATAGGATTTACATCTATAGAGTTCCATTAGGATTTACATCAATGATCTAGATAAACTAGAAGGTTCGAGAGTATTTAATTGGAAATACAATTAATATCATGCCCAAAACCTACTCGTACCTCTCTTCACCTTCAGCAAGTAGCACCAGTAGCAACAGTACCAACCTAGGCCTTATCCAAGCACCCACCTTTCACTCTCTGTCGTCTTCTTCTTCATCTTCTTCCTTTTCTAAGTAATTCTTCAACTTTGTTTACTGCTCTAGTTTCTGCTTCTACTTGATCTTATAAGGATTGAATTAACTGTTAAAGATTTTTCCTTTAATCCTATCATTATTGGTGATGATGGCGTAGATTCGTATTCTTTTTTAGAGGCTCATTAAGTTTTTTTGTTTCTTAGTCACATCACTTTTATCGTATGAGGTTGTCTTCATTAATAGATCACAAAATTAACATTGCTATAATGTTGGAACAAATTTTTGGGGAAGTGGGATATTTGTCTGTGTGAATAATTATCCAAGATATCCAAGGTCATTTTCTCAGTGTTTCTTCTTGTTTACAATGTTTTTATTATTTGTTATAAGTTCAAGTTTAATATGTTATCTCTTGTTGATGCTTTTGGTCATAAATAATGCATTATATTTATTCTCATTTCAAAAATAATGTTTGGATTGATCACAGCCGCAAAGATAAGTAGTGAACTTTATCTTGATTGATGAGCATCTTTGTATTAGATTTAAGGATAGAAGACTTCAAAAATTTATATGGAATATATTGTATAATTTGGTTATGTATTTATGTAGGATGTGACTTATGTTTGGAATAGACAATGTATAAAACTACTTATATTGTGTATAATACAAACTTTCTTTTATTATGTTAATAGGTTATAAACTCAACTTCAACTAGTTATACTGTCATATTGATGTTCATTAATAATCTTAGAAGTGTGCCAAATGTGAAAAGAACATTCAAATAAGAAGTCTTCTGTTGTTAAAGATGTCATATCAGTTATTAATATATGGCATGTGCTCTGAGTTTTATTAATCTTTAAGGGTGGATGGCAAACATAGAACGAGCTTGAGCAGGGGATATTAGACTGGTTAAGAAATTAAGTTTCAGTGATCTTTACTTCTTTTGTGAATATTTTGTTAATTACATATAACGTCATATTGATTATATCAATGACTTGTTTTTGTTTCTGTTGACTTTTTAGAATAAAAATGTTAACATAAATTGATAAGGAAATGTTGACATGGATGATAGATTTTGATAGTGGTAATAAGCTCCGATAAGAGGTATATGACAGAATTATCCATGTTGAATAACAAATCGTTGCACAATAAATGTACTCGCCAAATTCTAATCATTGCTTGCCTTTCATGGCTAATCTTCTTCTTCTTCAAGGTGTTTATAAGGATCATTCGAATTAGCTCTCTTTCTATATTATCTGTATCTCATTTTTTGTTAGGAAACATTTATATGAACTTATGATTGTATATACTATGTGTTGTGTAAAGCTTCCTCGAATCTTCAAGAGAACATAGATGAAAATGGAGGCAATGGCGATGTCCCGATGGTCTATACAGGATTAGGCAAATCGATTGTTTTGGAACAGTCGCCAGTAGCAAAAAATATCTCTATTCATTATGACAATAATGGAGTCATTCAATCAGGTATGTATGCGTTTGAATTTGAATTCTTTATATTGTTTGATTTAGCTTTTTAAGTTTTTAAGATTTAATTTTTCTAAGGATTATGAAGAAATTAACATGATTGTTCTAGTAGTTTAGTTAAATCCAAGAAGTTGTTGGAAGAGACTGTCAACAAACCAACTACTGGGGGGAAGATCTTTTTCTGTTTCAATTGATGCCTTTGAATATGCAAAGGGCCTTCTTGAGAATCTAGATATAGAGAACTCCTTTACCTTATCTACTGAATCTTATGTTTTCTGGAATCCAGAAAAATCATCATTTTCTTTTCAATGGAATAGACGTGAAATCCATTATTTATTTGTTTATTTATTATTATTTTGTAAGAATTGTTAAAGTTCTAATTAAAACCTTGTATTACTTATTATATATGATTATTTATTATTTTTTTGTAAGAATCATATATCATTATATTACAAACTTCATTTTAAAACTATCTGAAAATTTTGTGTCACCATATAAAATTGACAAATCATATAATTTAAAAGAGAAAATAAAAAGTATAAATCTATATAATGTTAATTAATTTTAAGTTTATAGTATCATAAACTACATAAATGATTTGACATTATTGTTAACTAAATTTTTTTAAAAATTTAAAATCATTGTCAATAATATTAAATTTGATTTATATAAATATGATGTTCAATTACAAAATTATCAAGTCAAATTTAGTAGATTCATAATTATAAACAAAAGAGTTATTTTGACGATTTCAAAAAGCTTAGTTACAATCTTAAAATCGTCACCAAAAAAATGTAACCAAAAGGCTACCTTATTATGGTGTTCGTAGCTGCATTTTTATCTCATTCTTCATTTCTTTAAATTCAACATGTCACCTTCACCGATAGAGTTGAAAGGTCAAGGGAACATATCCAAAATGAGTAGATAATTATTATTGATTTTGATTTTGACAACATCACAAATGATTTTATTTCCTTCTATTACTAATTTACACTACATTGATAGAGGTTTAAATTACTTATTTTTTACCTTATTCTATAAGCATCCATTTATTCATTTTCTGTAAGTTTTATTTATTAAACGGGTGCATATTCATGGAAAAGAATCAAGTGATGTGCTCCCCGTTGATAGACTTACGTCCCAACATGATCATTTAAGAGAGCATCTTGGCAATATTTAATGGATTATAAATATGTACTATTACCGAATTACTATAAAAACTAAACAAAACCAAATCATTTAAGAGAGCATCTTGGCAATAACGAATTAACACAATTTAGGTAATTTGAACAATAACAAAAGTCAACCTCATCCTATATAAATCCATACATAACCGAAGTTCATATGACAAAGAAGATAGGTACAAATCATGCGAGGCATATCAATTAAGAACACAGGAAGTTCATACACCCAACGAACAAACGAAGAGCAACAAAACGTTGTATAAAACATAATCAGTTACCTCAACCGAAGCGCAGACCGATCTTCTTGAAGTACGTCAACAAAGCTGTTGATGACAGATCTACAACTGATACAAATGCAGTAAAAATGTGATTCAATTCATTGTTCAGTTTGTCTCTCTATATACATCAATGAATGTCATTTGAATCCCTGTCAAAGCTTCGCTTCAATTTCCTTCGAAGTATAAATACTGGGGACAAATGAGTACCTGCATCCAACAACAAAATGGTTAACAGTTTAGATAACAACAAAATGTTTGTTATCCTTAATAAATTGCCTAATAATAAGATCATAAGTTAATACTAAGGATCTTTTGTTGTAACTACACAACAGATGTCACAATTTACGAGGATTCTATTGGAAATTCGACAGAATTTTCCCTATAAAATGGGCATCCCCCTTTTGAAATCAGGGTCCCTCTGCATGTAAAAAACACTTTTATATCAACCCGTAATCACAACTCAAATCGGGTCTCCAAACTACATGTCTACACTCAAATCAATCCATTAATAGGGAGATTACAGGTGGGCTATTAACCTCCACAAATTGATGTTCATTAGATTAAGAGATTGAGTCACCAAATAGTACATTGGATATTTTTCATTACAAGGATACGTTTTATATAATCAACAAATCCATTAACAAATAATTTAAGTTTTAGAAACAAGATATGAGAATATTATATTAGAGTCAAAACAATGTCGTAGTAACTTCAACAAACTTGTAGGCCTCAATATATGCAAGTCAAGGGAAAAAACTTAAAATATGCAATTAATATGCTACACACCTAAAGTACACAATTTAAAAGGTTTAAGATGTTTGATACTAAGCTCATTATCATTAAGAGTATGAAATAAAGCTATCCAACTTTGATTGAGCAAAAAAGTGTTGATTCATCTTTGTTGAAAAAATTTATTAGAAAATTGAGGCACTTAACTTACACAAGGCTAGATATCTTATTTGCAATTAGACTTATTAATTAATTTATGAAGGTATCTTTTAAAGTTCATTTGAAGATAGTAAGAAAAAATATGTGTTGTCAAAGGTATTATTGACTATGACATATGTTAGTTTTCTTTTAAAGACTTTAATTCAGTTTTTTTTGTAAAAATACTAATACACGTGTTTCCTTTTCTTAAAATAATATAATTTCTTAGTATTCAAAGAAACAAGCTATAGTCATACTCTCCACATGTGAATTCAAATATGTTACTATTACTTCTTATACTTGTCATGCTATGTAGTCAAGAATTTCATTAAAAGAGTTTCACTTATAGAAAATAGAAATAATAAATATCATGATTGTCGGTAAATCGGCTCAAAATTTGGCAAATAATTGAATATTTTATAAAAAGAGCAAGTGTATAAACAAACAATTTCTTGTTATTCACGAATGCATTTGTAAGTAAAA
>JANJEY010000006.1:16885680-16912301 GCA_024703695.1 Erythroxylum cataractarum
CTGGTCCCTCCTTATCTACAGTAAAATCTGTAGCCCTAAAGTGGTTGAGATATTTTACTAAATAGCAATGAAAGGAACGAGTATGCAGTCTTTCTTTATAAGGATTATCCTACTGAGCATCCTACTGAGGTAAGGCAGCCCTTTACACGATTGTGCGCAAGGCTGAGTTCTTCAATTTCTAGATAGGTAGATTAGTTCTGCTCTGTATGGACTTCTTTAAGTCCTTTAGGGTGCAACTATGCCTTTCAGCAACACACCATTTTGCTCAGAACTACTCGATATAATGAACTAAGTCACTATTCCAACTAACTCCATATATCTGGCAAACAAACCTTTTAAAGTCCCGAAACATTATGTTTGCCAAGATATTCTCCTCCACAATCAAATCTAACTATCTTAATGAATTTTCTCAACTGGTTCTCAACCTTCAGACTTTAAGCAAGAACACATGACTTTGATGGAAAAAAATCATCAAGAAATGTCAGAAAACTTTTATAATTGCATAATGCAATTATATGAGATCTATCGAAATCTTTATGTATCAGACTCAACAAGTTAGAAGTATGAGTTGACCCCATTGACTTTATTAGTCAACTTACCCCTGTGATTGTCAGTACATGTTCCAGATCATCTTAATCGAGAATTGAGAAATGCTTTCCTTGATCAATCTCTCAATCCTAGCTCTAGAAATATGGCTTAAACTTTTATGTCACACCATGTATGACTTCTCATTCATCAGGTCCTTCGTACTTTGTTTAGTATAATACGTAGAAGCATATGTCTAATCTAGGATAGGACACATTCTATACAAATCATATGACAAGAAAGTTGTACCTTTATGTTTTGCATTAAACCACAACTGTATAAAAGAAGTATTAATTGCAAAACGTCAACCTTCAGTGTCCTTAATTGATCAAAAGATCACATATAAAATGTGTCGTGTAATCCTAATGAACCTTACTATAAAGTTCAGTACATACACCCCTATAGATATCACTTCGACATCTTTATTGCTGTGAACTATCAGTTCCTCTTCCCTTTATTTGGCTTTATCCTGGATATGAATTACTACATTGTGGAAGCACCTTGATCAAATGTTCCATTAAATAGTTACTTATACTTAATGCGACTATCGCAAATTAGATTCATAATTGATAAACCAAAGAGTAACCAGATAGTCTCAGTCTTCCTTTAAACCTCATACTACTGATTTATTTATGTCCAAGGGACCTTTATCAAAACTGGTTTGATGTGCGTCAGCAAGTGGAGAAGATTTGAGCTTTCTACCTTTGAACTTAACGAGCTTCATCTTTGTCTTCCCTCAAGCTGCTTTGAGGACTATAGGAGTAAAACTTGAGTTTCTCCACCTCAGCAACACAATGGGATATTAAAGCATTGAAGCCTCAATATCTTCACCTACTGTGAAAATAAATTATTCTCGATATGTACTCCATTACTCCCTTTTTCCTCTGTATACTTCATGGAGAATAATACTTTCATTAAGGCATTTGCACAAGACCAGATGAGATTGTGTACCTTTGAGAGACATTACCAAGAAACTTCTTCGCTATGTTTGTATTCGGAAGTTCACTTTGCAGATGGTTATGTATGGATTCTTAATGATCTTCAGATATAATTTGATAGACCAATCCTAAGCTTTATAAGTTGCTTTATGAGCTGCTGAGCTCATGGATGTAATTGGAGATGGCTTACCTGTTCATATGGCCATTTTAACTACAACTATCTCCATAACCTTCAAAACATCCTCCGTCCAATTCTCTGTCTAATTATTTATATCGAAACTAGCAATTTCAATGATGACACTGATTTAGTTGATTGAAAAGGTGACTTCATGATGATGATCTTTAAATCAACACTAATGTAGGACAACAGTGATACTAAAGCCATTAATAGTATCTTTCCTGAAAATCAGATCACACATATTATGAAACACCTTTGGGTTGAATACATAATATATGCAATTAGACTTCTATGTCTTACGTTGCCAGATGTGGGTTCTGAATAAATTGGTGAGTAGATAAGTGAACTCAAGTTAAACATTGAGTATGTTTGAACTATCATCTGTACGGTATTTCTTGATTAAAAGATGTTCAAGTCAAACGAAGTGGGTAAATACCGTAGCACATGACTCGTACCATGTGTGCACAACTGACCACAAAAGGGATTAATGTAAGTAACAAGATCTCATCTTACATTGTGTGAGACCCTTGAGGTTAAGAAGAACCTCATCATATACCCTTATGACTCTTGTTTCATTCTTGCGAATTGAATTTAAGGTTTGCTACTTTAGTTTATTGCCAAAAGATCATGCAAGATACGATCATATGGAATAATTCTAGGAAAGCAAATTAAATTTAATTCAAAAGAGAATTGAAGACAGAGTAAGGTCATTTAATTTAGATCAATGACTCGTATGAAAAGTATTCATAGATGGCCATCATCTCTTTATGAGAGAACTTGAATACAGTCATGACTTAAAGAAACTAAATGAGATCAAAGGAAAATGTAGATACGAGATATGACCTAGGGTATAGCATACAATTTTTACTCAAGGACAAATAAGTCATAGGATCAATTTATTAATCGAGATGTCATATACTCCTAACAGATATGTGACTATGTACTCTCGTCGTATGCTGGTCACACTAATTATTGAACAAGTATGAGTACCGTAGAGTTGTTTTTGTTTTTAAACCCATCATGTGTGAGTGGGAGATGATGTTGTTTTACACCCATGATGGGTCTAAATGACATCTTGGAAGAATAACCACTAATGGTGGTTATTCATCGCTGATATATAAAGGCAAAGCTATGACAATTTATAAGAGAGATAATTTACTGTGTGAAGTTGGATATGAGAAGACGCTGGGCATTTTGATTTTGCAGAAAAGAAAAAAACACTCATTCTACGTTCTTTAATCGGTGGTAAACAACAACTCATCAAGTATGTATGATTTGTTTTTCCACGTATATACAATGTTCTTATAGTTTATGATCTGCTCATATATTTCTAACAATAGATTCAACAAATAGACCTCCACACGATAATCTGTTGAAATCTTATCACAATCAGTCACACACCTACGACATATAAGACATTCAAAAACTTCACCACATTAATTGCACAACATGCAGCCAACCTTCAATAGAGGAAACACGCAATTCACCGAACACCCCAATCGTAAGTAGTCATACGCTAAGAATTCAACTGCAAGACCAAGATGGATTTATCAACAACATAACATCATCACATTAATCTCTACATCTACAAGATTCTCACAGAACTAAAAGCTCACAATCTCAAATTTTCAGAAATTGTGCAACCAACAAAACAAAGGAATTACCGAGTCATGCACATATTATTTGTTGATTTCAGCTGCTACCTTTCAGCCTAGGTAGCCATAATCAACCAAACATTTAGTTAAGGTAGAGTTCTATCACATTTAAAATATTATCCAAGATAACCTTTTTATTTTTGAATCTAAGTTAAACAACAATAATATCTTATAGATCCAATTAATAAAAATATGGCAAAACAAAAATAAATACGATATATATATGGTTCTGCCAGATTCTGGCAGGATGGAACGTTGCCGTTGTGCTCCATGTGATCGATTATCTTCTGTAATGAATACGGTGTGAAAATACCTGCAAAACAAAGAAGGCTAGACGGGGGTTGTGTCCCGATTAGCCCCTCCGACGCTCAAGTTAGTTTTCTGATGAGGGTGAGGTTGAGAAAATCAGAGAAAACAATTAGGTTATGAGTTTCGTACCTTGATTATGGGTGAATAATACCTTTTATATGGTTTTGCAGCTAGGTTTAGGTAAATACGTGCTTGCATGGGAAATTTCCTTCTGCTAATGGGCCGGAAAGGGGCATGGGCTTTAGACATCAAAGCTGACCTTTGATGAATGGATCGATCGGCCCACAGGTCGTCTTGATTGGGTCCGAGCCCAGAGTGGCCGACCCGACCAGATATGGATATGAGTTGAGTCATAAAAAATAAATATGAATATGGGTAGAGTAAAACCCGAACTGAACCTTACCCATTGCCATCCTTAGTCGTTCCCTAATTTCTTACAAATTACTTTTAGCTCCACATAGGCAACTATATTTTTGCATTTTCAAAAATTAATTTCACTTAATTTTAAGGGTGAATTAAAATTTTTTAAATTAATTTCAATTTTATAATATTAATTCAAAATTAAAAATAATAATAAAATATTTAAAATGTTAATTTATTATGAAGAGAGTTCAACATTAAATTACTTTTATCATCCTAATATTTATGATGTGATTATCAAATATTTATTTTTTTAATTCATTATTAATTTTTTAAAATTTATAATTTAAAATTTAACACTAATTCTTTTTCTTCACCATACCCGTTTGCTTTTCATTTTTCCCAATACAATTTTTGTTCCCAGTTACTAGACACTAGACGAAGTCCAGTGCTAGAGAAACTCCTACTTTTCTGGCCACATTTTGGACCATCCAACCTATCTTGAGATTTTCGGTGATTTTAGACGATTTTATGGTTTTTGTATCTCTAACTTCTCGCAAGGTTCTTCTACCAGTTCTTGTAGCTCATCTATTGATAAACAAATATACTGAGAATGATGTTTTCTCAATATGATAAACACATCAATAAACTTGTAAAAATAACACATTAATATGACAAAGTTTTTCTATCAGTTCCTGTAGCCTAAGTTCTCTAAGGCTTAGAAAAATTAATAAAAAATGAAAATAAAAATAAAACAGAAAAGTAAACATGAGAATATGATTGTCGAAAAATTAACTTGCAAAAATAAAGAAAAACAAAATTGAAGTTGAGCAAAGCAAAACTCACAATAGAAAATTAACCAAGAGAATTAACTATTATGAAGGAAGGATTTATCCTACCATCAATGCAAATCTAGTCACTTATAAGTTAATATGGTGTCAGTTCTAGACTTTTAAAATTATAGATGTAAAAAGTATTACACCATAATGTATATAGTTTTCACTAAATATTTTTAGTAGCTAGCCAATTTCTAGTACACATCAACACTTTCATAGCTTTTAGATGAAACCGATTGTAAGTAGGACTTACTATCCAAATATTGGTATTAAAAATAGACTCAAAAGCAATAGTAGAAACTATAATAGCTAACAAATCTCGTACAATTGTTTGTACAATCATATTTCGAGCTCCATTCAACTTCACCACATTAATATATGAAAATGCTCATTAATTATGGCATTAATATTAACTTCTAAAAAATTGTCCAAGTTTATTCTACTAAATGAAATTCTAGTCCTCTATTTCCTTTATGAATTCCTTGGCACTATAATTGAAATTGAAACAACAAAATTTCTTGCTAGATGAGGATTACTAGCATAAACTAAAGTTGTCACTGAACTACTATGATCTAACTTTTTACCCATTCTTGATTGATAATCATTAAACAAATTATATGGAAATTTTCTAATGATATTAATATATACTAAAACTCAATCACTGTACAATATCTGAAAGTAGTATTCAATTGCCTCCAACTTGTATGTTGAATCTAGAACAACTGTAATTGCCATGATATTACCATCTCATTCCAATAATTATCACCATCTTATTTGTCATTGTTTACATCACTTAAATTGGAAGAAATAATGAGGCCAAACTTTAGAATAATTGGTAAGGTTACTCTTTTATAACTAAAAGGTCACAAGTTCGAGTTATGAAAATAACCTTTTTGTAAAAATACAAAGAGAAGACTGCTCACAATTGATGACCCTCCTCAGACCCTCCCAAGTTGGGAAGCCTTGTGCATTGGGGTTTGCCCTTTTCCCTTTACTTCATTGGAAGAAATAAACCACTCAAATAATTCTAAATTTATCTCACACAAGTTAGGAAAAACAATTGTGCAAGTTGGATACTTTTATGCCAAAAAATAACTCAGAAATAATGTTAAATACCTCTAACTTCTCACAAAGTTCTTCTACCAATTCTTGTAGCTCATCTATTGATAAATAAATATACTGAGAACGATGTTTTCTCAATATGATAAACACATCAATATACTTATTTGCATAGTCAAGCATCTTGGATGTCAAACTCTACCTTGTTATACAATCTATATAAACCTTCCTTATATAAGGAATGCATAATTATTATGTAGCTTCTTCAAATTTCTCAACCCATTTTAGTGTTGCTTTCCAATATGCCAAACTATCCTTAATTGTTTTTATGTCTTTTCTGATTATTTCTAACCTATCTTTCGCAATTAGATTCACTATATATACAAAACAACATGTGAAATTACCTTTGATCCATCAATAAGCTCCCAATCTGTGATTTTCTCTTAATATTATTGACTATAACATTATTTGTGCCATAATTTCCAAAGTTATTAATAATAAATTTGTGTTAATGTTTCAGTCCACTAAATAATTTACTAATATACTTATTATCCTTTCATTTGTATAATATTCTATAATATAAAAGAACCTATCATTTATAAGAAAAATCAAATATTAGTTATAGTAAAATAAAAAAACAAATGATAACAAAATCAAAAAACATTATTTACCTCAAGAATGCTACTATATAAAATATAATTGTTTTTAATGTAATATGATGTTGCAACCATATAACACTTTTTAAAAATTTTGTCCACATATATGACGTAATTAGAAATTGCATGTAACTAGTCAACAACATCGAACTCTTCTTTGCATAATAAATCTTAAATTTGTCCTTTCTACTGATATTTCACGTAGGTATCTTAAAAATTGATTAAAGTCACATAATAAACATCCTGAAATTTATATAATTCATAATTAATTGTGGGTATTCAAGCTTTACAATTTCCTTTTTAAGGAAATGCTTGGATTTTTAGAATCATATATTGTTACCATCATTTATTCTTTTATTTCAATATGTTTGGCATAAAAACATGTCTGACTTCTTAAGAAAAATTTTCTTCATTTAAATGAATCGATATGTGTTTTCAAATGTGAGGTTCCAATTTTAAGATCTTCAACAAACAACTTATTGTAGTACTTATACTCTGCTTTATCAACTTTTAACTTATTTTAGTCTTTAAAAAGTGAATCTAAAGATGATTTCATAACTTTAAAGATTTGTTGAATTCTTTTGTTTGAATTGTTTCTTCACTTAATATATGATCATCTACTGGACTAGAACTTTACATTGTGATGGCTTGTAATGTGGAAAATTAACTTCAACCATTTGAAACAGTTATAAACAATAAACTTACTAATTAAAGATTGTATTCCCAAGAGTAAGTTATATAGATGGAAATTCAAATCTTTCATAAAGATGAAAAGTATTTAAATTGCAATTGTATTTAAATACTAAAGCATATTTCCATATAATCTAATCATCATCATCACACTCAGTCTGAAGTCCTACAGTGAAGCGAGGTCTAGGGAGGTCTGATAGTACGCAACTTTACCCCTATATAGTAGAGAGGTTGTTTCCTGTAGACCCACATGCAGATGCGACAGAAAAATCATGATGCAGGGAGATAAATTTAAGTAAATAAAATTACAATACAAGACAATATGACAATAAGGACATACCTGAGGGTTGACCAGATCTACTATCATCTAACCCCTTCTAAAGACCGACTCCTTTGTTGCCATTCGCTTTAAGAGTCTTAGCTGCGCGATCCTAGAGATGCAACAATCCTATAGCTTTAGGCATCCATCGCGGGAATCATCCCTAAACTACAACTCCTCTGCAGCCTAGCCCAAAAAATGTACTACTCACAGTAATTCCTATGCAGTAAGTATGAGGCGCGAGGACTCTAAGTGGTCTCGTTAACCCTTATCCTGTCCCGCCAGACTTTCCTAACTCTAGCAACTGCCTTAGTGAGGGCCAACTTTGACATATCTTTCTTGATTACTTCTCTCTTGGTCTTGTAAGGCCGTACTTTCCTTCTCTTGTATCCACTAAGATTTATTAACTCATAGCTGCATACAGGAGCATCAGAGGGCCTCCTGCACACATGCCTAAACCATCTTAGCCTTTTCTCCCTCAACTTGTCTATAATACTAACCACCTGTAGTCTGGTTCTCACTACTTGATTTCGTACCCTATCCCTGATGGTAATGTCACACATGCACCTAAGTATAAAGCATACGCATCTCTGCTACCAATAACTGTCGCGTATGCTTACGTTTAGCAGGCCAACACTCTGCCCCATATAATATGGTAGGCTGAATCACCATTTTATAGAACTTCCCTTTTAGTTTTACAAGGACCTTTTTATCACATAAAACACCTGAGGAACTTTTTCATTTGTTCCACCCAGACTTAATACAATGTAATATATCATCATCAATATTTCCATCTCTTTGAATGATGGAATCGAGATATTTAAAACTCAATTTCTACGGTACGATTTCAGTGCCAATCACTACCTCCACATCTCGTACCATTTGGCTACCTGAAAAGTTGCAATCTAAATACTTTGTCTTAGATGTGCTTATTCTAAAACCGTTTGATTCTAATGCTTCTCTTCAACTTTCCAACTTTGCATTGACCCCCTCTTTGGTCTCATCCACCAGGACAATGTCGTCAGTAAATAACATTTATCAAGATACCTCTCCTTGAATATGTTTGTTAAGTTCATCTAACACTAATGTGAATAGAAACGGACTTATAGTCGAGCCTTCGTGTAGTCCAACACCAATAGAGAACACCTCTGTGTCGCCTGTTATCGTCCTTACACTAGTCAATGTTCCCTCATACATATCCCTAATCATGCTGATGTACGACCTAAGAATGCCCTTAGCCTCTAAACACCACCATATGAGTTCTCTAGGCACCCTATCATACGCACTTTTCAAATCTACAAAAACTATATGCAAGTCCCATTTATGTTCCCTATAGCACTCCATCAGTCTCTAAAGGAGATGTATTGCTTTTGTCGTGGACCTACTAGGCATAAATCTGAATTAGTTGGTCGATATAGAAGCTGCTCTCTATACTCTATTTTCAATTACTTTCTCCCACAGCTTCATGGTATGACTCAGTAATTTGATGCCTCGATAGTCTTGACATTATTGAATGTCTCATTTGGCCTTGTATAAAGGGATTACCCTACTCAATTTCCACTCGTCCGACATCTGCGCTGACACGAGAATCTCATTAAAGAGTTGTACTAACCACTCAATACTGACAAGTCCTATTTGCTTCCATACCTCTATAGGGATGCCATCTGGTCCTACAACCCTTTCACTCCCCATCCCCCTTAAAACCTTTGTAACTTCTCCCATCGTGATCATCCCTCATGAGTTCCTATTTAGACAAAGTCTCGACACGGGAGGTTCCCCTAACTTTATGTCGACTATTATGTCTTCGTTATATAGGCTATAAAAGTACATCTTCCATCTTCCCTTGATGGCTTGGTCATCTATGAGTACTTGTCCCCCTTTGTCACGTATACAGCAGACTTGGTTGAAATTTTCCGTCTCATGTGCCATAGCTCTCGATATCTTGAAAATTCTTTTTGTTCCTCTGACTTTATCCAAATCCTTGTACATATTCTCATACGCTTCTCCTTTCGCCACTGAGACAGTCGTCTTCGCCTTCTATTTTTCTAGTTTATATCTCACTCTATTAATTATCCGCTCCTCTTTTGTTGTATTTGTCAGTAGATCTTTAAATGCTCTCTTTTTTGCCTTTATTGCCCCTTGGACCTCGTCAGACCACCACTAGGATTCCATCCGGCCCCCATCCCGTCTTCTAGAAACCCCTAGGAGTTTAGTGGTAGTCTCTCTCACTACGGGAACTACTCCCTGCCACATCCTGTTCACATCCCCACGTACACCCCATGGTGCATTATTCCTGACCTGAGTCCTAAAATGTTCCACCATGTCCCCTTTGAGTCTCCCCCATCTGATTCTGCGACATGGCTTGGACACTAGCTGTGTTCTCCAACCCTTGATTCCCATAAACTAACAATTTATGTTGGGTAGATAGGCATGTTGTTGGGAGCACTTTGCAATCCTTGCACCATGATTTGGCCCTTGTCCTGATAAGAAGATAATCAATTTGCATCTTGGTTATGCTACTCTGAAATGTCACCAGGTGCGCTTCTTTTTTTCCTAAAGAAGGAGTTCACTATTACTAACTCAAAAGCTACTGCCATGTCCAATAAATCAACCACACTATCATTTCTAGTACCGTATCTGAAGCCTCCATGCGTTCTTGTATAACCGTTTGAATCGACCCCTATATGCCCATTAAAATCCCCTCCTAGGATGATCTGCTTAGTATCAGAGATTTGTAAAAACACCCCCTCCAGCATCTCCCAGAATGTACGCTTTTAATGTCTGTCGGCGCCAACTTGAGGTGCATATGCATATACTACATTGATAACCACATTGCTTAAAACAATTTTTCTACCATTATCTTATCATTGACCCTTTTGATCCCCACTACTTTGTTCATCAGTCCCTTGTCTACTAAAATACATACCACATTTTGCTTCCACGTATGTCCTGAGTACCATAATTTGAACCCCCTATTACCTTTGCTTTAGCTCCTACCCACCTAGTCTCCTAAATGCAAGCTATTTAGATCCTATACTTATCTAAAATCTCTACCAATTCTAAGGACTTTCCTATGAGGGTCCCCACATTCCACGAGCCTATCCTTACTACATCATCTCCCTCTGAATTCCTAGATGTTGCGCGTACCGACTCACTTGTACTTATTCCATTAGCGCGATCTGATTGCATCCCTCATACCCCGTGTCTCTTATGTTTCTCGCACGTACTCTTTTAAGAATTCCTTGAACGCTGCACTAATATACCCTACCACGGAAGGAGATAATAAAAATTTGTAATAATCCCAACAAATAATAAAATACTACAGAAAATAATGATAAAACTAAAGGTAATAAGAACAACAACAACAACAATAAAAACAACAATAATAATAATAATAGTGAAAAAATTGATAATACAGAAGACAAAGTTAATAAATAATTAGATAAAAATAATAAAATAATAAAATAAAAATAAAACAAATAAAATAAAAAATAAAGAAGATAATACTGCTAATAAAATAGATATAATAATAATAATAATAATAATAATAATAATAATAATAATACTAATACTAATACTCGACAGCTAACAATCGTAATAATAAAAAAAGTACTCCTATTAATAAAAAAAGATGTTAGTGACAAAATGTTCAACAGTAGTGAACAATTAATGTAGGCATGAAAGACAGAAACGTATATGGGAAGGGCACGTAGGAAAACAACTAGAAGACTCAATGTCCATGCAAGTACCTTGGACCAATAGGAAAAGAAAATAACAACAAACCACGCTTGAAAAGATTTGTCTCACAAAAAGCCTTAACCGTAGATTTTGCTTTAGAAGGCTTTTGCAACAAAAAGTTGAAGAGTCAAGTTAAAAGGAAAAAAGCCAAGTGATGGTCTTGTATAAATAGCTACTTAAGGTTCTAAAGTGGGTGACCAATGGTACTTAAAAGGAACAGTATACTGCCTCTCTCTCAGCAGACTTGTTAGGCGGCTCAAGGCCGTTATACGTCAAGCGCTATATGTCAGTGAAAGACGCTTGGCTAGAACGAGCAGTGCTACATCCAACATTCCAGCTCCGACGAAATCCAGCCATGAGCCTAACTTTCAGGCCAACGTTGATTCAAAAAAGGAGAACCTAACCCCTTTTTATAGAGGGTGGGAGTAAATGGAACCAGATCTCTCATGTGCTCGTGACCTCAAAAACTACACCTACTCTGGAAAACCCACGATCTTTATCCCCCTCAATCACCTTAAGAATGTTCACCAGTACAAAACTCAGCTCCTAACTATAGAAATAAACACCCATTACCAACACAAACTTACAGGCATAACTAGCTCAAGGGAGATAGCTTAAAAAGAAACAGCTAACGAACCCAAAGAAACAGCTTAAGAAGCACAAAGTGAAAGTATGCACCTAGGAATTGGGTGTTGAGGCTGAAAGCCATGCATATATTACCAAAACAATAAAACTAGCTGTTACCTTCACTAGATGGAGGATCTTTGGGAATATGTATTGATGATATGCTTTCGGTTACTTTATCTTGCTCCAACATTCCTGAGAAATTCTAAAAACATATAAGAGAAACATTGAAGCAATCCAGGAATTTTACCAGTCAAAGGTTTAGGAAGCTCTTCCATGCACACCACCTTCTTTGGGACTATATGAGTAAACTATGAAGCTCTTCCATGAACAGCCTCGCGCTCACTTTCTCTCTCTCCGTCTCTCTCACCTTCTCTTTATGCATGTTTGATGAGACGTCGACCTAGTCATCGCCAGCCTCCTCCTCGTCGGACAAACTTTATATGTATATATATATATATAAAGCAAAAACCCAGAATCGTAATAGTAACGAAAAAGCTGCTTCTTCCCACAGCCAGTGTCAACCTCATATATGTCTTTACCGAAAACCAGAAAAGAGAAAGCACCAAAAACAAAAAACAAACGAAACAAGTGGATCTTACGTTGAAGGTTTTGCTTTATTTTGAACCTTTCAAAATATCGCACATATACATATATGTATATAAAGACACACAAGCATGCAAGAACACAAAATTATATTCAGCTATATAGTTCTGAACTATCACATTCTCTCTAGTTGATCATGGACAACATGGTTACACGACAAAAACTGGAGAAGAAACCAAAAGCAGACAAAAGGTTGAGATGAAACGAATAGAAAAGGAAAGCACCCAATAAGTGACCTTCTCAAAGCACCATGTCGGTTTAATCAAGAAAGCAAGCGAGCTCAGTCAAATATAAGTGGCACAGTTAAATTACTTGCAATGGCGTAAGACAAGCATTGAAGAAGTCTTGAGTCGTGCGATACCTCTGGTTCCACTCAGAACACATACTAGTCGAGCTAAGGTAGCTTATGATACGATCCCACTTGAAAGGACCTTGAACCATTCGTCGGAGCTCAGTCACATATGGGTTGCCATATTCTTTTCTCCATATTCATTAAGATTATACCTTCAACAAGATGTTCCTTAGTTCCTAGATAATAAATTAATTTAAAAATCTTATAAACTATATAAATATAAACACACACACACACACACGCACACACGCACACACACACACAGACAAGGACACACACACACACGCACACACACACAAAACTATAGGACCATTTCTTAAAAGACTATACCATATATTGTCTACATATGTTCCAAGACTTTATCAGTATGACCTTAAGTTTCCTATGCTCTTACTATAAGACTCTATTAGCATCTAATGCCTCATTAATGCTGATATCATCCCATTTTGTAATCTTTGTCATTTTCTCCTACTTGAAGGGTCAGTTTACATATAACTATCAACAAGAAATATTTATAGACAAATTAAAAATTAAGTTAGTTTTAATTAATCACAACTTATCCTATAGGTGACAACATCATCCCCAACCTCCAATTTTAAATTTCAAGTCAAATTAACTTTACATCATCATCATACTAATTATAATAAGATGCTTATTAATTACCTTCCTTTTCACCTTTATGACCTTTTCTCTCTTTCTTGTGGAGGAGATGGTAATTTAATTATAGTTTTTTTCCTTACTTTGTGGACTTTAACAATAAAAGCATAAATTTCATCCGTATCAAACTAATTACCGTAACTATATATAACATCCATGAAAACCAAAACATATATGATAATAATTGACAATAGACCATTCTATAATCTACAAATTCTTAACCAATACCATAAAAAAAACAAACTAATAACACCTCATTGTTCACTACTTCAAACTTCACCAATTAAGTCATTTCAACAAAATCAGCACCTCAAAACTATATCTAAATGCATATATAAATAGTTTTATTAGATAGATAAAAATATATAAATATAAACTCCATAAAGAGAAAGAGGAAGAGGGAGGCGACATTGTCTGCTTACCATATATACTACTCAATTGTTCAGTAGGTATATTAATACATGAACTATCTTACTGTGTAGGCATTTAAAACATAATAGGTATGGAGAATTAAGGGAGATATGAGTTGTTTGCTTTTGGATTCTATTTGTCACTAAGAAATTGAAGACGAAGGTGGTAAAGACTATAGTTTAATTGATAGGAGGAGTTATTTGCATCTTATAAAGTAGTTTTCTAAGAAAAATACTTTGTTAATCATTACAATGAGAAATACTTTATAAACATATAATGAATGTTGTTTACCATATGATCGTATAGTTATCATGTATAAGAAAACTTATAATAAAAATAGTTTGGACCACGAATGTGTATATAACATCCCACTCCTGCAAGACACATGCCTGTCATCTTGAGTAATATTTGAGACCGTGCCCCACGAGGGTGGCATGCTAGAGCACTTAATCAGTCAAAACTCAGTCTAATTTTTTTTTCACTCGTACGAGAAAATCAGTAATCGAAAATTTGGGCCTACTTTTATTCAGAAACATTTTCATTTACAAGAGTTACCAACATTTTTCAAATATCAGAATTTCATTAATCACTAAGGCCCATTCCAGAAACAAAACGTATTACACTTTGATCAATCTCTTTTGCAAAACCTTTTTCCAATTAGAAAGTTATACACATCAAATACATCCAAATACACAAAATACAATAATTTGCGAAAAATACAATTCAGTACGAAAATAAAGAAATACAATGCAGACGCGAATTGATCCCGACCTCTATCCCTCATTTGTATGCAGTAGGTATACTCCCGTTTACCTAATGGGGTATTTTTTTATCTTGAAAAACATTTGCAAATTTTGGGTGAGTTTTGTGAACTCAATAAGTGACCATCATCAATGACTCACCTAGTCACATAACACATAAAACACATTCACAACATTTCACATTTCACAATCAATACAATTTAATCATTCATATTATGCATATGTAGTGTGCACGAGACTCACTTTCCATTTATTACTTTGTTATGACCGATTGCCTAAACTATCCTATATAGAGCTCATTAAACGTTGAGCTTGAGGCTCTGAATCACTTTTGAGCTCAAGGTTCTTTTTCACTCGTTGAGATTTAAGCTCTAATCAGTGACTACTCTAGTCACAACTGCCATTATGTTTCATGCATTCGTGAAATAAAATGCATTAATCACATTTGCATGATCACATTCACTCACATTCACATATCATCGGACCGTAGTCCAATATTCACCATTAAAGTTGAGAAAACACTTTCATTCATATACAAATGCACATTCAGAATACATTTATCATCAGACCGTGGTCCGGCATCTAACAATCAAAGTATGCACACTTATTTCATCTCATTCACATACAAGTAGCACTTCAATATCCCAATCAAACATCACAATCGTCGGACCTTCTGTTTGGAAACTAATACAATCAATCGCATTCAGTAGTCAATCAATACAAAATTCTAAATAGAAGAAACAATGAAATGAAACCATCTAGGTCTACTCATAGTACGCTCTAGATTAATATTAGCTTCCATGATCCGGAAACGTCTGAATGGGGACGTTCTATCCTGTATCATCAGTATGCAAAACACATATTGTACACACATTATTAATTGTACAATCATATAAAGATTCAATTTTACACATATGTGTATGTGTATGTGTAATGTATAATGCATGCTCAATGACAATACCGGGTATAATTTCTAAATTCACATCTTAAGCTCATTCCCATTTCATAACTCATACATGTCTAATTGAACTTAAATTTATACTTCATTTGCACATGACCATTCTAAATTCTACATTCAATCTTTACCCTTTTTATGTATCTAGCTTATTCATAAGCTTTCACCTCAAGAACACTTGGTCACTCTAAAACATAATTCAATTTCTTGTCATCTCTTTTCTAACCTTATATGATCTCATAATATCCAATTCTCATTCACAATTAATCCCTTAATACATATTACTCAACCTCTTTGAATATAACTACAATCATATAAACATCTTCATCCCTATTATACTCATGCATTTGATACTTTGATTTCATCCATTTGTTCACTAAGTTTTAACCTCCGTTTTTGCTTCAAACATATCATATAGTAGTCAGATAAACCAAGGATCATTCTAGGTTCACTTTAATACTCATTTAAGCCTTAATTAGGGTCACTTGACCTGTGAATGTCCGTTAGGCAGACATCCATGTCTGTTAAATAGACCTTTACGAGTCATTTACAGAAACTTGAAAATTTGACCCTGTGGACATCAAAATTTCTTCTCGAGGTCTTCATAGAAGTTGTAGATCTCGAAGTCCTCTTTAAAACCATACCTAAATTAACTCAATAACAGTTCTACATAAAAGTTATGCCTCTTGCACCAAAGTATGTTCAATTGCTTTCTATGATTTCTAGATTTCTAACTCTTTACTTACAACATTCAATTTCTCATGCTTAGTCTATCATTTCTAGTTCAATGATCATCATTTATCCGTTATTCTAACTCTATTTCAACCCAATATCATCCATAACTAATTTATAGCCCATGATTGATCATAAACATTAATAACAAAACATGCATATATATACACATTCATCATCAACTTTCTACACTCAATACTCAACTCCAAGTCAAACTTAGAAACTCTTAACGATAGAATTTGAACTCGATGTCTGCATACAAAATGTAGCCATATGTCTCTAATTTAATCCAAATTAAAAATCACCTCATTTGAAAAACTAAATAATAAGTTATGGCTATAACACAGAAGCATATTAGTGGAAATGTTTCTGCTAACATTTTCCATATTTTAAAAGTTCCAACATTTTACATCAAATTCATCTTATACTTATATTTTCTCTTCCATTTTAGTCCCTCATCATTCTCTACCCAATTCAACTCAAAATATCAATCATAACAAATCATGATCTATATTAGATCATTAACCAAAAACAGGACATGTTCATGCACCTATTCATCAACTATCAACTACATCTCTTCATTCATAAATTCTTAATCTTTCTCCATAACATCTCTCTTTCCTAAGTTCATTATTTCAAGTTGATAATCACTTCATGTGTACTTCAAGTTTAGCTCAGCATCATCTATACACACATCAAAATTTCATGCTTGATTATAAATACCCAAAATAAAACACAACATACACATTCATCCACCAATTTTCTACACTCATTTCTCACCCCATTATGAAGATCATTCAACCTCACAACATCTCTATAAACCATTAATCATCAATAAAAATAAGAAATTTACACACCCTTCCCCATTCACGACACCCACATATTCAAAACACCATTTCATGAGATTAACCTCTAACTATCATAAAAAAGCTTCATTTATCCAAACCCATGAAAAATCAAAGTTTAACTTACATGTTTAACTCCAAAGCTCCTTCAAATCACCAACAAAACCTAGCTCCTCCACATACACGATCTTCACCTTTTTAAGGTGGGATAGGTTAGATTTTTTAACAACAACAAGAGGGAGACAATGAATCTTGAAGAAACAAGGTGAAAGAGTTGAATAAAAGTCAACATGATGAGGGTGAGAGTGAATGTCGTGGGTGAAGGAGAGAAATGGAGAAGATGAAGAAATGAAGAAGTTGATCCAAAATGGAGTGTGTGTCATTTTTGACAAGTGAAAGACCAAGTGGTGTGGTCTTTCACTTAATAAAAATGTGACTTAACATGTAACATCTCGTTACCTACAGGAAGGTTAGAATTGTAAATATGAGTGACCAAAGAGAGCTTAGAAAAGCATTTCATGCTCATGCATAATATAGCATATTCATACACGTGAATAGTGAATTTTTTTGTACATGAAAATGACTATACATGCATTCATGACATTTCCCGGTATCAATTAATATGATTGTTATTGAGAATTGTGGTTTATTGGTATAAAAAAATTGTCTTGGGAAGTATGATTGTTGATTTAGAATTTTTAGAGAATTGTGGGAATAATTTCCTGAAAAACATTCGGGGTAATTTCTGGATTAGAAAAAATGCCAAGTGGCAAGACAATTGTTAACTGGTAGTAGAATTTACTGTCAAGTGGCAATGGAAATTTAGATAAATGATTTTTGGATGTATTAACAAATGCCATTGAAAACTTTGGGAGAAAATTGGAGCAGAAATTTCGGTATCTAGTTTTCCTGGTACACCGAAATAAATCGGTATTTGAGACTGATGTCATTAAAACCAGGACAGTGGATAATTATTTTTAGTGACATCAATGTAATGATGTATGATAATTTTCTGTGGTCACAGGAAATTATACGGATAGATGTTTTAAAAACCAGAACAAGGATGACATTTTTGTAATTAAGTGGAAAAGAGGAGTATATAAGAAGCCAAGTTGGAGAATAAGACAAAAGATTGTCTTCTTCTTCTCTCTACACCACCGAAACCTCCATGGGAGATAGCTCTCAAGCTTTTTCAACTTTTGTAACAAGATTTAGAAGGAGAATCAAGCCATTTGGGTAGTATAAAAAGGTAAGCCTCCATTCCTTTGCTTAGATCCATGGATTAAAGCTTGGTTTCTCTCTTCTTTTGTGAAACCCATTTGAGGCAAAGTATGAGTTGCATGATTTGGATGATTTATTATTGTTCTTTGATGTCTAATGACACTTTTACTTGAAGGGATTTGGTTTTTATGTTGATTTGGAGGGTTAAATCAAAACCTAGGGTTTTGAAGGTTAAGCTGTCATGGAGACAAATTCGTGGCTCTCTTTGTTTATTTTGTTTGAGCTTTTTAACATGTGAATCTGGAGAAACTCAAAACATAGAAGTTGTATATCTAGATGTATACTATCTGCACGATTTGTTCCACGATTTTAGGGTGTGTCTAATAAGAGTAACAGGCCCCGAATTGGTACTAGTTCAGAATATCAGAGAAATTGAAACAAGAACTGAAAGTTAATTGTTTGAAGACCTTAGAGTTAGAATTGGATGATGATTTCTTCTTACGAAATGCTCAAATTTTTTTCATCTAAGTTCTTTAGAAAGAAAATTTTAATTGGATGAGTATTCTGTTAGATATGGTTGAATAAGTGGAGGTTGTTACTAACCTTAGTGATACAGAAGAGAACAGAAACAGGTCAGGTTTTAAAAATCACAATAAATCCAATTTACATTATTTTTGATCCGTTTTTGGATATGTGATATCCATATGAGTCTATTGAAAATTAATTTTTGAATCACCTTAATTGGATGATAATGAATGAGTTATAAGGTTTTGAGTCGAAAAGGGTCCAACCCATGACTACATGTTAAGGCTGATTGTAAATGGGAGATTTGGATTCCCTTAATGACTGAATTAGAGCATAGGCATAAAAGAAGAAATGTGAATTTATGTGTTAAATAGAGTTCTGGGAAGTTTGAAAAACATTGGACCTATGTATAAGAAGTTATGCCTTCACGAATGAGACCTATGCTGTTGGGTTAAGAATAAAATAGAATTTGTAATGATATGTGTTAAGAAATTAGGCTTATGTGAGTATGACCAAATTACCTCAGTTTCACTTTCTAATTGAATGTGAACAGTGGACCCGAAGGTCTGGAATTTTGGAGAATTTATAAGAAGAAATGAAAGTTTTGATGATATGTGAATGTGATTGCATGAGTATAGGGTCAAATTTTCAAAGTTCTGTAAGTGACCCGTAAAGGTCCTTGTAACGAACAGGGATGTCTGTTTAACAGACATTCACGGGTCAAGTGACACTAATTAAGGCTTAAATGGGTCTTAAAGTGAACCTAGAATGATCCTTGGTTTATGGGACTAATGTATGATAGGTTTGAAGTGAAATTGAAGGTTAAAACTTAGTGAACGAATGGATGAAATCAAAGTATCAAATGCATGAGTAGAATGGAAATGAAAATGTTTATATGATTGTAATTATGTTCAAGGAAGTTGAGTAATATGTGTTAAGTGATTAATTGTGAAAGAGAATTGGATATTATGAGATCATATAAGGTTAGAAAAGAGATGACGAGAAATTGAGTTATGATATAGAGTGACCAAGTGTTCTTGAGGTGTAAGCTTATGAATGAACTAGACACATAAAAGGGTAAAGATTGAATGGATAATTTAGAGTGATCATATGCAAATGAAGTGTAAGTCTAAGTTCAATTAGATAATATGAATCATGAATTGAGAATGAGCATAAGATGTGAATTTAGAACATATACCCGGGATTGTCATTGAGCATGCATTATACATTACACATATACATGTGTGAAAAACTGAATGTTTATGTGATTGTACAATTAATAATGTGTGTACAAAATGTGTTTTGCATATGGATGGTACAGGATAGAATGTCCACATCCAGATGTTTCCGGATCATGGAAGCTAATGCTACTCTGGAGCGTACTGTGAGTAGATCTAGATGGTCTCATTTCATTGTTTGTTTTGTTTTATTTGATTTTTGTATTAATTGACTACTGAATGGCGAAATAAATGCATCTTGATTGTTGATTCCGGACAGAAGGTTCACTGATTGTGATGATTGATGAGATATTGAAGTGCTGCTTATATGTGAATGAGAAGAACTAAGTGTACTTAATGGGACTGTTAAATGTGTTCTGAATGTGCATTTGCATGTAAGTGAAAATGTGTTTTTCAATTTAATGTTGAATGTCGGACTAAGGTCCGATGATATGGGAATGAGATTGTATGGGAACATGCAAATAATATGATGCATTTCATTTCATGAATGCATGAAACATAATAGGAGTTGTAACCAGAGTAGCCACTGATTAGAGCTTAAAGCTCAATGAGTGAAAAAGAGCCTCGAGCTCAAAAGTGATTCAAAGCCTCAGGCTCAACGTTTAATGAGCCCTATATGGGACAGTTATCAATGAGCTCGGTATCCAAAGGATACGAGACAGTTTAGGCACTCGGTCACAAAAAAAAAACAATTAGAAAGAGAGTCTCATATGTACTGTATATTCATGATATGAATGATTTATGAATGCAATATGTGTTGAATGTAATATGTAAAATGAATGATTAAGTGTATATGATTCACTATGATTGTTAATGAACTGATGCGAATTATGTGAATTGTATGTGTTATGTGATGAGTGAGCCATCGATGATGGTCATTCACTGAGTTCACAAAACTCACCCAAAATTTGAAAATACTTTCAGGGCCCAGAAGAATATCTCGTTAGGCCAACGACAGTATACACACAACATTCAAGTGAAGGATAGAGGTAGGGATCAGTTCGCTTCTGCATTAGTGTCTAATTAACTCTATGATATACTACTAGAGTTACCACATCTACAGGTTTCTAAATTTGATAGAACAGTTATTCTAATCACAATTGCTACTTGCACTCAAGCATTTTGGAAGGAAAGGTACTACAGAAGGCTTGAACAGAAGTCTGTTACCCTACTCTTTATTATAGAGCTTATTATAGCTAGCATAAGAGGAATAGCTCTCACATAAAGAATCTAGTCCCTACTCCTTATTACTTAGTAAAAGCATAATCAGGGTTCAACCTAAGTTACAGTTCAGAAATCAAGACCAGAGCCATTCATTCAAGAATACAATTACAAAGCATACACTTACAAGGAATACAAGAGCAGGACTCACCTGTCAAAAGATAAGCAATACCCCCTTCCCCTTCTCAGCCTTTGTCATAGATACCCTTATGTCAAAATGAAGGGACACAATGAGAACAAAATAGTAGAAAAGAGCAAATCTAGTTGAGAAGCCTACCTAAAAGAGAACTCCTCGGAGCGATTCGCATACTCCTTTGATTAGCCATATCTGGAGATTTAAGGAATAAGATTATTTGTGCCCTAAATCGTTAAGAATTGTAGAGATCCTAAAGAATAGGCCTACTGGAGTAGAGATCCATTGAGCACAGATAAGAAAGGAGAAGAAGAGAGGGACACCCATATCGCCACCATTGCTAGTTGAGTTACGCATCGCTCCTATCCGAATCGAGAAACTTCAAAAAGAGTTCAGAAAGCATAAATCAGTTATTCCTAAATTGGACAGTGATACTAGGCTTACTACTTATGCGTTGTCATTTTTGTATTAATGATATAGCTTTGGCTTGGTCTTTATGTTCTAGTTTTAGTATTATTAGAGTTGTATTAGTGTATTAAGGGGTCTTTGTTGTAGACCTTTTCTTATGCTAACCCTCAATTCATTAATATTTTTTTAATTTCTCAAAAAAAAACAGTCATTTCTGTTCATAATCCCATATTATTCTAAAGACAACCACAATATGCTTCTCCATGTGACCATTCTAAAACATCATCCACAACAAATGAGGCAGTTAAATAAATAGCAAATCTCAACCAAAAGCCTTATAATGCTAGAATGAGTAATGGAAGAACTCAATATCTGGATTATGATCCTGTATATACGCTTGGGCTTTATATATATTATAACAAAACATAAGCCAACTTAGGATTATTATATCAAAATAAACAATTACATTGTCTCTAGAAACATATTAAATAGTGAGCCTACATCCATGCTTTCCTAAGAACATTCAATACAGTATTGCATACCAACAATAATTCTAAGTTGAAATTTTGGCAAATACATTGAGAAAGGAGAATAACCAAATGCAGCCAAAATTGGAAAGTTGAGAAATAGGATTAAGCCATTAACAAAAAGAAGAAAAGCATCGAAGCTAATAAAATTTGAAATCAAGAAAAGGATCGAAGTTGATAAAATTTGAAATCAAAGAACCAAGCTTCTGACTTAGGTTACTAATATCAAAATCAAATAAATCTTAGTTATTTAAATACTATAAACTGTTAGTTTATGTCCCATAGTCAATTAGTTGGTTATAATTTAGTGACAAAATAATTTAAAGACTTTCTTTATCTTATACATATTTAGATGTACATGATAAAGTTCTTGTGATAAATGTACATTGCAAATGAAATTATAATGAGATTATAAGTATGATATTCATATTATGTTTATGCATTATCCCTAAATTTTGCTTAGTCATTGATATCTGTAGATTGTATAATGTTTCAGTGGGTAGTTTAGGAAGTGTTTAGTGGGTAAATTAAAATTTAATGCATGTTTAGGTTAGGATTTTGTTATTTAGTTAAATGTTTATGTTTTGAGTGTTTTGTGAGTTTGAGCACCTATTGAGCTTTAATTTTATGTGTTTGAGGTGTCGTGATATGTTTGTTAGTGTTTCAGGGAAAATATTGAAGAACAAAGATGATTCGGAGAAAGCTCAAAGTCAAATCCAAGGCCACAATATTTGTCACGCAGGTCACAACACATTGTTTCACCTTCTATCAGCCACGATTGTGGTCCTTCCTCACGTGGCCAATGTGCCATGATCGTGATAGAAGTATGGAGGAAGGCCCACGATCGTGGCTGACAGAACGTGAATCGGGGCACTTTTCAGACGACAAAAAGCCCTAGGTTTACCCTAAATTTAAAAGACTACATAAGGTATAAGGATGTAACCCTAAAGGAGCAATATGCCATTTTGGGAAAAACTTTAAGAGGAGAGAAGAAGAAGTGAGAGAATGAGGAAGAGAGGAGAAAGAAGTGGGTCTTTGTGACTGCTGCTTTCCCAAGGCGTCCTGATCCACGTTCCACTTGTATTTCTTTCATCTCTTTTTTCATTTTCTTGAATGTTAAGATGAATACAAATATGTTTATGAATTTGGTTTGATTAAGATGTTCTAACTTTTTTTTGAGGTTTTACCTTGAGTTAATGTTAATCTAGTTATTTTTATGTTATTTTGATTGGGTGTTGTGATTGATTGTTGTATTTTCATAATTCGGTAACAAACTGAAAAGGTAAGTTGAATGCAAAATGATTGGGTCGAGTTAATGAGAGTTAGGCAATCCAATAGACCACACAATCAATTTAGTTAGTTATTTTATGGAGAGAGATATCATGTGAAGCTCGATTGTTTATTAGAGAGCTTAAAAATTAATTAGGTTTAGGGCTGTTGGTAATTGAGAGATTACTCGTTTGGTACTTAAACCAATTAGGGATTATTAATTATGAACCATAATTATTACTCAAGAGAGAGTAATCTCTGCTTCGATAGTCTAGAACTGACACCCTTTTAACATATAAATGGCTAGGTTAGCATTAATAATAAGAAGAATCCCCTCTCATAATTTGGTAACTTTTTTTGGTTGATTTCCATTGTGACTTTTATGTTTCTTGGTCTTAATTTCTTTTTATGTTAAATTTGCAAATTAATTTCTTGATAATCATTTTCCCATATTTACCTTTTTTACAATTTTATTTTCATTTCATTAATTTTGTTAGCCTTAGATAATGTAGGATTAGAACTCCTTGTGGGATCGACCCCTTCATATACTACATTTCACAACTCGTGCACTTGTAATATTTGAGAGCTATAAATTGTAAAACTTGCCTAATATCTGATAGTCATTGTTCTATTAAGATCGGACGTTAATAAAACATAAAAAAGCTAGCACACGTTATATTTTTTCTTATGAAGAAAGTAGTTGTTCTCATAGACTAAAATTTGAAGGTATTTAAATAAACATGTTAGTACTTGTTGGAGAGTAAGTTCACTAACCTGACCCTATATGATAATTCTATTTGCGACATTACTTGTGTGTCTATGAAAATTTTCATTATGATGATGATATAAGTGATCTTTTGACTAGAGACCTCCAAAGTTATCTTATATAGGAATTGTTATATTTTGATATTACTTATAACCTATTCTAGTCAAGGGTAGCTAAGTTGGTTGTCATTAGATGTAGCATGAATCATATAGTAGTTGAGTGATTAATATATGATTTATCACCCTAAAGTAATTAAGGATAATGTTTCGTTGTTCTCGATTAGTGTTGATTCAAAAATCCTTGATCAAGTTGGAATGATGCTTTGTAAATAGTTTACAATTTTTATTAGTAGAATCAATTACTAATGGTGGAGAACTAATATGATTGGACTCAAATAGAGTAAACATTAATTCTCTGCTCTATGTCTAATCAGAACTTTGTATAATGAAATGATTGAATTTTACAAAAAAATCATACACAAAAAGGTTAGTCAAAACTACTTTGACATTCTTAAATAGACAATTATAATGTGTTGTTATACGCCAATCTTCATCTATGGATATAAATTGTTTAATTAGAGAATTAAAGATAAATTAAATGAGTTTAATTTATCTATTCCTAAATATGATTAGGGTTATAATTTATATCCATTACTTACATATTTGAAAACCTAAAAGGTCCTACATAAAGAACGATTGAAAAGAGAAAAGATATTTTAATCAAGTTAGACTTTTTTAGAAAAATTAATCAATTTAGATTTTATTGTAAAGTTTATGATTAAATATAAGATATTGAATAAATAATGATCAATATGAATTGGGAATAATTAGAATTTAATTAAAATTATTTTTAATTCTAATTAAAATTTAATTGAAATTAAAATGTAATTTTAATTAAATTACTAAAATGTCCAAAACTTATTATAAATAGGATTAAGCTCTTAGGAAGCTAGCATTTCTTACCTAATCCTCTTTGTAATTATTATAGAGTTCTGACAACATGCTCTGTGGATACTCACAGAGGCTAGACACTTATGTAGCTACAACAGTTGAGATAAGTCAATTTTAGAAACAATTTGAAGAAAATGACAAGAAAAAGATCAAGCCTTGGAATAACATATAAATTATGATTTACGCTTTATTATAATTTATATATTAATCGTGTTATAGATTTGTAAGTGATCTTGACTTTGGGAAGTCAAATATGGAAAAAGTTTTATAATTATTTCACTAAGTGCAGGATCGAGTTACGTCCTAATTTTCCAACATGAACTTGTTCCATAAATCAAATTAATAACCATTATGACAATACAGATCAGAGATTTCTTTGGAGGGTGGTAGGTAGCAAAATCAGTGACAAATTTGATAAGTTTGGTGATGATCCTTCTAATGCCACTCTATCAACTATTAAGGTTTTATGTGGAAGTGATTATATTGTTTATTGGTACTAAACTTCTACAATTTGACCTAGTACATTTTATGGGTTAATCTCCAAAATTAAATTTGAAAATTTGAAAATTAGTCATATAGAAAGATAAGCTACAACTTCCATGAAGAGAACATGCCAAATTCATCCTAGATCAATCCAAATTTTGCCCTAAAGTCATAACATGAATTTTTCCCTTATGGAAGACTTGAAATTTTGCACTATGCAAACTTAGAATGTTCTCGGGATAACCATTCAGCTACCAAAATGATTTCATTAAACTCTCAAATCTCAACTCATTTGTGTCATCACCTTCAACTACATCTGATTAGTTATAATTTCTATCTTCCTTTCCATAGTATCTCACTTATGCGCACATATATATATATATCAACGATTTATGCTCCAAAATCATCAACTCAAGATGATATCAACATCATGTATATCTAATTTTAACTCACATCATTCGTACACGATTCACATTTCATTAACATCAAAAGAATAAAGTTTTACAAATCTTAAATAGCATTCCAAGCCACATTACTTCATCGTCTCAAAATCTCAAATTACAAAAGGTCCTTGAACAAACAAACTTCTTGCTTTCCCAAAATCAACTCAAACT
>JANJEY010000006.1:16947836-16959610 GCA_024703695.1 Erythroxylum cataractarum
CTTGTGTTAGGTAAAACCAAACCAATTCATATGTACACTAACTATGAAATGGTGCGTCTACAATTAGTGGTACACCACATTATTTCTATCTTTTATAACAGATGCTATGCTATTTTAAGTAGAATAATCACAAAACATAAAAACTGTTGGACCTTTTCTATTCCCATATCCTCGTAGGTTCGAAGACAAATAGCAACCTTTTTTTTCATCATTTCAGTTTCTATTTATTTTTACTACTGTTCTATTTTATGGAAGGAAAAAAAAAACTTTCCCTGCAAATTGAAAGAACAAACAACCCAAATGGAATCTAGATAATTACTGTCCGCATGGTTGTTGTCTCTGATTTTTAGAGACGAAACAGAACAGAAATTTAGAGATAGAACGGAATAAAAATTAAAGACAATGAGCTGTTTGGTTGTAATGAATAGAACAAAAAAAATGATCTCCTCTCAATAACAAAATATATTTGATTACAGTGGACAAAACATGTTTGATTGCAAAGAAATCGACCACTTCTAGAAACATAAAAAAGGATTCCAAAGTCTTGGCAATTTCCAGCAAAGTTGTTTATGAAAA
The DNA here is from genome assembly GCA_024703695.1 of Erythroxylum cataractarum. NCBI lineage: Eukaryota > Viridiplantae > Streptophyta > Magnoliopsida > Malpighiales > Erythroxylaceae > Erythroxylum > Erythroxylum cataractarum. Next base: position 16,948,413 of record JANJEY010000006.1, read on the forward strand.
AGAAAACCCAAAGCATCCGACAAAATTCCACTAAGTTAACTGGGCCCACCTCATCATTATCATCACTGATTTGAACATTAACCCAAGTCACCAGACAGCCGTTACTGGTATTACCGGTCAACGTCGTTCCGTTACATGTGCTGTGCCCCCACTAACTTCCCATCTAACGGTCACAATTTCAGCAGGCTCCAGAAGTCAGAACGCAGGTTTTGACCGTCGATCCTACTATTCAACCTTCATAAAATCACATCGTACGGCCAGTATATCTCGTTTCAGTTCTGCAACTATAAAAAACCGCATTTCTCAGACGCACACCCCCCCCAGAGAGAGAGAGAGAGAGAGAGAGAGAGAGAGGCAGGGAAGATGGAGAAGGAGAGAGAGCAACTGGTGTACTTGGCTAGACTTGCAGAGCAAGCTGAGAGATACGATGGTATTGCTGTTTCTCACTCTGTTCTTGTTAGATTCTAACGATTTCTGTGCAAAAGCTAAAATTTTTATCTTTTCTAACATTTGATTTGAAATGGGTGTGGAAAGCGTTTGTGGGTAGTATTTTTTTCAATTGAATTTCTGGGTTTGGATTAGTAGGTATATATGTCTATTTATCGTCGTTTATGAATCTGGGTTTATTTCTTCCATTGATGCCGAGCTGGGCCTCGTTATCTATGGTCAGTGCTGTAAATCTTGAGCATTATGTAGCTGCTTGGGTGAAGTACAGTGATGGGTTCACGTCGGATTTGGCTTTCCCTTACTGGAATGTTTTCACTGTTTGTTACATCCTTTTCTCTTTTTCTTTTTTTCATTTTTGGTTCTCATCAATTAGGGCGTGCTTATTTCTTCATCTGAAGGATCACGTCCTCAAATAGGTTAATATGTTTTTTATTGAGCCAGTTGATCACTTCTAAGGGCTTGAATATGTTGAACTGGTACTAAAGTCTCAAGTTCTTTGGATAACAGTAGTATCATTTTGAAATGTAGACAACACGGTGTACTTGGCATTTTGTTTCCTTTTGAATCCTTCGCAATTGCAATAAGTTACTTGTGTTCGTGGGAAACTTTTCTGGACCCTACTTAGCAACTTGCATCAATGTATAGTGGATTATTTTGTTCTTTGGGAAGTGTCATGCTTGTTTTAAACTGCAATTAAAATGACATTTCTTGTCTACAAACATGAGATTAGCTATCATAATAACCACAGTACCATTATATTTCATTTGTTAATTTGTTTTTCCATCCCTATCCTCACTCACAGCGCTATTATATTTCATTTCTTTATTTTTTGATTTCTCACCATCTCCAAATTTTTTGTTGCAGAGATGGTGGAGACAATGAAGAAAGTTGCCAAATTAGATGTGGAGTTGACTATTGAGGAGAGGAATTTGGTCTCAGTGGGTTACAAGAACGTCATTGGTGCTAGAAGAGCATCATGGAGAATATTGTCTTCCATTGAACAGAAGGAGGAGGCAAAGGGCCATGAACAAAACGTGAAGAGGATAAAGGAATACAGGCAAAGGGTTGAAGATGAGCTTTCAAAGATATGCAATGACATATTGTCAGTCATTGATCAGCATCTTCTCCCATCTTCCTCTTCGGGAGAATCAACTGTTTTTTACTATAAGATGTGAGATTTATTGATCATTATAATTCCCTTTTCATTTAGCTGTTGAGCTGATTTAACTGAGAGGAATACTGTACTATACATGGAAAAGGGGATAAGGCTTTTGAAGATGAAGAAATTTTTTTACCTTAGGTAATTGTAATATAATTCAAGTTTATTTGCTGTTTTTTTCCGTGGAATAGTGGATCCAAAAACCTAAGTAATGCTTTGCAGCAATATCATATTGGAGTATTTATGTTTGGCAACCAGATTACGATCTGGTCTTTTGAATGATATGTGGTATTTTGTCTTTGTAGGGCTTGAAAAGTTCTGTTTACTGATATTGTACTATTTATACATGTGTGCTTCTTATTTAGAAATTAACATCCAATAATTTATTTTCTATGATAATGAAACATTTGTTTTCTGTTGGGGGTAGGAAAGGAGACTACTACCGCTATCTAGCTGAGTTTAAAAGTGGTGATGATCGTAAAGAAGCTGCAGACCAGTCCCTCAAGGCTTATGAGGTGTTTGCTGTTTTTCCATTCTGTTTGAGATTAATTTGTTCTCCACTTTTTCCTTTTCAATTTCCTGAGTTTAATCTTCAAGCTTAACAGAATGGATCACTCATTGAAGGATGCTTTTTGTTGCATTGCAGGCTGCCACTTCTACTGCTTCCTCAGATCTGCCACCAACTCATCCAATCAGACTTGGCTTAGCCTTGAACTTCTCCGTTTTCTTCTACGAAATATTGAATTCCCCTGAAAGGTTAACACGCTTTTTCTAAAAGATTTTAACACCCCATTCCCTCTTAAAAATTGATAATAATAATAATCATGTGGTGGAATATGTTAATTTCTCCATATTTTACAACATATTGGAAAATCATGTACTTTTTCCTTGTGGCTCTGGTCTTACATTATCTCTGTTGTTCAGGGCCTGTCACTTGGCTAAGCAAGCATTTGATGAAGCTATAGCAGAACTTGATAGCCTCAACGAAGAATCCTACAAAGACAGCACCCTTATCATGCAACTTCTAAGGGATAACCTCACTCTGTGGACCTCTGATCTGCCGGAGGAAGGAGGTAACTTAGAATAACTCTCTTTCCTTGGGAAAGTGGGTCCCTTGAATCTTATAAGTGTTTCTTAGTGAAGTTAAAAAGTGTTGGGGAGTTACTATTAGGCTTATGTTTCAGAGCCTGTTGATCTAAAGGCGAAATCTCTCTCTCCTTTCCCAATCTTTTTCTATCCAATAGATATGATATATTTTCTGATTTCCTCTTTCTTGATAGTAATTACGAGGACTGTGTAGGAAGTTTGTTTGATGTTTTGTGAGCCAATCTTGTTTTGATTATGAGATAAATAATTGTTGCATAATTGAAATCTGAATTTTGTGACAAAATGAATGCTGATGGACTTGGTTAGGCTCAAATAATCCACATATAGCACATATTTATTATCTTAATTGTCAAAGGTCTTGCTATTTGATGAAATATTTGTTGCAGGAATTGCCTTACCTGTAGTATATGCTTCTTGTTTCTTTTCATTCGTACATTTTATTGTGGGATTGTTCTGTGGAAGCAAGAGCCTTTGGGCCCTGATGAATATTGTGATTTAATGGGCAGACTATTTTCATTATGATGAAAGGACTGTCATTTGCTGATTAAATTTCACCTTTTTCAGCTCAAAAGAGGATAATATTCTTCCATCTAATATGTTTCAACTTCTTTATGAAATTAGTCATCATAATCGTTGATTTCCACCTTTGACACTTTCAACTTGGCAGGTGAACAACCTAAAGGAGATGACCATCAAGTAGAGGTAAGCAACTTCTGAATCTTTGCAATATGCATATGCATATGCATGCAATTGGATACATCCAGTAGTTGTTCTATTTGCTGAAGTTTTAGGTTAAAGCAAAAAGTAATGTTTACGATGGGATTTTATTTGCAATTGTAACTAATGAAAAATTTAATGTGTTAAAAAAAGGAGTTTTTTAAAACTATATGAATGATAATAGTTTATATTTTCCATGTTAAGTAATTCATTTTATGCATTTACTAACGGGAATGCATTTAACAGGTTGAAGGCTAGGGTAGAACTTCTTAGTTACTGTATTGTCCACAATTTTTGTCTTATTGTTATCAGTAACAGTTGAAAAACTAGTAATTGTGTAGTCCATTGGTTTAGGTTAAGAAACATTTTCTTTCAACCGATTTATTATAGTCTCTCATCTGTTACAACATTGCTCTTTGATTATAGTATCTAAGGGGCATATTTTGAACAAAAAAATTGGTAACTTATGACCTTAACCAAAGCCATAAGCCATCAGTTAGAGAAAAGACCAAGCCAAGTGGCTGGAAGAAATCTACCAATTCTTTCTCATACACTGCAATATCCCACAACGTATTGGAAAAATCTTTTAGGTAAAAGTGCAATTTGTCTTGTCTTACTGTTAAATTTTGTGCATTTATTTCTCATTTCCAAAAGTGATATGAAACGTTAAAGGTTTGTTCTGTGAATGAAAATTATGTGACCACAAACATCTCATTATCCAACTGTCATGATCTTGGTTATTCGCTAAGAAAGTTCAGATGGTTACTTTTCCTCAAATTATTGTCATTTACTTGGCTAGCTTTAGCCTAAGTTCTTTCAGACATCATTTTAATTCTTTTGCTACTTGTATTGATTGATTTTTCAGAATTAGCTGGGATAGAAAAGAGTGGTTTTCTGAGGTGGTTTTGGTAAGATAGGGGAACCAGGTAGCGTTACCTTTTGGTGGATCTTTGTGGGGTGGTGGACCATTGGCTTGTATCTAAATGACCAATAGATGATTTCAGACAGTTGGCTTTTGAAGTTTGCTACTTTTGAATGATTGTGGTTGTCTTCTTAGATATATAGATTCATTTCCCTTTAGACTTGGCCATGTGAATTCTCATATGCTGGTTGCTTTGAGTTTGGTTTTATAGTATGCCACTTGTCCTTTCTCTAATTTGGTTTTTGAGCTAAAATAACTTGAGCTTTTCACTTTTTAGTTTGGACTTCTTGATTCTGTTTGGGCAAGGTCTCAGTGTATTTGAGACCTCCTCCCTCTTTCTTGACTGCTTCCTTAATGGTCATTTCTTTTTGTCTGTCATCAACAAAATTAGTACATTCCCTTGTCCTATAATTTTTCCTTTTTTTCTCAAGTGATAAAATAAGTAACGTCTTCGAGTAGAATTTGACGGAGTGTTGAATATGAAGACGTTCTTGTACGTTTAAGTCTGTTCTATGGGTGAAGTGGAATCTCATTTTTGTGGCTGTTGTCAAAGCGTCTAATCAGCATTTGCTGTTTTGTGATAAAACCTTTGTGACTCATCATACATTCCTGGGTTAGGTGCAAAAGTCTGACCTTTGACTGGCAGATTTCTCAGGCGTTAGGAGATCCTTATCCTTTATTTTTTGTTATTTAATAAAAAATTATTTGTGCAAAATTGAGGACCAAACTGCAATGTATATTCGAAAACGACAGAAAGGCATGGTGGGGTAACGACTAAAAATTGCCGTTCTAAATCAAACATTTGGAAGGAATTGTGGAAGACAATAAACAACAATGTGTGTGTGATTTAGAAAATCATGCAATTTCTACAGTTAATCTTATCCCACACCTTTTATGTTGAACATTAAGTAGTACATACTTTACTGGAGACATTGATGATTCGGAAGCTGACGGTCAACAAGAAACGATTTCAAAAGCTCTGCGAACTCCTTGGGCTTCTCTGCGTTTATTGCGTGCCCGGCATTCTTTATCACTGCCAGATAAGCGTTATCGCCCAGATGCCTGTTTTATTAAAACCCAAAATCAGTACCACCATTTTTGTATTAGCAGCCTATTCTCAACCCAGTGTGCCTACTACTCACTTCTTTAATCGATGTCCCAGTTCCAGAGGAAACACTTGATCATGTTCTCCCCATATGATCAAAGTTGGCTACATGATATATACATATATATACTAGAGAGTTAGATAATCAAATTTTTGCACAAAACCAAACTAGGAAGGGTTCAATTTTAACCTGGGAAACCTGGGGTAACTCTGAAAGCTTTCTGTCCTTGGGAATGGCTCGGATCATATCTATCTTCTCCTCCACAAACTCTCTACACATAGCCTGCTCAATTTTGACCAAAACCCCCAATGTCTTTAAACACAGACAAATTCCTAAGGAACTTAGCCAAATAAAAATAGAAACAGGGGTTGGAATTTGGATTCAGAATCTGATTGCTCTTACGTCAATAAAATCAGCTAGAAAGCAAGAAGGCACGAGTCCCATAGGAGGTGGCTTGTAAAATGTGTAACCCACCAATTCCTTAAGCTTATCTGGAGTCTGCGGCACCAAAATCTTAGCAGCCTCCTCCAAATCAGATACTCTAAACACACCTTCTCTCAAGTCCTTCTCTTCCATGCACACTCCAGAGCTACATATCACCATCCTCTCCACCACATCCTTGAACTGAACCGCCATACTATATCCCACAAACCCACCATAGCTCATCCCCACCAAACTTAGCTTCTGCACCAAGTTAGCCTCCATCAAACGCATCACGCACTGGGCCTGGAACGAGTCTGTTCTCTCTGGCCGGGTAGTGTACGAGTCCCCGAAGAAGACGAGGTCTGGAATATAGATGTTAAAGAAGGGGACAAGATGACTGATGAAGTCGCCCCATTGCCACAATGCGTTGACACCCAGGCCGTGAATGAGGAGGAGGTTTGGTTTAGTGTCTCTTCTGGTTTTCGGAACCCAACAGTGCATAACAGTGCCGTCTTTGAGGTCTGTGATCGTTGATCGGAGACCAAGGTTGGAGAAAGTGAGTCTGTAACACCAGTTTTTGGCCTCCGTTAAGCTGAAGCACCTCGTCATTCTCTGTTAGTGACAGTACTAAAAAAGAAAAGATTTTCAAGGAGATTTGAGATTAGACAGAACAAACTGAAGCGCTTGGGTTGCTTTCCCAATGTATATACCACAATAGAATTGATGTAAAATAGTTGAAAGTAGTCAATTTTGGGAGGGTGGATTCTATTCACTGACTTGGGGTATCTTTTCTTCTGAAAAAAACAGAGGCAAGGGGATTGTAGATCGCCTATAAAATTAAAACCACTCTTAAAGATTCAAAGGAGTTAATGGGAGCAAAGAGTCGCTGAGAGCTAGGACACTGGAGCTTGTGGGCACAGTCTTGAGGGCCCTTCAAGACTGACAACCGGAAAATATATATACACAAGATAATGGCATCAGTAACCTACCATTCGGATCACATGTTTTAATGAATAATAATAAACGCGTGATTGTTTGTGACCTATGTATGTATATTAAGACGTATATCTGTTTGGTATTACCATTACAGTCATTGCTGGATATGAAGTGTTTCTACGCTTTAATAAAATAGTATTCGAACTTCATTCTCTTCTACTCTGCACCTGTGTTACGGAGTGCTGCTTTCTGAAAACTGGAAAAGACAAATCGGTATAAAGACACAACTTTCTGGAAACCCTATATTTATATGATCCTAAACTTACCTTTTCCGACAAATAATGAATTATTGATTGAGGGTAGCAGGTAGAAGAAGAAGAAGCACTAAATGATGAGGTGGACATGGATATTCAGAACATCGAGAAAGAAGATGAGGGTGGATTTAATGTCAAAAGTAAAGAAGAGCCAAAAATAAAATAAACACTGCCTTTGAATTCTCTGAATTTTTGTTCCCTTCTAAATGGAATTTCTCTTTGACATACATTACAACTGCTGTTGTTTTTTTTTTTTTTTTCAGTGTAAACCATCCGATTTTCGGCACCACGTGGGTGTTCGACTAATCCAAACTGGTGTTGTTTGTGTATGGTTATTTGTACCACAACCCCTGTCCCTCTCTATGTACAACTGATAGATAAGACAGTGCTAATAATAATGACGGTGATATCTGTCTGCAGTTGCTTTACTTGGATACTGATCTTCTGTCTAATATTACGGTGTTTTATTATATCCAATAAATCTCAGCTGTTTATTTATATGAGTCTTAATATAAATCTTGTGTGGGTCTTATAAAATAAATAGTTCATATTTTATGAGACATAATAAGAAAGAGTAATATTAAACAAAAAATCTTAGTTCGCTTTATACGTATAAGTTAAACATTATTTAATCTTATAGCATCTTGCCTATGTTCTTTTTAACCTTTTTCTAGTGTTTGTTACAAATTTTCGTTTACAAAAGTTCAACATGTTTTTATTTATTTATTATAAACTTGTGACTGAAATTTGTGATACAAGCTTAGAATAGGTTAAGCGCCACAGACGATCGCGTGTTGCTTACTCTTACTATTGTACTATTTTTTAGAACACACAAAAGTATTCATTAAAACCTTAAAGACAGTTCGAGGACTGAAGAAAATAATAGTCCAGAGAACTCAAAGAAACTATACTAACATTCGTTCTCAAGGTTGGTTTCAGCCATTTATTCCGAATTAAGAACAAACTATTTTGCCTAAACGCAAGTCATTATTTTTGAAACAGAAGACGTCAAAGGTTGATAAAGGAAGCACTTTATCTTCATCGTTCTCAACATTACAACGTATCTCAGTGATAAGAGGCGTACGTCTCAACGCAACAAAACCCTGAAGTCACAGGTTCAACTCCTGGCGATGGGTAGGGGACAATACCTTAGAGGTGAGGGGCACGCCCAAACCAAAAAGACGCCTTTTTGATTTAGTATTGTCCGCTTTGGTAGTGGATCGATCACGCGACCTCACGAATTTGTTGCGTTGAGACGCACGCCTCTTACCACTGACAACCAGAGGGGACAGTTTCTTCTCCTAGCCCGCTAATTTGGGACGAGGAGTCGGTTAGAAATGAATCAGCCGAGATCCCCCTGCGATATCCCCGAATGAGGCGATCGAAGTCACACCGACCGAGCCCCTTTATGCGATCGACCACCTCCCACTCCTCTCTAGTAAGAGATAGGCTCGATGCGTCGTTCCATCGCTTGGCTAAAGGATATCTCTATGGCTGGGACTCGGAGGCAGATCCCGGAGGCTTCACAAAAAAGTACTTTGTTCGTCAAGCGGTAATTTTCGAGGCCATTCCGGCCGGACGAAATCGGGCATCTCTATACTGCAGTTGAGGGATCCCAGTCCCAAAGCTTGAACTCTGGTTCATTCTCAAAAAATGGCGTAGGATGCCAACCAAAGGGGGACAACCGAACTGATGGCACAGCAAGGCCAAACCATTGATGAATCTCCATCCATTCGGAAGAATTTGGCTCGGCCTCAGATGGTAGGCGACGCACACCTCATCGATGATCGGGGCATATGGGAGCTTCACGCCACCGACCGAGAAGAAGCTGTAGGAAATAGCAAAATATCCTCCGCCACTGCTATAAATCCTTTCGTTCTGGCCAGCCAGCTTAGGACCCCCAGGACATAGAGATATTATTCCTAATAATCGACCGATTCAGCTCCCCCACGGTCATCGTCGACTCGTCTCTCGGTGGCTCCTCTACTACCATCCCATCCTTCTGGTCACTCACCGTCGCTACTTCCGGCGCTACTTCAAGCGACCCAGCTAGTTGGGAGGCCCTCTAGGCGGTTTCATCCCTAGGGCTAACCCCACTTCTAGAACTGGTTGACGACATGTTTATAAAGAGAAAACTTTAAGAAAAGCGAAGAAAAAGGACGTACCTAGTTGAAAATTGAGATTGGAAATTTGAACGGCAGTTGAAAGAAAACTCCGGAGACTGTAGGCAAGAAAGTACAAATAAAAGCATAATGAAAGCCGGAGAACAAAACAGGTGTAAAGGAAATCTGCAGTCTATCGGCCCTGAGTATTTATAGAAGATCGATCGAAAGGTCGTTCCAACCAACGCTTGACACGTGGAGAAAATCCGAGCCAAACCCAGACACGTGGCAGAATCTGAGCTGAGGTGAATTAGAGTTATTAGAAATCTGGAGCGGCACAACAGTTGAAAGGACGTACGTGCAACTGCACAACGGTTACAAACAAAGACTTTTCATTTCAAATTCTGAAAATCTGTTAGAGGGCATGCGCCGTCAGTAATAATTAAACCGAGTGCCTTCATGCGCTCGGCGTCGACGTTCATCCAATCTATCTTAGCACGAGCTATCATGCAATAAGCATCGATACCAACCGATCGAGATACTCAATAAACCGATCACAGTTCGAGCAGTCATGTATTATGCATTGATGTCTGACCTGTCGGGCCTACCACGGACTGTCCTACAGACGAGCTACAAGATCCTTACGTACTCCTTCGACCCTTTTCCTTGCTCAAATTCGAGGAGTAGAGGGCTTATGGTTGGGTCGGTCGTGCTAGGCCCAAATCCACTCAAAACGACTCATGAACCAATTGGTTCACCCCGCAAGGATTGACCTAATTCCTATCGACTATGCTAGGCCCAGGCCCTAGTCCACGGATCCACGACCCATTTGCAAGTGAAAATCTCCCATGCATACGTAAAGACCTAAACCTAGCATCTATTTCATATATAAGGTATAACTCTGTCATGATACGGGTACGTAATCAGAACCCTAGCTTCTCTGTTCATAGCTATCAAACCCTCACCAAAAAGACTAACTTGAGCATCGGAGGGGCCTGCCGGTTATCAACCCCCGGCGTGCCTTGTTCTGTTTTACAGGTATTCTCTCACTCAAGACGACAATCTCATGGATCCAAACAGCAACGTGCAGCCTCACCAAAATCAGGCAGAACCAATTGGCGCCCACCGTGGGGCCCGACATCAGGGCACCACGTCCAGAAACACGCAGATCAGTTAGGCGGCAGCAGCCAACCCTGATATAGCGGTTGTTGCAGCACTTGCGCTACAGCGGATGGGTTTGCAGTTATCTGCCACTCTTCCGCCAACGCATCATGATTTATGCACACAATCGTTGCACCCGAATGATCAACCACAACCTCAGAATCCAGATCAAGAAGAACAAAGCGTAACCCTAGAGGACAATGCTGAGACCAATATGCACCCAAGTTCCCAGCGCCCCCTAGATGCAAATCCTCCTGCACCACAACAAACCTCCCTCACCCGAAAGCAGATCGAGGAAGCGGCTGATCTATTGATTCGCCAAATTCTACAATCTCAACAGGAACAACAGCAGACACCCGCACGACAGATTGGTATGATGACCGATCACCATTCCGTGGAAGCCCTAGAAAAGATTGTGGACAATCGGATCAATGTGGCCATGAATTCCCGTCCGGATCATCCATCAGCGCAATATAGCTCTCCCTTCATTCCTGCAATCTTGGATAGCCTTCCCACGGCCGGCACCAAAATACCGACGCCTGAAAAATATACTGAAAAGACTGATCCCCTAGACTATCTGCAACACTTCCAGTCGATCATGAATCTACATTGCGTCCCCGACGCCATTCAATGTAAGGCTTTCTGCACGACGTTTCAAGAAGGAGTTCGACGATGGTTCAACAGTTTACCTCCGAGTTGCATCACTTGTTTTGAGGACTTTAAATCGTTATTCCTCAACCATTTCGCCACAAGTAAATGGTCGCAGAAGACCGCTTTGGGAGTAAGGCAGTTGACCTAAGGACG
>JANJEY010000006.1:16978716-16992989 GCA_024703695.1 Erythroxylum cataractarum
TCAAGGCTCGATGGGATAAGCACTTAAAGCTTAATCTTCATGCTGTAGCATATTTTTTGAATCCTTCTTTCTTTTATGCTGAAGGCTATCGTGAGAAGAATAGAATTATATTTGTTCTTCTTGATACGCTTGATATAAAAAGTTTTTGTGCTGATTTGTCGAAAGACATTCAAGAGATTCAAGTTTATCGTGATCGCCAAGGTACTTTCAATCGAGAAAGTGCTCTTAAGGTGTTAAAGTTAAATACTTTACGCCCTGGTAAGTATTATATTACCACTAATATAACACTTTTTTTAAATTTTTAATTATATTCTTTAATATTTTTAATGTTTATTATCTATGAGTATTTTGTTGTTTAATAATTACAAATTTTTTGTAGATGAATGGTGACGATTGTATGGGGGTAGTGCTCCAACATTGCAAAAGTTGGCTATTCATATTCTTAGCCAAACGTCTTCCTCTTCTGGTTGTGAGAGAAATTGGAGTTTTTTTTTAACGCATTCACACAAAGAAGAGAAATAAATTGGAGCATCAAAGGCTATGTGATCATGTTTATGCCACTTACAACTTGCGTTTGAAGAATCGGTATTGTCGTTTTTCACTTTTAGTTAAATATTATTAACTTATTATTATTGTTTGCGATTTTCAACATAGTTATATTTGAACTTACCATTAATGTTTTGTTTTAGATTGCCAAACAAGAAGATAAAATATGATCCTATTGATTATGAATCTATAGACAAACTTGATTTTTGGATCACTGAAAATGATGGATCCCCAGATCTTGGTAAAAAAGATCTTGAAAATGCTATTTATCAGGAAAATGCAATTCTAATAATTGATGAAGCACCATAACAATACGAAGGTTATTAATTAATTTACTTTGTAATATAATATTAAATATTAGATATATTATTTTCAAGTGTAATTTTGTCTAATATTGTTTATTATGAAATTAGGTGATGAAGAAATTGTCGAACAACCAAATTTGGAATCTGTTGAAGATGTTCATATTGGCAATAATGAAGGAGCATTTGATTTTGACTTGAATGAATATTATGATTACTGATCTGTTTGTATCTTTTTGATGAAATATGACTAGTGAGTTTTGTTATCTTATTTTGTGTTGTGTTGGTAAACTTTAAAAAAAACTTGTATGTTTTGAAATTTGAAGGTTTAAGTTAGATAAATAATTAAATAGTATGTTTAAAAATTATCTTATATCAATTCCGGTTGAACCATTGACCCTTGAATCAGTTGCTTCTCTGGTTTAGTCACCAGTCTGACTTTTAAAACATTGATACACAATGCTATTGGTTTTTCACCATTTGAAATCATTTATGGTTTTAATCTTTTGTCTTCGTTAGATCTTGTTCCATTACCATTAGGTGAAAGATACAACTTGGATGGAAAGAAGAAAGTTGAGTTGGTGAAAAAGCTTCATGAAAAGGAGAAGCAAAATATTGAAAGAAAGACGTAGCAATATGAAAAGCAAGAAAATAAGGGTCAAAAGCAAGTAATATTCAAACCTGGTGATTGAGTTTAGGTACACTTTAGAAAGGAAAGGTTTCCCAGTAAAAGGAAATCTAAGTTGCAATTGCATGGAGATGGACCATTTCAATTGATGCAAAGGATCAATGAGAATGCATATAAGATTGACTTTCCAGGTGAATACGGTGTTCATACTACTTTCAATGTTGTTGATTTATCTCCTTTTGATTTTGCAAATGAAGAAGCTTATTTGAGGACAAATCCTTTTGAGGAGAGGGGGAATGATGGAGATCAAGCATCACAAGTGGCTTTAGGCAAGACAAAAGGATTGGGACTTGGACGTGTTCGAGAGCTTGGGAAGCAAGAAGAAACACTTAAACAAGCTCAACAAAGTGATATTAGGGGAAAATATCCATTGGAGAATCTTGGAGGTCCAATGATAAGGTTGTGGGCTAAGCATGCTAAAGAGGCTTTTAACAATCTAATGGTGGATCTATATGCAAGAGAAGAAGCTAAAACATTTGGGAACATGTCACTAAGGTTTATAATAGTGATTCAAGGCTTGGAGGAATGTGTTGGACTTGTTGAAGAAGGTTGGACCTGATGCACAACTTGAAACAACTCATTGTTACAATTAGGTTATTTTGAGCATCTTTGGGCCAATTTCTTGGGCTTTTTATTTTATTTAGTTAGAAATTTTATTTATTTTATTTAGGAATTAAATAAGTTGATTCTAGCCTTAAATAAGCCTAGTTACATTTTTGGGTTTGTTTGGGCCTAATCAGTTTATTTTAAGCTTATTTGTTAGGAAGTTTTTTCTTTTAGACTAGAATCGTCCAAGTCATTAAGGTTAGTATAAATACTATTTATTTCGTGTATTGTAGGCAGACTTCATTCATTCAATATTCAAAAAACAAATTGAGTGTTCTTTTGCATTACTTTAGAGAAATCCTTCCTTGGTGTTCTTTAAAGACTTGGTTTTTCATTCAAGTAAGTGCCTGTGAAGATCAAACTCATTCTTTATCACCCCCAATCCTTCTTAATTTCTATGGGTGTGGTAGAAATACCTTCTAAATCGTCTTTGTCATTCTTGCGCAATATTGAGTGTTCCTTAGATCCTGGATTCTTGATTTATATGCTTCATCCAATCTGAGGTGAAGAGCTTATCATTTAGTGCCTCAAAAATTTCTACTGGTCTAGATAATATATCTATTCTTACTTAGCTGAATCCTCAAATCAAGGTTTACACTAGGGAATTACTCATTTAAGTATTGATCTACGATTTGTTTCTCTAATTGATAATTGTTTAACTTTCAATTATCTTGGCTATTCTCTTAATTAGTTTATATTTTATATTTTATATTTTATTTTTCAATACCATCACAATCTTCTTTTACTAATGTTTTAGGTTAGTAGTTTTAGGGTTTTCTAGATCCGTGTCATTTTCTCAACCAATCTCTTCTTACCATTATATTACTTATTAATGATATAGGTGCCTTAGTTGTAGGTAATAGGTTAGTGATAAATGCTAATTGCACAATATTTTTATCATGATTTTACGAGAATTTAGCTTTTGTTTTAATTTGGTACTTAATCTAGTTTATATTTTTCTTACAGACCTTATTTTAACACTTTATTGAAACGAATTTGTATAACTTGGAGAAGTTTTTGGCAATTTTGGAAACATATGTTCAACATGATCGAGTGTTTAGAACACAATACAAACACATGATCATGTTCATCTATATATTGCTTATTAGTAAATTTTTCTTCCTAAAAAATTTAGCCACAAGAAGAACATAACTTGTATATGATGTCATTTCCCCTACAACAACACCTATACAATGTCATGTTCTCTAACTCTATACTTATGTTTTATGTAAGGAGTCTTGAATGGTAAACAGAAGAGGAATAAACCCAATATAGGGTCAACATGGTACCATGTCATTAACCTATATTGGTGATAAAGTTTATTTAATTTAGAGTTTTTGACAAATGTAAAGTAACATGGGATCAATATGGGCCTATAATAATCTCGTGTTTACAAAATTATAAAGTTTCTTAAGATAAAAAGGAGAGAGAAGAAGAAGAATAGAGAGAGTCATCTAGAAGGATCAAATGCTAGTCAAAAGTGGGAGAAGGTTGGAGGACAAGAGGATAACCAAAGGATATTAAAAAAAAATAAAAAGAGAATAATCATGGAGAAAGTAAGAAGTCCATCCAGATCATCAATAACATCAAGATTCAAAATCCACGAGAACTTATTCTAATTTATTGTTCTCTTTCTTGTTTAATATGGAAGTTTTATTGTTTTTGTATGAACTAATTAGGATATTAGATCTAGATGGAATGAACTCTATACCTTTTGTTTTGAATTGTTTCTTTAATTTAAAACAAGATTATAATGTTCTTAATAATTATTCATATTTCCTTATTGCATTAGATTGAAGTAACATATGCAGAATATTCAACTTCAGTTTTCATAAATAGAGATTGAAGTAGTGAGCACAGAAGATCATATATAGATATATATTAGATCAAATAATGAATATGAGAGTTACACATAACCCTTTATATATATGTTAGATTAAATAATGAATAATGAGAGTTGCACACAACCCTAAAACTATTAATATATAACTCTTTTAGATTAAAGGGAATGCTATCGTATGAATTTATATCATAAATTAATACATTCTTAAGGGGTTTTGATTAGAGAGAATATTTGGCAAATCAACTTAAGGATATGAGCTAGATATGTTGGACCTCGAATTTTTCTTTGATTTTTAATTATTTAATTATTTATTTTTCTTAGAACTTAGTCCTTTAAATTAGCAAGCATGGATAGAAGTTAGAGTTATTAAATAGAGAATGTTAGAATTTAATTAAAGTATAGTATGGTATTTAATGGACTAAGGAACTAAATGAAGAGGGGTAAAATGGGAAAGCCAAGACAACAAAATCTGTCTTAAATTAGAAGAAGAGGAAGAAATCGTGGAGAGAAGAAAAGAGAGGAGAGAAAAACGTAGAGAACAAAGAAGAAGAGAAGGTCGTGGGAGAAGAAAGAAAGAAGAAGAAGAAGGAAAAGAAGAGAAATCAACTTGTTCTAGGTAAGTTCTATTATCTTTTCTTCTTATTTGGATTTAAAAACAAAAAACAAAAAGAGTTAGGAATTAGAGAAATGGGTTTATGTTGGGAGTAGAGGAAGAAAAAGAGAATCATGAAACCCTAGATGGATGTTATGGGTTTTCAACTAGGTTTTGGTTTTTCTAGCCTAGATAATCCATGGGTGGATTAAGTTTAAGCTTAATTTTGTTCTTGATTATCAAAACCTTATGGTTTTTCTTTTGTATATTGGATTGAATGGAAAATTAGTTTGTTTGAAGGAAACCAAAAAACCTAAGGCAAGAGCAAGAGGAAAGGGAATCTTAAGTTTGGATTGACAACTAATTTAAGTAGGTAATACGTTTATAGTTATCGTTATAATGAGTCAATTCTTGTTTGCTTGAGTGTTTAAATTGCTTGAATTGAATTGTTCTGATTGTTATGAAATGCATGATGATTTATTACTATGATTATGCATTAAATGATGTTATGACATTCTGTATGGATCAAAAGAGGAAAAAGCATAAGAAGCATGAAAATATGATTCTATGATGAAATGGATTTGAGCATAAGAATTTGCTTGTGATTGGTCAAGAGAAGAACCATTTCGTTCGTCACGTGCATGTTGACCTAAAGCCTTCTCTCAGCTGCCTGCTTGTAACATACGAGATCCTAAGAATCAGACTCATTTTGTTTATGATGTAAAAATTGGTTTCTCTATTTCGTTCCATCGGACCCTCAAGCCTTTTGTTTATGCATTGCATTTAAATTTGTGAGCATAATGCATAGCTTGAGTGTTATGCTGATGGTTGTGAGTTACATTATATAATTTGTGTGAGAATGTGTTGAACTATGAGATTGAAAATAAGACTGTGGATAATTGGATTGCTAAATGCACGAGATGTTTACATATCTGAATAAGTAACATGCTTGACATGTGGCTCGTTATCACTAATTATAAATATATTAGCCACTGAGCTATGTAGCTCAACCCACTACTTTTATCCCTTCAAGTGCCAAACAAGAGAATCAGTGATCCTTGCAAGGTTGGCAAAACTCTGGTATAGAGATAGTAACTTTGTAACTAAGTTAGTAACTGCATTTTGGATAGCTTTACAAGCATATCATATATGGACATTCAGTTGTATTT
This sequence comes from Erythroxylum cataractarum, assembly GCA_024703695.1. NCBI lineage: Eukaryota > Viridiplantae > Streptophyta > Magnoliopsida > Malpighiales > Erythroxylaceae > Erythroxylum > Erythroxylum cataractarum. The sequence continues at coordinate 16,984,463 of JANJEY010000006.1, forward strand.
TATATTTGTATTAAGCCAACAACATGGCTTTTGACATGCACTAAAGATGTTCAACTCTTTGAAATTTGTAATGAGAACAAGATTTGAAAAAGATCTTTGTGTATATTCACTTATATCTTTTGGTTGAGTTGTTGAAATTGTGTTGGGAATAGAATTGTATGTTGTTAGAAATGGAATAGGATGTGGTATTGTGTTGAAGGGATTGTATGTATGTTAGTGTGGATGGTTGGGATCTGGGTTTTGTCTGAAGGTTTCACCGCAGCGAACGTCTCTAGAAGGATGATTTTGTGTTAAATTTGTATCTTCATAATTTTCCCGAAAGGTTTTCTCGCTAAGTTTCGGGAGTTTGCTGCGGACCGAGAGGTGATTGGTTTTGATCCAGGGACTTCGCCGCGGTGAGGCCAAGCTTTCGTTGCAATGTATTTGTCCCGAAGGGTGGGTTTGCATGACCTTAGGATTTCGTCTCGGTGAACTTTTTCCAAAGGGTCTTTGGAAATGATTCCTATAGTTCACTGCGGCGAACTCGCCACTGCTACCTTATTGAAATTTCTTGCAAATTAAATATTTTCGACTCTCCTCTTGCATAATCCTCACCCGACTGCCCCAAGTGGTCACCTTGGGATTAGTCATGGGACTCAATCCCTAACAATATATCTTGAGAAAGAATATATTTATAGTTTTAGAATTCGTACCAATCTAAGAAAAAAAGATTACACATTAATCATGAGAAATCTGAGCATAGGAAAGAACGATTAAGAATTTTTCATATTGATCTTATCTATCTATTAGTTGTTATTTTTTATCTATTGCTTTGACTAGTTTTTTTTTGTTATTTTATTTTAAATAATCATTTGTTTCATTGATTATATAATAGAAATATAATTAGTATTAGTAATTATAATCCTCATAAAATTGACATTCGCACTCACTAAAACTATAGTATAGAAAACAATAAGTGCCCTTGCCTTAGTAATTAATTTTATTATCATTTTGTGTTTTGTGAAATATCGAATCATATATCCATTTTTTTTTTGTCATAGAGAAAACTTAAGTATCTAGTTGTGTATATTTCTTTTCTTTTAAAAAAGGGTTCTTTATAAATTTCTTAGTGTATTTCCTTACATGTTTGTTTCACCTTGCTTTCAAAATTATACTTGGTATATAAACATAAGGCGGTACTCTACTTCATTTTATTTTATTAATCAATTCAATTACATAACTTTTAAACAATCAATATGTTGATAGTTCTCATATTTTTATCATGTCGTGTTGACTTTGATAGATTGACATCTAACTCATGATAAAACATATGCATGGTATTTAATTAATATTCAATTTAAATTTATATACTACAGTAACCTATACAAAATATTTATCGTTTATTGTAACAACCATTTGTCAAACTAAAATAAAATATTATATCTGTTTTACAGTTAGATTCAATGTACTTTTATTTGTGTTACTTATGATCAAAATGCTGAAAAATACAAAGAAAAGAGGAATTCGACTATTTCGTACTTATAATCTGCATTTTTTGGTTGAGAACATAATAGAATCCTTACACTGAAATATAAAGGGGCCATCTTAAACCTTTTTATTCAAAGTGGGCTTTAAACGAAATGTCAAGGATCGAACTTGCATATACTCACTACATACTGATTACTTCTTGAATCTTGGTAAACAACTTGAGCTCAAACAATGGCATAATAGAAGACAATATATGTCAGATTTCTAACTCACTCCCACAAAGAAATCAAACAATATCAAGCACAAAAACCTAATGAATCAAAATAAATGTACAAAAGGAGGAAGAATCTCACTCTCACTGCCATTCTTGGAATTCCTTTGGCAGGACCCAACGACTGCAGGGCTGATTGCAGCATATGCCATCAGTATGAATGATTTGTTTGTAATGCACAAATCAGTGACCTGTGTAGTAAGACACTTCCAGTAGGTGTATATACTGACATCAATAGAAGGACCGTGTTTTAAAGGTTTTATGCTCTAAATCTAACGACAACACAAGATATGTCGTCTTTGCTTTCTTTTCTTAATGCTTCGGTGGTTAGCTGCTTAGCTGCTTTCATTGGGTCTTTGATCCTTCTTGCTATATCAATGGCCTCCTGGTTCGACATTACCTGTGTTGTTTAGGAGAAAGAAAAGCAGCCTAATATAAGGATAAATCATCAATTTTCTTTTTTGCCATTACAATACAATTGGGAAAACCGACAACCAGATGCCTCACAAGATAAAGATAGCCAAATTTGAGACAAATCACCTTCCATAGACCATCACTTGCCAGAATTAAAACATCCGTATTTTCATCTATGTCAGTAGGTTGAATGTCTGGATCTGATCGCAAATGTGACTTAAGGGTCTTGTCACCAAAAGCACGAGATACTGCCAACTGGCCATTCACTCTGGGCACATCACCTGAATAAAATTTGGCATGAGAATAAATACTTCTTAAATTTAGCCCAACCCCCAACCATGTATCATACAGCAGAAAGCAAGTAAAACATCAAATTCTCCTAGAACATGCATGTAGAATCTCACCATCGTTAAAACAATACAAGAAAAACTTCAATATTCTAATAATAAACTTAGCAGATATAATCATAAGATAAACAGACATTTTATTTTTAGTAAAGCCCAGGTTAGTCATGCTTTAGATAGTCGTATGTTTTCTACACAATGAAATATAGCTTAGCTTAATCATATTCTGCATAATGAAATAGCTTATCTACAAAAAGCAAATGAGACAATGCACGAACCAACACATTCAAGAAATCACCAAGCATTGGAGACTATCATCACAAATGAAGCCAAAATGGAATGAATAGATTGCTGAAATATTGATATATTTGAAAACTTAAACTAGAAGGAACATATCATGCATTCGCATATATAAATGGTTCTCAAGTCTATTTAACCCAAATATTGACCAATTCCAAACATTGATTGAAACTAATTTCGAAGCCCTGAGATATTTAATTTAGGTGATAACCTCACATCTATGTGAAAAACGACAATCTAAACCTGAGCATGTGAACTAAATTGCCATTTCATCCACCATGAAATGGCAAAAGGGTTTGTTGCTTGTTAAGTTTACACATGATTGGTTGCAGAAGCTGAAGCTTGTCCCTGCAGATGTGATGTACTTTGCTTTCTAGGAATATAAGGGCAAACTGGTTTGTGTCATAAGCAACATAAAATAACTTCACCATAGCCATTGACCTATAGCTCTACCTAAATATCACAAATATAGTGAGTTAAATTATCAATTTGCAACAGGAACAAAGAAATAGGAACTGAAGGAAAAAAGAGAGGCAAAACAATTCTTAATGACAGAAGTGAAGTTAGATTACCAAATGCCATAGAACTTCCAATTTCACAAGAGTACATGCTAGCTTTAGTAAAGCATCATGCAGACAAACCTGGCATGTTTGACACAAACCCTCCTCTGGTTTCTATGCTGCCCCGTTCAGTATTTGGTTCATGATCTGTTGTCATTTGTATTGCTTTGCCGCCTCTTGAAAGCACTGCTCTTGAATCTCCTACATTAGCTACCCACAATTTTCTCCCATTTATTGAAATTGCAGTCACGGCTGTTGACCCACCCCGCCCCAGATCAGAACTTCGAGAGAGGATAGCCTGGTCTGTCCTTTCATAGGCTTTTGAGATAGATCTGCCAGGATCAACCCAAAATTCTTCCTAAAATGGTACCAATAAACTGTTAGATTATATACAAATCAGTACTAACTAGACAGAAAGAAAAAGTTAAGCTGTATTGAGAAGTTTGAAGGTCTCTGACCTCATTTAAGATATTGGTAAACAGATGCTTTTGTAGATATACAGGTACATCATCTCCCAAATGACCATCATAAATAGCAAAGAGTCCTAATTCATGTCCTTGAACCTGCATAAACTTCGCAACATGATAATCCTCCATTGGATGATTAGCTTTCCCTTTTACTAAGCTGTATCCATACTTGGCATAACCCTCGTGGCTTTTACCCCTGCCAGTGGTAGATGATGAACGCCCCCCTACAAGCTACATGTTGGGAAAACCAAAACTAAATCTCATTACGACATTTTTTAAAAGAGGCAAGAAATGTAAGCTCCAATTCCTTAAAGGTACCAACAAGAGGCAGCAGCAATTCGATCAGAGAACAAAAATTACCACATAAGTGAAGCACAGATACACTAACAAAGCAAATGAATCAAACTACAAAACCGCGTTTTATTTATTATGATTATAGCCAGGGAAGTACAGGATATAATAACTGAAATTTAAACCCACGCCTCAATTCATAAAACCTGGTACAAGCCTTTCAATTTTGATAGAGCAAATTTGCATATTCCTAATCTCCTAGGCACACGAGCTCAAACAAGGGGATTTAAAATTCCAGACCCTAATAGACGTGCTAGATCAACTTTCCAAAGCAGTCAAATCAACCACCAAAAGCCTAATCTGTCACTTTTGAAGGATCAAAAGAAAATTGCCAGTCCAACCCTTCAACAGGTAACGCGGAGTGTGAGTAGCGATACCCCTTATACCTAGAATCACCCCAACAACCATATAGGTGATGCTATCTGTACCCAGCTAAAATGACACAATTGAATTCCGAATGAGCAGAATTCTGCAGAACTCCCATAAGAAAGGGGGAAATAAGAAAAAACTTCTCAAAGCCTACACATAAGAGATCCACACTTGTGCGTAGTCCCATGTTTCTGAATCATTTAATAGCCCATGACGAAATGAGCTTGTAACCCAGTAAAATTAAACAAGGACAGACCACGAACATCAAGTTGAAATAGAAGAAATTAGAACATTACCTGACAGTAGGGAGAATTAAAACAGCAAAATTTATCCATAGTATCAAATTATTTACACAATCTCCACCTCCAATTAAATTCCCGCCATCCACCTCCAATATCCACTTCCTATCTCAATTCCAAACAAAGCCCACCTCTCCAGTTCCAGAATCTGCACCATCAAATTGCAAACTTGATCACAGAACTAAGAAATGAAACAAAACAAAGACCACAAATTAAAACCTTATGCACAAAAACAACCCTAAAGGCCAGAGAGCTAAAAGAGTAGAAAAAAAAGGAATTGGGTATTTCTGAATTACCCCAAAAGGATTGAATTAAGGGTTGGAAATGGTTTTTGGATTGCCGTTCTAGCTTAAGTTTGGTGAGGGCTAGTCCTATCCTCGGTAGTTTGCACAAGCAATGTACAAATAAATAATGACAAAAAAATAGTCAGTGAATACAATACATCGAATTTTACTGAAAATAATTTAGCAAGAAAGCGGACGCCTAATGGATTATTTTGTAAACTGGGTTGATAGAGAAAGAGAGTGGGGTTATGTTTCTATATATATAATAATCGTCTTCAAGAACTAATGTTGACAATGCGGTGAAGACGGTGTCTTTACTTCTCCACAAATTCAAGTACAATTTTGCTTTATACAATTCAATTGTTAGAGAAAATATTATGTTACTAGATTATATACATCAATGTTTCCACTTTTCAATGAATGCATTATTGAAAGAAAGCCATAATGCATTATTGAAAGAAAGCGATGACTTTTGCCCTGGTCAATCCCTAATCTCATTCTTTAGAACATCACGTCACTGGGGTATAAGCGTGTAAGGTTAGATTCCACAAATTAAGAACAATAATGCAAGCATGGGAGGCGATTTGATCAAGTCAATTGACAAATAGTTAATGTTGGAATTAAGATTCCAAAGCTAAATCCTTTTCCGATCTCAGAACCATTTACAAATGACCAATCTTTTCATTTTTCAGCTCACAGCCACTTTGCATAATGACAACACAAGTCTTACCATTTCGTATTTGTTATGAACTTGTCTATGTCATTTACCATATTTCGCCAACGGTTTGATACGGTGGTTCAGAAGGCCATTCGGCGTTCGAAATGTTAAGGTAAAATATTGGACAACGCACTTAATTATAGGATGAAGGCATAAGCAATATTAATTTATAGAAACAAAATATTTTTATTTTCCTGTTTCTTCTCTTAACCTAAGAATAGGGATTTGATGTGGCTCACTTAGTCGATTGGTGAATCTCAATTCATTCTAGCGGTCCTACATATTCAATGTGCAGCTTGACAATCAAGCATTCATAAGGTTGAATATGTTTCCAATCAAATGGTTTACAGGATTAGTCCTTGGGCTTATCTTATGCTTCATATCCGGGTTCAAAAGTCCACTCTTCCTTCGACTTGAATATTCGCCCATAATTCCCCTCGCTTCCACCTGTTTTAAGGATTGCTGCTTGTAACTTTAGCTCAAATGGTCCCGGTACAGTTCCCTCCTATAATCACGGTGGTGGCTTGTAATCAACGTATGAACTCCAAGCGACCTCCCCCTGGACTATTTTGTCCTTTATTATAAAATTAGACTATTATTAATTATATTTTTAATTTTTTAATAATTTATCAGTTAAATTACGTAATTTAATCGAAATAAAGATAATAAAGTGGTCCAATAAATGATCTAAATCAATAGGTCGAAGTCTGAGTAAAAAATGAATTTCAATTAGTATAGACCAGACTCATATCGATCTTGTAATGGATAAACCTGATATAGAAGCTACATATAAAGGTTAAGGTTTTCTACAGTCATTGACGGAGTTATTTGGGCCCCAGTGCAGATTTTAAAAAAATTATATATATATCAAAATCTTTGATAATTGAACAAAACCCTCTCTTGAAGTATGTCGTATCGTTACCGTCAATGTGATTTATGAAAGATTATATAAAGAGGGGTGTTTCAAAATATATATATATATCAAAATCTTTGATAACTGAACAAAACCCTCTCTTGAAGTGTGTTGTGTCGCCACCGTCAATGTGATTTATGAAAGATTATATAAAGAGGGGTGTTCCAAAAATTTTGCTTTCACATGGAAGTGATTAGACATTAACCCCACAAGGTTTTGAACAAATTTCAAGAATAGACCAGTACCAATAACGATATGGAGAGCAGTCATGGACTTTTCAGTGACATCAACAGTTATTGAATTGGGATCTTCCTTAAAAAAGTTAGAAGCGGTGGTCCAATCACCTTCAATGACAGCTTTGTACAGTAGCAAGTAACGATCGACATGAGAAGATAAGGCAAGGCTGGCATGTCTTACCGTTTTTCTTGACTTTTTATTCTTCCATTACGTCTATTTTTTATATCTACAAGTTTTATAATAATTATTCCACGACAAGATTTAGGGATGTTTCAGCGAATGCATGTATGACCGTTTGATCAATAATTTAACTAAGTTGTTGCGGTAGGGAATGATTTTTTTAGGCTTATGAACAGTAGGGAATATATATATATATACGGAAATCCAATTATTTTTTAGTATATTTAACAGTTGCTACCTCTTTTATGGAATTAGTAAATATTGGTTCTAACTAATTTTTTATTTTGCAGTTATGGAAAAATACTTTAAAAAATTAAGACCGACTGTTCAGTCATCATCGTCTGATTTAAATCAAAATGTTAATAAAGCACCTCCAGCATCGAAGGAGGTTATTATTGAAAACTTGTGATTGACTTAGAAAATCTTCCTTCCGATTCAGGATTGAGACCTAATATAATGGAGTATCTTATTGAAAAATGAGATTAGATGTGCAGAGCTTATTTATTAAAAGGTCCTTGTCAACCTCGAAATCATAACTTTCCTCAAACCATGGATGGAGATCGTAAGGGGAGATTTATTGTATCATGGTATGACGATTTCAAGGATTGGTTGGAATATAGTGTTAAAAAAGATGCTACATATTGCTTATATTGTTATCTTTTTTCAACTGATCGTGAAAAAAACATACTAATTTTGTATCTGAGGGTTTCAGTGCTTGGCGAAAGAAAACAAGATTAAGAAAACATGTAGGAAATCATGACTCTGATCATAATAAATGTCGAATTGCTTGTGGAAATTTAATGAACCAATCCTAATCTATTGAGTCAACTTTTGCAAGGCAATCAGAGAAATAAAAAATTGAATATCGGTGTAGGCTAAATGCATTAATAGGGTGTCTTCGTTATCTCTTGATCGAAATGATGAGTCTAAAAATTCAACAAACAAAGGAAATTTTCTAGAATTACTAAAATTCGTAGCTTCTAACAATGAAGAAATTAGGAATGCTGTTCTAAGGAATGCTCCTGAAAATCTCAAATTTACATTACCTGATATTCAACATGATATCATTAATGCAGCTGCATTTGAGACGACAAAGGTCATTATTTTATATATGGATAATGATTTGTTCTCTATTTTAGTGGATGAATGTCGAGATGTGTCAGTAAAGAGCAAATGGAAGTCGCCATTCAGTATGTTGATAGTTTTAGATGTGTCATTGAAAGATTTATTGGTCTTGTGTATGTACGTGACATAAGTGCAACTTCACTTTTAAAAAGTATCAAGTCATTATTCTCTAACTATGGCTTGAGTATTGCTAGCTTGAGAGGTCAAGGCTATGACGGAGCTAGTAAT
>JANJEY010000006.1:17034155-17048759 GCA_024703695.1 Erythroxylum cataractarum
ATATACGGTTTATATATGTTGATTATGCATGTGTTTTATACGTTATGTGTTGTATGAAATGCATGCTTGATTTTACATTTGGTATCAGAGCATATGTACTGCCTCTGTCTTGCCATAGATCTGATGAAACCACTCCTCTGTTTTACTCTGTTTCTGGGTTGCGTTTCTGCTGAAATATGGGTCTTGTGGTTGTTGGAGTTTTCCAACGTTTTTTACGTTCCTGAGACGTGAGGGTCGTATTTTCGTCATCCTTGGCACACTCGACGCTATCTGGACCGTGAAAGGAGGAAGAGGGACGAGACCCGTATGTGGAGCTTCCAACGTTGTCTTTCGGGAAGCGTTGTATGGCCGGGTTTTGGACGTCTCATACGGTTCGCGTCGTTCCCGTCGTCCTATAGCCACCATTCCCGTCCAATTTGGCGGTCCTGGTGCTTCAAACCAGTCGGAGCTCCGACTGGTTCCAGCCGGGTCACGCCCGACCCGGCTGGAGGAGGAAGACGATACTGTAGCGATACTGTAGCGATTTTTTTTTTTAAAATAGTTTTGGTCTTGGGTTTTATTTGCAGATCCAGTTATGTTTATTGCTTTTGGGTCTTTGTTTTTGGACTTGAACTTGGCATTTGGTCTTCATGTGTTATCAACTTGGGCTTGAGCAACTTGTGGATCCAGTAGTATTAGGCTTGAGACTATTAGGCTTGAATGTGGATCCAATACGGTTTATATATGTTGTCTTCGCATGTATTTTATACGTGATGTTTTGTATGAAATGCATGCCCACTTTGCCTAGTTAATTTACAGTTTTTCGACGATGATTATTCTCCATCTAATCTCCAAAAGGTGACTAATGTAGAGAATTACGCGAGACTTACTGATCTAGTACTAACAAAGAATTTTTGGTTGTTTTCTAAGAGGTTACTGAGGAGTTGGTGGGAACATACATTCTTATATTTGTAGGTGGTGGGGCTGCTCTTACAAGCAATGCTCAAAGACCAATCCATTGTTGGCATAGCAATTTTGAGGGGTGTAGTATTGATGGTGTTAGTATATGCTCTTCTCTTGTGCACATTTTAATCCTTCAGTTTCCATAGGCCTCGCTGCTGCCAGAAATTTTTCTTGGAAAATTGTGAGAATCACTGATTTAAAGTTGCTTTACCTGCAGATCATTTGCATATATAATTGCGTCTGGAACCTGAAACAACAGAGAAATCTTAGCTGAATCACATTGTTTTTGCGTTTCTAGGCCCCTCTCTACATCTTGGCTCAATTGTTAGGAGCCACACTTGCATCACTCACTCTCAAGTTTCTGTTTCATAACCAAGAAAATATTAAAGCAACAACGACCCAGTACTCGAAATCCACCTTTGATCCTGAAGCCATCACTTGGAAATTCATAATTACTTTTAACTTGATGACTACAATAATATTGGCATTCGCAACAGACCATAGAGCTGTATGTCCTGCCTAGTAACTAACAGAAGTAGTTAAATCTTAATAAGCTCGTGTCTTCCACAAAATCTCACTATCAATACTGTTGGAATTAAAACTAACAAATGAATTTTAATGTAACTCAGCAGAGAACACAAGAGAAAAATATAGGCTAGAATGTCTTACATCTTATTCAATCAAAATACTTGTTTAAATATATCAAGCAATAACTGAAAAGCAACAATTTAGCTTCCCACACTGAGCAACTAATAACTGACTTTCCCACTTTGCGGCAGCTAACAATGTGCAATAGATATTAACGTGCAGCAGATATTAACATGCATCAGAAAAATAGAACAAACAGAAACTGAAAACCAGAAAATTAGGACATGGCATTAACATGTGAAGCCTTGACGAAGTCCCTGCACAGTTAGCAGCTACTGGAGCACAACTGCAACACTCCTCCTTCTTCAGTATATACAAACTCCAAGTTTCTTTCTCAAATTCTCAAATTTGCTAACAGAAAGTGATTTAATGAAAATATCTGTAATTTGATCATCAATGTTGCAATACAACAATCACACTTCATTTTTATGAACCTCCCTTGAAAAATATAATTTGATGTTGAAATGTTTTGTCTTCTCATGAAAAACAGGATTGTTGGAGATTGCAGTTGCAGCTTGATTATCAACAAACACTCTTGTGCCCTCATTTTGTTCCATCTGTAAATTAATCAAAATTTTCTTAAGCCACAATGCTTGATTTACATCTGCTGTGGTAGCAATGAACTCTACCTTGGCAGTTGATTGGGCTACTATTTCTTGCTTCTTTGAATTCCATGAAAAGACACCTGAGCCAAAAGTGAAGCAATACTCTGATGTGCTCTTCATGTCATCTAAGGACCTTGCCCAAAAAATAGTCATGAAATTGAGAATTCTGATAGTAACAAAATAGAACTCCATAATCAAGAGTTCCTTTGACATATCTCAGAACTCTTTTGACTGCTTTGAAATGCACTTCATTGGCACAATGCACAAACCTTGATAAAACACTCACAATATAGAATATCAGGTCTAGTTATTATGAGATACTTCAAGTATCTGATGAGACTTCTGTAAACACCTTCTTCCACTTTCTCGACTACATCTTCTTTGGTGAGCTTCTCTTTTTGGTTCATTGGAGTGCTCATTGGTTTGCAATCCTCCATCTGAAACTTTTTTAGAGTTTCCTTGGCATACTTCCATTGACAAATGAGCACACCCTGCTACTTTTATTTGATCTCCATGTCAAGAAAATAAGCCATCTCACTAAAGTCTGTCATTTCAAAGGCCTTCATTATCTCCCCCCCTTAAATTTTTCTATAAGTGCTGCATTACTTCTTGTCACTAAAAGATCATCCACATATAGAGAAACTATCACAAAGTTAGTTTTATAATGACTAATATAAAGTGTGAATTCACTTTGGCTTTTCACAAAATCCAAACCAAGTAAGTGCTCATTAATTATACTATATTAAGCCCTTGGTGCTTGCTTAAGACCAAAGAAGGCCTTCTCGAGCAAATAAACCTTATTTTCGTTTACTTTTACTGCAAAACCTTCAGGTTGTTCAACATAGATTTCTTCTTCTAGAACCCCATTCAGAAATGCTAACTTAACATCCAACTGGTAGTTTTCCCATCCCTTTTGTTTTGATATAGCTAGCAACAATATGATTATATCTAACTTTGCAACAGGAGCAAATGTATCAGAAAAATCAACACCAAAATTTTGAGCATACCCTTTTACCATAACTCCATAAGCCTTGCTTTGAATTTGTTAATTAAGCCGTCTACATTTAGCTTTGTTCTAAACACCCACTTGACACCAATCACCTTCGTGTTCTCAGGTTTATCCACAAACTCCCAAGTTTGATTCTTTTTTATCATTCTAAGCTTCTCCTACATTGTAGCCCTCGATTGGGGATCTTTTTTAGCTTCCCAAAAACCCACAAGCTCAAGAATTACTACATTGCGTCTCTAGTAAATTTCAAAAAGCAATCTGGTTCCTCTTATAACAAGTTCATCCATAGATTCTTCTTCATCTTGCAAGTTATTGATATGATTTTTCTTTGTATCATCACATCTCTACTTTTCATTTTCAATGAAATACACATCCCTGCTTATCATAATTTCCCTATTTCTAGGCTAGAAAACTTTGTAAACGTTTGAATTTGTGCTAAGATGCCAAGTTCAGCCTTCTCGTCGAACTTATCCCTATTAATTTGTGGCATATAGGTGAAACACAAGCAACCAAACTCTTTTAAGATTTTTCAATGAAGGCCTAAATCCATATCAGCCCTCATATAGATTTTTTCCATCTATTGCTTTAGTGGGTAGTCTATTCAGCAAAAATTCTGATGTATTTGCAGCTTGTGCCCAATATTCCTTAGGTAACTCCTTCTCATGAAGCATACATTTGACCATCTCTATGATTGTCCTATTCTTTCTTTTACTAACTCCATTTTGTTGTAGACTATAGGAAGCTGTAAGTTGGTGCTCAATACCTACCTTCTCACAAAATAGGTTGAATTTTTCTTAATTGTATTCTTTTCCATTGTTAGACCTCATAACTTGGATTTTGCAACCACTTTGATTCTCAATCCATTGCTTAAACTTCCAAAAAACTCCTGCAACTTCTTACTTAAACCTAAGAAAATAGATCCAACACATTATGGTGAAATCATCAATAAATCCTATATAATATTTAATCCTTTTAAGTGAAGGAGTCCTTTGAGGTCCAACCAAATTTGTGTAGATTAGATGTAGCCCCTTAGCTGCTCTCGGAGAAGATTGTTTTAAAAAAATCTTGTTTGTTTGCCATACGAGAAATTTTGCAGCATGGTAATTCAGATTCCAACTGATGCAAGCCTTAAACAAGTCCTTTTCCCTGTGAATTTAATACTGCAGCATGGTGAAAGTGACCTAGCCTTTTTTGCCAAGTTTTAGCATTATTTGTAGAAATAAGATAGGCTGCCTGCTCCTCCTCTATTGAATCCAAATAAAAACTCTTACCTGTCATCCTTGATCAAGCATTTGTTATCTTCAAAGATCAAGTCGAAGCCTTTCTCCAACAATTGTCCCACAATCAATAGATTTTGGTCAATTTCAGGCACAAATATCACATTATTAATTAACTTTGTCCCCATGCAACTTTCAGTAGGTACTATGCCTTTTCCTTGGACAGCAATACACTCCCTATTGCCAAGTCTAACCTTTGACACTTCAGATTCATCAAGCTTCTTAAATAAATGTTGATCATAGGTCACGTAGTTGGTGCAACAACTATCAATGAGCTAAGTTTCACTTGAACTATAGCCACAAAACATGTGACTACAAATAATTGCTCCTCCTCTTATTGGTCTACCAATTGAGCTTTATTTTTTTGAGGAATATTGCTCTTACAAATTTTCTGATGATGACCTATGCAATTACATTTGTTGCATCTCACATCTGATCTTCTCCAACATTATAGGAGGATGACTTTTCTTACCAAAATGCTAACAAGAGGGGTAATCCTTTTTGCTTCTGGTGCTGTTATCATTAGCGACACCGTCATCAACATTCTTCTTTTTTTCTCTTATTTTCCTTCGTTTGCTGCTATGATTAATTTGAAGTTTAGCTTACAAAGCTCCTTCTATTGAACCTTCTTGCCTCATGAGCCTCCTTTACTCTTGAGCCTACAAAGCAGTTAACAATTTTTTCAAGGTGACACTTTACAAATCTTTAGTATTCTCCAATGTGGAAATTGAAGCCTCAAAATTTTTAGAAACTATTACAAGAACTTTATGAACTATACTAGAATTAGAAAGTTCAATACCAAGCAACCTTACTCTTTTGCTCAAAATTCTGTCAAAAGTACTATTGGATTGACTCCGGCCCCTTCTTCTTTGCATCTCAAGCTCCCTCTAATTATCTCATTGCCATTTCACTCTTCCTTGAGAAAATCATAGATTGCTTTAGCTAATTTCATGGTCATAATTTTGGTGAAGATTGGGTGAGACAACAGCAAATAAACATGCCTTAGCTTTCGACTTCCTTTACTTCTTTTCCTTATGACTCTTGATTTGTGCAGGATTGTTAGGCAATGGAGGAATCTCGTAGTCGTCCTCAGTATCTTCCCAAAGATCATTTGCATCAAGAAAAACTTCCATTCTTGTTGCATATACTTGATAATTTTTACCATTGAACATTAAAGGTGCAGTGGCAGTAAATGGAGTTTTTGAATCCATAGATTTCAGCAAAGTGTGGCGTTCACTTAGATCACTCACAAGTCCCTTAAGTATAATGCTCTAATACTAATTTGTTGGAATTAAAAAGAATAGCAAATAAATTTTACATTAACCCAGTAAAGAAAACAAAAGAAAAATATAGGCTGGAATGTCTTACATTTTTATTCAATCAAAATACTTGTTTAAATACATCAAGCAATAATTAAAAAGCAACAATTTAGCTTCCCACTAAGCAGTTAATAGCTGACTTCCCTATTTTGTTGCAACTAAGAATGTGCAACAGATATTAATAACATGCAGAAAAAAACATAGAACAAACAAAAATTGAAAACCAAAAATTTAGGATATGGAATTAACATGTGAAGCCTTGACGAAGTTGCCGCACAGTCATCAGCTATCGGAGCACAACTGCATCAAATAATGTCACCTGAAAACCAGGGTAAAGACCTATGCGGCGTCGTAATAGGCAAAACCCTGTTGGTTAACTTCATGATTGTTGGGTATGAAGCCCTAAAATTGCATATTGTTACACCATCAACATATTTGGCATTAAGTATTTTTTTCACGAATTGTACGTGCTACATGCCAATTAGTAGAGCTTCAATGAATCTTGCAAGAAGTTTAGGACGCACACTAGTGTCCAGTGTTTTTGAGAATCTCTGGGTGTTTACTGTTGTCCCTACCATAGGAGCACTAGCAGGCAGCAGCAGCTTTAGTATACAACATCCTTTGGTGTGCCCAAGCCGCACAGGTGCACTCAAGCGACTGTAGTCACTTGGTGAAGCGTAGACAAATTAGCTCTTATTCTGATGAGACATCCAGTTGATGTCTGCTAAAATCAAGACAATCATTCCCACGGATGAGATATGGCAAGTGCCTCCATTGCACCTTGCATACTTTGGCTCCGTCCCATCTCATCTTAGCACATACATAAAAATTTTACCAGCCATTTTCCTTTCTAACTTCTCTGCTCCTGTTTTTCCCCTTCCACCTAGCATGTATAATTATTCATAATCATTTAATTTTCTTCTTAATAGTAGCTTTCTATGATAAGCCATTTTGCATCATGCTTCACTGGTAATTGTGAACTTCACATTGCAGTGCCAGTGGCTTGTTTTACACCAATTTATTGGACAGGTGGAATTCCACTTCCCAAAGAAGTTGAACTCAAACAGAGGGCAACAGAAAGGACCAGGGCAATAGAAACAAAATAAAGAATCAAGAGACAAGGGCAAGCAGGACTGACCAGGAATCATCCACTTAATCAAGAAACCAAAAATAAAAAATAAAAAGCACAATCATAGCTTTATCAGTGGTCCACATATCCTACTGTTACCTTCCGCTTCCACAGTCGCTATACAGCAAAGCTACTTATACATGGTACAAGTACAGGAAAATGGACAGAGCAGATGAAGAACGGTAGCAGGTATTGAAGGTCAAACCATGTATCATATTACATCTGTGAGAAAAAGTGTGGTGGAAACTTATATACATGTGACCCCGATTTTATCTATCCACAAACTCTGAGGATTGAGCTTCTCGTGTCATCAACCACCCATCTTCTGGTGTTGCCACGGATTTATACATTTTACCTGTAACAAGAAAGAAAGTATTATGTGAAAAACAATAATCCAACTCCTCATGCTCATAGAAGCAGCACTGCCCATTTTCAGACTTTATGGCTAGTCAAGTAAGGGGAAGGTCATAATGTTCAGTCTTTTTAATAGCCCAAATTTGTGGGTGAAATGTGATTTCCTTAGATGATCAGCCTTTAATCACAAGTCAGAGTGTACTCTATACTACTACTGTTGCAAAAAGAAGTTTAACCGCAAACCATGTGCAAGAAAGGGATTGGATAGTCTCTTGAATTCTCATATCTGTAATATAGTTTTTACCCAGTTTGAGGTAATCGCCTCCAATTTATTATCTGATGAGTTTGTGGATGCCTCTGCAAGTAAGACGAACTATTGCCAATTCTATTTTCATCACTAACGTACTGCTCTGAATAACCAGAAGTTGACGGAGCCCAAACTGGAACTACAATTCCATCCCTCTCTCTCCTATTGCTGCTTGATGATTCTGCTGTTGAGTCTTCAGCATCTCCTACATCCCTGATAATATTAAAACGTGGCACATTGATGGGCCTCTGAACATTTGGAGTGACTTCCTCTCTTCCTGGTTCTTGATGTACATTTACGTTTCTTGGTACTTCTGTTCTGCTATCTTGGGCCAAATTTCGGAAATCAAGAGAAGTCTCTTCCACTTCAAGTCGCAGCAAAGAAGAGGTCATGCTTGGGACCATCTGATCCTCATAACGCCTATTTGTAGTATGAGGATTGTTTCTTATAGGTTCATGGCTTTCCTCCATTTGCACGTCTTGAGGGAAGGCAGTTGGTGCTGAATCAAAAGAATCACCAAGCCCTTCCTCTGTCCCATTCTCAATTGCAGCTCTTGAAGCTGCTTCTTGTTGCCACATTTCTGAAAGTGCTCTTTCCAACCTGGCCTTTGCTGCATCTATTCCTACAATGGGGAGAGGATAATTTGATCCCAGTTCAATTCCAGCAGCTTGGAGGACAGATTCAGGTGCATTCCATGGATGGTGTATCCATTCAGTTGGTAAACGGGCAAGTTCCGGAAGCCATCGTCGTACGTATTCTCCATTGGGGTCAAATTTGTAACCTTCAAGCTGTTAAAAATGGCAACAGAATTATACATCTTACCAGGAATTTATCCTAGGAAATGCGCAACAGATGACATGCTATGACAGTACAATTGCATCTTCAAAGCTTTTACATATTTTTAATGCTGTAAATGTAGAAACTTCCATGGGTTATAAGATAACAATGAAATATACAAGGAGAGTGCTATAATTACAGAATCTGTAAACCATGTTCCAAGTTTTTCCATGAAGATTTCTAGGTGGTAAATGGTGATCATGTCCAGGGGTCAAAACATGAAGAAAACATTTGACAGCACAATAACTAAACTGTCAAGCACAACACTAATCCATTGATAAGTGTGATAAAATACAACTAACTCGATTAACTCCTTCGGGAGTTTTAAAATAGCTTTGCTGTTGATGCATGTCTAATAGCTTAGTAGCTAAAGGTCAATTAACAGCCTTGAGTTGAGCATGGCCCAAGCATGATAAGAAGGAACACCCTTGACAAGTACCAAAAATAGTCAGACTTATGGCACCAAGGACTTATGGCACCAAGATTATAGAATTAGAATATTTGTTTTAAAATTTCCTTAGTCTAGCAAATATCTTAACCTGAATGGCTTTAAGCTCAATAACCATTAAAAGTAGGATGGTTGTGCCTGATTCCTACAACCATCACACATAACCCCAAACCATGCCCATGAATAACGACATTCACAAGTTCAAGCAGAGAAATCGTACTGCTTAGAAAAACTGAACCTCGTCTCTTTACCTGTGGATGATCAATGCGATCAAACTCTCTCCCATCAGGAAGAGTGCCAGATATATACTGCCAGCCAAGAGCATCACTCTCTAAATCTGCATCGAGGAGGGTATCCCAGAAATATTTCATACCCCATCGCCAAGGAAGCTGTAGAACCTTCACGAAGAAGCTAGAAACTACAACCCTTATCCGATCATGAAGCCAACCAGTGGCCCACAACTCTCGCATTCCAGCATCAACTAATGGATATCCAGTTCTACCTTGTCTCCATGCCTTAAAGTAACCTTCATCTACAACCCAAGGAAAGAACTTAAGGTGCCCAAGAAGAGGCCTTTCATGACTATAAGGATGGTTAAAGCTCATGTATCTTGAGTACTCCCTGAGACCAATTGACTTCAGAAACAGGTTCACGCTTTCTTCACCAGCCTTATTCCCTTCATTGGCCCACAGAACTTGCTTGATACGAACAAGATGGAACACTTTTCTAACACTCACCTCCCCAAAATGTAAATGAGGAGAGAGAAAAGAAGTTGTAGCACTATCAGCCTTCCTTCGGTTCTTAGAGTACTCGATGAGAGGACCATTAATAAATGTCGTCAAAGCCCTATCAGCATTACTCCACCCAGGTGACCATGCTCGAGCAAGAAGTGCATTGCTTGCCTTCTCCGATTCATCTTCAAATATTAACGTGTCTGAATGGCATTTAGACACATCGCCTGAAAGAATTTAAACATTTTTGGAGAGCAGAAATGAGAAAATAACAATTATGCAGAGGAAAAAAGTGACAATATAACCATAATGTGAAAACAGAGAGTAAATCCAACTTAAAGCAGAGAGTGGTCACTCATTTGTAGACACAGGCCATCAGAGTTTACGTGGGAGAAAATTTCACTAGCTACAAATACAGGCCAGAGTAGGAGAATCCCCATTTAGCGGCATTCTAACTATTTAGCATCGAATACATGTTCTGAAATCTGCTTTACCATGATATAACATGTTCCAAAGCCTGAAGGTAAAATCTGTCCCATTTGTCTCATGGGTGCACATTATGCTTGAGAAATTTCAAGTTCTTGTATTTAGTTTTGCGAGAGTGAATGACAATGAATACGGTTCATTGCACCTATGTTGTGGGATTTAGAAATGTCTCTGTCATTAGTACATACACACATTGGAAAGGATCGAATTGGTTAAAGAAAAAAGCAAAACCAACTTGAAAGAAGGAAAACCTGAAATAATCCTCTTGGGTGGGAGAAGTGGAGCCTCTGGATCATAAGGCATGCTAAGACATCTCTCCCAGAATTCGGAAAAGGTTGAGAAAGGACGGCCTTGGACATCAGTGACATCCCATGGCTCATAAAGCAAATCTGCATTGAAGGATCTTACGGCCACCCCATGTGCAGTCAAGACCTCCTTTGCCCGGTGATCTCTAACCAGTGACAGTGGATCTGGAGATTATTAAATTACAAATATATGTTGAGATAAAAGGTGCATTTCTGCAATTAGCTGTGGAGTTTCAAGAGTTCTCAAACTAAAATAAGGTCTTTTATCCTGAAACTATTGCCATAATAGAGACTGACTAATCCCAAAAGCAGTAACAAGGTGGAAGATACAAATACTAATTTATTCTCAATTGATATCCCTACAATAACAAAAGTAATCGGTGCCGACAGTATGAAGCACCAATCAGCTATTAGTCAAACAAAAATGAGAAGATAAATCAATTTTCAGAAACTTCTGCAGCACAGAGAAGAAATAATCATGATAGTTTCAAAAGCAGAATCCAAGTCTTTGTCCAATGGCCACTTGAAGAAAAGATTAAAATAAGGATAGCTTAAAAGGGCAAAAGATCGACTTACACAAAACCCAAAAACATAAGCTAAGAGAATATCATGTCTCGAGGTCAATCCACACGTTCAACAAACCATGCACAACAGAAACAAATTAAGGATATGCTGAATCTAATATACACAAGAAGATGCAAAAGGCAAAAAAGAAAAAGGACCAAAAGAAGAAGAAAAAATATGCCGACCGTATAGATGATTGAAGAAGAGCTTAGTAGCACCAGTGGATTTGACAACCTCAAGAAGAGTAGATACTGTGTCAGTTGATCTCTTGGTGACAAGAGAAGTACGAACGCTCCTCAAAGAAGAGTCGAGATGAGCCAAACTTTGCTTGAGCCACCACCTTGAAACTCTTCCAGGGTAATAGTTACCTTCTTCTTCGGGTGCCCATATGAACACCGCAACAACAGCCCCAGCTCTAACACCAGCTGCAAGTGCTGGATTATCCTCAATCCTCAAATCTCTTCTGAACCAAACTATGCTACACCCACCAGCAGACATAACTCCAAGATAAAGACAAGCAGCACCCACTTCCTAGTCGTCCTTGTGCCAGCTAAAAAACCATACCTTTATTCTTGGCTAACTTCTAGCTTTAACAACTCCGAAATGAATTCAAATCAAGATGATTCCTTTTGCTTCTTTTGCTTATACTTATTGGTCTTCAGACTGTGAAGAGTTTAGGACTTGAACAAGAGAAGGGTCGTGTGATTCTGAGGATTGGTGACTGTCTGGCAGATCTAGCAGTTATCTCTCCTCTCCTCTCTCTCTCTCTCTCCTTTTATACTCCTTTTTGGTTGCAAACTTGACAGTTCTGTTTTTTATTTAAGTGGTTTCATATTGCATTTATTATTTATTCTTCCAAATTAATTGGCGAGTAGAATAACTGATAACTCATTTCTAATGGAATTAAATTTGGGTTATAATCTTTAGCCCTTTTGGTCCAGTTGCAGCCATAAAGTCCCAGGCTTTGTGGAGAGAGAGTGAGTGAATAGGAGCTGATAATGGGGTGTGGTGTGGGGGGAGGAAATTGACAGGCAATTTTACAACCACAAGTTTTGTTTTCCTCTTATCCTATGCAAGACAAGAAAATCACCACCCACCTCTCGAGTTCCTTCTCTAATCCTCTCTCTTTGACAGGGTGGACAGACATACTGTGAAATGAACCTCATTTTCATCATTTATCAAACTATTAAGAGTGGACAATTAATTGTTTGCATTTGAAATTGATTCTGATGGGTGATTATCTAGATCCTGATGAGCAAGGAAGCCTAGAGAGATAGCAATTGCTGGACTTGGCCTTTTCTCCTTTCTTCAAGTGGGCCCCAGTTCCTGTTTTTGGAGCTCTTCATAAAGTTTAGATTCCATTTATGTCATTATTTTTGTTACAAGACACAATTACACCAGCTATTTTTAACTCCTGTCATTGTGCATGTTCATACCAAAACACACCTCTTTTAATTGACAAGTGTAACCTTCCTTAATTACATAAAGCCTACTCCCATCTCAGAAGCTTCCTCAAGATTTTTATACTAGCTGTCATTGCTTGCTGCAGTTATCCAGAAGGAGCTCATTAATGGTGTATTGTTTGTTTCTCATTACTCAATGTCATAAAACCATTTACATTAACATCTCTATTGACAATTACACCACTGCTCTCCTCTGCCTTTTTATCGTCGGTGACATAAATTTTGATCCTTATAAAGGGCTCAATTCAACATCAGCTATGGTGGACTTCTGTATATGTCCTTCTAATGCTTTGTAAACTAAATTGGAAACAGCTACCAGTTCAAGAAAATGATTGAAAAAGAAAAGGGACCTCACTGAAATTGCTCATTAATTTATCTGAGCTTTATCCAATAAGAGGTTGGTAGATTTCAAACACAACAGTCTACTCTACTGGATGTAAAATGAACCACATTACTTAAAGAATGTTTCACATTCCTTCATCCTTGGTTGAATATTAACCACGACTTCTGTAACGATTCAAATTTACCTTTTAATTAAGGCTACACTTCACCTCTCTATTTAGTGGCAGAATTCATCGCTTAAGTTTCCTGTTTTGCAGTTGTCATCAGGTTTGAGTTTTTCAACTGACAAGAAAACAAAGAGAAGAAGGTTGTTGTGCAAGCAGCTGAATTCTTGCATCCACATTCAATTATATTATGCACAAATTAAAGAGCCTAAAGCTCCAGTTTCAGGCTTCCCGTGAGAGAAATAGACGACAAACAAAAGGCAATAAAAACCAGAAAGTATTTCCCACATAATCCTGTGGATCTGAACCAAAACGTCCCACACTTTTTAGTGTGCTGACCTACACATCTCTCTGCACCGCTTCCATTTAAATGGTCCAGTGATATGATAGCAGAGTCTCACAGAATACAGTCTAAAAGTTTATTTCATTCAGCTTCGAGTTCTCTGTTAGGAATTTAGACCTTCCAAACCCACACCCAAGGATATATAATAGGCAAATTTTAGAAAATAACAACACAAGAGAATTTACGTGGAAACTCCCAAACCGGAGAAAAACCACGGGCACCGAGAAGAAAATTCACTATGTGAAAAATTCTTACAATCACACAATTTTTCCTCTCACCCAATCCCCCAATACACCAACACACTCAGAAAGAAATACACAAGACAAATTTTCCAACTCTAACCTCAAAAGAGGAATTTAGCTAGAGTCAAATTTGTCATACAAATCTTTGACTTTAGTTTGGTGCATTAATTAAGGAGGTAGCAACCTCCTTATATAGGTAAGAGTCTTGCTCCAATTGTTGTCCCCAACCAATATGGGACAACAAAGAAGTCAAATTCAACATTTTCTACTTTTGGTATGATATTGCAGATCTCTTTTGTACGTTAGCTGTTAGAGCACAATTCGATGCAGGCTTGGGGGTTTGGTTCTCTGTGTCACCTCCATCTCTATTGGATATTTTAATTTCTTCCTAATAAATTTCCAAATTTTATTTCAAAAAAAACTCTATTTCCTTTTTTTGTTTATGGAAAACTATGTTACCGTTATTTCATATTTTTCATTTTCATATTTAATATTATTATTTTAATTATCATTCAAATTTGCCATAACATAATATTAATTTTCCGTCTATTCATAATTTTAAAATAACATTGTATTAAAACATAATAATTTTAATATAAATTAATTTGAATAAAAAAGAAAAAAGTAAATATAATATGACAAACTGGGATATATAATAATTAAATATTATCACAAGATTAAGTGATCATTTTTAAAATTTTGAATTATAATAAAATAATGAAATCACAAAAAAATTTCAATATATTTAACCTTTTTTGTATGGCTTTTATGGTCACTCACAATTCCAATATATATCAAATAGAATATATGTAAAGCATTGTAGGTTTTATTCTTCTTACATGATAATATTGGAAAATGGAGCAAGTCATGAAATTCACTAGGTGTGGATCCGTAGGGATGTTATTTTTGGGTCAAAAACTGTAGGCCCAACCAGGCCATAAGCAACCTCTCTCGGCCCGACCTAATCTAACCTGTTGATATCTCTATAAATCCGACTAAAAAATAATTGAACTTGGTTTGGGTGGGTTAACCGGCTTACGTGGTTGCGGTTCAGAGCCCGTCCCAAGACAAATTAGTATTGTCCTCTTT
>JANJEY010000006.1:17085107-17096098 GCA_024703695.1 Erythroxylum cataractarum
GTTTTCGATTATACGTGATGTTCTTGTATGGTCTTTTCCGCAGCGTATTGTGAATACTCGGACCGTACGCGATCCAACAATCCTAAGGCATAAAACAGTAAGAGCTACTCCTCAGTAGATTGGAGTTATTGAGAGACTCAATAGTAATCTCCTAGAAAAGACAAGTTGTATGTTACTCTCTTCAGGTTGCTCACACTTTCTTTGGGGAGAAGCAATTAGGACAACAACCTACCTAGTTAATAGGCTCCTCACATCTGCTAATGAGTATAAGAATCCACAAAAGGTTTGGAATGGTAAGAAACCTAACCTTACCCACCTTAGGACTTTCGGATGTGCAGTTTATGCCCATCAAAAAGAAGGAAAATTGGAACCTAGAGCAATTAAGGGAGTTTTCCTAGGCTATCTAGAGGGGGTTAAGCGATGCAAGATCTTACTACTCTAAAAAGAAGGTTATAAAACAATCATAAGTAGAGATGTCATCTTCAAGGAAGATGAATTCCCTCTACTGAAGAAAAATTCCTCAAATTCTGATCTCCAAAGGAAAATTTAGAAGAATTTTGGGGTCACTGAACCAAACAACCCCTGTTTATGTACCACCAAAACCTAAAGAAGGTGGCACTCTATAGCCCATTGATGTGGAGCCTATGCAAGGCTTAACACATTATGAACAAAGGAAATGAGAGATTGAAGGTGTGGGTGAAGTAGAAACCCCACAAACAACTTCATCTGATGAACATGGAAGCATACAAGACTATCAACTCACAAGGGATAGGCAACCAAGACAAATAATCCCTAATAGGAGGTACATTGAATCAAACTTGGTTGAATATGCTTATCTTGTGGCTGAAGGTATTGAATGGAAGGCTCCTAAAATCTTTGCAGAAGCCATGACTAGAGGTAATGCTAAACAATGGAAGGAAGCTTGTGAAAAAGAGTATTCATCCCTAATGAACAATAAGACTTGGACTTTGGTGCCTAGACCTCCTAAAGCCAAATTAATGGAGAACAGATGGTTCTTCAAACTAAAATAAGAAATAGTAGAAGCTGAACCAAGAATCTACAAGGCAAGACTTGTAGTTAAGTGGTATAGGCAGAAAGAAGGAGTTGACTACAAAGAAATATTCTCACCAGTAGTCAAATTTAAGACATTTAGATTCATTCTAGTGTTAGCTACTGTCTATGACTGGGAAATATATCATTGAATGTCAAGACAGCCTTCCTATATGGAAAGCTAGAGGAGACCATCTACATGAAACAACTAGTTGGTTTTGAAGACAAAAATAAGTCTGATTATGTCTGCCTGCTTCAGAAATCTCTATATGGACTAAAGCAAGCACCTAGATAGTGGAACAAG
The DNA here is from genome assembly GCA_024703695.1 of Erythroxylum cataractarum. Lineage (NCBI taxonomy): Eukaryota > Viridiplantae > Streptophyta > Magnoliopsida > Malpighiales > Erythroxylaceae > Erythroxylum > Erythroxylum cataractarum. The sequence goes on from JANJEY010000006.1 coordinate 17,086,462, forward strand.
AAGTTCCATAAAATAGCTAGTGAGATGAACTTTTTAAGAAGTGCCTATAATTACTGCTTATGCTACAAGAACTTAGGAGGGACAGAAGCCATCTTCATGCTAATTTATGTAGATGACTTGATTATTGTTGGAAAAGAGATAGGCAGAATAATTAAAGTAAAGAATACTCTGAGCAAACACTTTGAAATGAAAGACTTAGGAGAAGCTCATAAGTTACTAGGGATGCAAATTATAAGGAATAGGGGGGAAGGAAAACTGTGGTTGACTCAATAGAGCTACATCCGAAAGGTACTAATTCAATTCAACATGGAATTGGCAAAACCTACTTCTATTCCTATAAGTTCACATCTTCACATGATTGCTGATAAGAGCCCCCAAACTGAAGAAGAAAAGAAGGCTATGTTACAATACCCCTATGATGTTGGAGTTGGTAGCATCATGTATATGATGATCTATACTAGACTTGATCTTACCCATGCAATTAGCATTCTAAGCAAGTTCATGTCCAATCCTGGCTTTGAGCACTGGCAATGATTAAAGAATGTCTTCAGATACCTTACTGGAACCCTAAGCCATGGATTGTGTTTCAATAAGGCTAAGATAGCTAAAATCAATAGTCTAAGCCTACATGGATGTGAAGATGTAGACTACGCAGCAGATAAAGACATAAGAAAATCAATGTCTGCATACTACTTTACACTAGCAGGAAGCACAATTAGTTGGAAGGTACAACAACGATCAATTGTATCACTTTCAACCATATCAACAGAGTTTTATGCAATTATAGAAGGGGTAAAAGAATTATTATGTCTATCAGGCTTCCTAAGAGAAATCAAAGCTAACCTAGCTACAACAATAATATACACCGATAATCAAAGTGTGATGAACCTGAGTAAGGACTTGGTCTTGCATGAGAGGTTCAAACAAGTCGATGTCAGACTCCACTTTGTGAGGGATAAAATAGCATAAGGCTTCTTTAACCTGGAGAAAATCACGGGAGAGAAAAACCCATCAAACTTCGGAATTAAAATAGTAACACAAAAGAAGTTCACTTACTGTAGGGATTACTTACAGATAAGTGAAGCCCCATGAAATCGAAGTCAATTTTTTCAGATCTCACAAATTTGGAAACACTAAGGTTTCGGATTCTAAATCACTCACAGATCTGTGCTTTGAGTATAAATAAATGGAGAAGGAGGAAAAAATGTGATGTTAATCATGTTATTCTCCATTGTTCCATAATCAAATACAACCAAACACGAAAGACAGATGAAGCACATAAGGTGAGAGAAGAGATGTCGGGAGATGTCGAAGAAGAAAGAGAGAGAAGCTCTCAACAATTCTAATCAGATAGAGATGACTAAGTGCTAAGACTCACAAGAGAAACAAAAAACAAGTCAGATACATTAGAGCAAAAATGCAATTGTAATGACATCTGAAGCAAATTAAAGAAGCAAAAACTATACTCAAAATGCACAGCTTCAAAACAACACTCAAGTGAACCACATGAAGAGCACCTATCTAAATTTTGACTGATTCAAGACTCATCCGAAAGTCATGCATTCAACATCTATAAATAGGACACAATTTCGGCATCAGAAACAGATTGTAATTTTTCCTTTTACATTGTAAGCAAAATCAGTGAGTGTGAGAATCATAGTGAAAAATTTATCAGAGAGTGCTAGAGTACTAACCTTTAGGTACTGGGGAGTTTTCAGACTCTTTTGCAATTGTTTACATAAACACTCAATCTCTGTATAATTTTTCTCTTCTTTTTGATATAGTGGAACCACTGCAAGTGAGATCTTTGGACGTAGATAATTTTAAACTATCGAACCAAGTAAATGTCTTCTTTTACTTTCTGCATTTCAGTTTATCTACAAATTAACAATCTTTATCAGTCTTTTATTGTTTAAAAGTACTAGTACAGCACAACTATACCAACATATACAAATTAGAAACTCAAGCACAAAAATTTTAAATAATTTGGCTTCGTATTTGTTGCAGGAGCTGGTACTTTGTTGGCTTATCCTCTTTATAAAAACTCCAAGCTTGTTTGTTAAGTCAAAATGACTTTACATAAATGATTTTGATGAAGTACAAATAATGAAAGAATGAAAAACAGAGAAACAGACGGAAGCTGAAAAGCAGACAGAAGGAGAAAAACAGATGGAAGTTGAAAAGCAGACGAAAGCAAAAGCAGATGGAAGCAAAAGCAGATGAAAGGAGAAAAACATACGGAAGCTGAAAAACAGACGAAAGGAGAAAAACAGACGGAGGCTGAAAAGCAGACGAAAGCAAAAGTAGACGAAAGCAAAAGCGGACAGAAGCAAAAGCAGACGGAAGCAAAAGCAGATGGAAGCACAGACGGAAGCAAAAGCAGACGATGAAAAGCAGACGGAAGCGAATTGCGTTAGAATCAATAATCAGTTTGAGTTAGTTACATAACTCAACTAAATAACCGCTTCTTTCAAGAAACAAGATTAAAGAAGCAAGAATCAAGAATCAAGAAGTAGTTGCAGATGAAGACTATAAATATAAGTCAAAGTCGAAGATTCCATAGTTACACACATGAACGTTACAAAAGCGGTCAATACTTGAGAGAAATTTTTTGTGCGATTTGTTTAGAGTTATCTTACTGTAACAAAGCTCGAAATATCTTTCAGTTGAAAGTTATACAAATAGCCTGCAGAGGCTAAGAGTAAAAGAATTCTGACTATAAAGAGACCTGAAGAGGATCAGAGAAAAAGAATACTTGTAAAGTTGTTGAGAGATAGTGAAATCTCAGAAAGATTTTTGAGGACTGGACGTAGCCCACGGTTTGGGGTGAACCAGTATAAAAATTGTTATGCCTATAACTCTCTATACTTATCTCTCTTATCTTTCAAAGTTTTGATCTTACTAGATTTTAAACAAGTTTTCGAAAAACATTTTATAATTTTGATTTACAGTAGTTCTTGTGAAAAGAACAAGTGTCTTTTAACAAAACAGTTTTGAAAGGATTTTCAAAAAGGGCAAATACATAATTCAACCCCCCTTTTTGAGCATTTATACATCGTATAATAAGTCTTGTATTAACTTGTGATTCACTTCATTGTTATCCTTCTTTGTTGTGCATGAAAAGCAATCCTACTTTTAAGATGTCAAGTTTAAAGTGTTCTGCGTTCCCATCTATCATCTTTCTCTTTCTGGTACGCTCATATAGATTGATATTTTAAGTCTTTCCCCATACTATGAACATGGTAGCCACGTGGAAATTATAAACTACAAGTTTGGACAATGTTTCCTCCTTCGTTTGGTAGCCATATGGGGAGTACAGAATGTGAAAGTAATTTTTAGTCATCTTTCCAATGCTCATTCAAATATACACAAATCCATTCTAGTTTTATGTCTCCAACCCTTTTGACAACTTTGAAGAAATATCATGTACTTTGTGACTAAACAATGTAGAAAAAACAACCATTTGCAACTTTTTTTTAATTTTTTTCCAATATAAAATCTCATTATTTCTTGACCTTATATAATAATGAGTAATTATTAAAATTTAGAATATGATCATAGAACCTTTGTAGGGAATTTATATATAGGTCTTCAATTGTAGGCCACCTCCCATTTGCAAGTATTGAAGGTAATAGTTCACAATTATCATCCGACTAATGGAAAAATAAGTTAGAAGTTTATAAAGAGATTAAACCAATATTATATAAAAAAAAAAACAAGAAATTAGGTGTTGTTACTTAATATCTGGGGAATTAATAACAAGAATAAATTAAAGGTATAAACTAATTTGTTCTTTGCTTCAATTGGGACCTATATCTGAATAAGCACATCAATGCTTTCCACATATTCTTTCAAGTGTCCAATTACCAACATCAATCTATCTTTCACTAAAACAGGGGGCAACTTCCATCAACTTCGGCCAGTGTCACTAACTTCGACTAAGAAACCATCAGACTCCGTTGTCATTGTAACCTAAATGACATCTTCTTTTCCTTGATTAAATTATTGAAGTAGGTTTCAAGGAAGTTCTTTGTTGTTTCTGGATATATCTGATTATGAGATTTTATATTTTGCTATATATATAGCCAAAATTTTGAGGAGTCACCGAGGAAATCAAATTCCATACAAGTGTTTGGACGAGAAACTGGATATGCTAAATCACATCACTATCACAGCTGAAAGAGAGGAGCATATGACATGGGCCAACAAATTTTTATTTTTCTTTTTTTTTTAGGTCCTCGCTACACAGGATACACATATTTCATGGGACCTATAGAAAATTAATAAATAATAACACCTATAATTTTTTGTACAAGTTGAAATATTATAGTTCTTTATGTATTTGTTGAAACGTTAAGGTTTAAACTGAATTTTGGTTAAACTTTAGATCTAATTTGACCTTTTTTTCCTTTAATTTAAACCAAGTACCTTAACTTTATATAAACATTGAATTCGTACTTCTTGTAAAGCAAATGATTCATCTTTTTACTTTAGGACTCAAGGATTTTTCTGACGCATATTCTTGCTCCAACAATTTTATTATCCAGAACTTTGTCTCAGAAGAATATAAAAATTGTCTAAGTATAAAATCGCATTATTTCATTATGTTTCACTATAACCATTAAAATATTTGTTATTTTTTCTTTTGAATCATTCCAAGTCATAAATTCCATTAACAAGAACAACTAGTATTTAAGTTTATACCCTTACAACCAATCAATTGATTACAATTAATGTATAACATTCTATATTTATCCAATAAAGGCAATATTTATCTTTATATGTTTATGTTAATTATATTTAATGATTAATAATAAATATAAAATCCATAAAATAATTACTGTGGAATTGAAATTATGATGAGATTATAATTATGATATTCAAATTACATTTAAGTATAATTCCTAAACTTTTGTTAGTTATAATTTTATCGAGATGAGATATTGAAGGAATTGTAAATTTAGCACATATCATGTTTTTTTTTCATATAAAGAAAACAATTAATCTTATAAATCAAAGTTTGAGAACAATTAAAAAAATGTATATATGTTTATAAGAGAATAAATTTACTAAATTGACTAGAACATGAGGATCTAAATAAAACATTATTTGTATATCTGTAGATGTCTTTGTTTGGATGGTTGTACAATTGACCCTTATATTTAAGATTACCAAAATATCTCATATGAGAATTACTATATTTGTATGTTACTTATGACATATTCTATTTAAGATAGCTTAGTCAATAATATCTGGATATATTATGAATTATTTGGAGATAGTTTAGTAAGTCATTAATTAGAAAAAATGTTCTACCACTTTTTTATTAATAATGATTTAAAAAATTATAAGGTTAGAGTAACATAAGATTTGAAAAGTTTATTTTCAAACATCTAAATTAGTTAGTAATTAGCAAAAGAAAAAATTATTGAATTTTTCTATGCTTTGTGCTCAATTAGAACATAAAAACTATGCATGATGAGGTTATGTCAAACAACTTTGTCATTCCTCATATTTATTAAGTGATTATGATATGGTGATATGATAGACATTAATCTATCATTATAAAATGTTTAGTTAAAGAATTAAAGATGAATTAAAATGAGTTTTAATTTATCCAATTATAACAATAAAATAGAATTATAATTTACAATTATTTTGGTAAATTATTTTAAACATATTAAAAACTAAACAGTTCATACATAAAAGGCAATTAAAAAGAACAAATTTTAATTTACATCAAATCAGATTTTGTTATGAAATTTAAAAATTTGCAAGAATAAAATATTAAATATTTGATTTATTAAGGTTGAATTATAATTCTAATTAGAATAAGACTTTAATAATAATCAAGATTTTATTTTTAATTTAATTAGAAAGAAGCCCTACTCTTTCTCTATAAAGGGAAAGGGTTAAGTAAGCTGTCAATCTCTCTCAAAAGAATTGAGTTTTATTTTCTCTGTGGTTATTATTAGAAGTTGAATATTTGAACCACTTGTAGTTAATAACTTCATAAGAGAAGAAAAGTTATGAAGGATACCAAATTAGGTTTGGTTTTAACCCATTATTTATTGATTCATATTTAAAATTATTCCTGCTATGCCAACGAATAACTTCACTCTTGTTCTCCATCAAGAAGTGGGGAAGTTTAATTAGAGAACGCGTGAATCCTGAATTAATGTCCTCTCTTTAAAAACTAATAATGTCAGTCATCTATAATATTATTTTACTTATTTTTTATTGTCCCAAATTACTTTAAAATATTATATGGTATTAGAAAAATATTTTGCTAAATTATTTTAACAAAATTTTCAATTAAAAATTAAGTCAAAACAATCATTTAGCTTGTTCTATATTTAAATTAATAAAAAGTAGCTACATTGAAATGATTTTAAAATAATTAAAAAATTTATTGTCTTTCTGAGCGTATATACCTCTTCTCATGAAAGAAGTAACAAACTCGCTGTCACCCGTTTTCTTTTCTTTTCACTTCGTCAACAAATTAAAACATAGTACTAAGATTGTTTTTATAGAAAAAAATAATGTTAGTTAACTTGTTTCAAATCCAACTTTTTTATAATATCAGTTTTAAAGTTTTAATTTTAAATAAATTAAATATCTATTAGAAATTTATTTTAATTTTAGAAAGGGATTTCACCAGGTGAAAAGGTAATAAAACTAAAACCTTATTGAGTAAATAGGATGTAATTTGGATGTAATTTGTTAAACTTATAGTAGATGACTTATATTTTGTTGATCTAGAGCAATAAATTTATGGGATAATCAATAAAAAGATTTATTTTTAGATTTTTTATTTTAGTGCCTAAACTTTTGAATTTTTCAATTAAATGTTAAAAGTTTTTAAAAATTAGAAAACTTAGTTCAAAAAATTGCCTTTGTTAACTCTTATGTGGCTAACGATACATATACAAAGTGATACAAAGAGCTCTTACATGGCTTTTCTTCTTCTTTAACATGAAATAATCATTATATTAGTTTGTTATAAATGAATTAATACCAATCTTTCCTTTCTTTCTTCCAATTTTCTCTTTAATATTTGAGTTTCATATAACATAATGGAGAGAACAACGTTAGATGCAACCACAAGCTACATGAATCGAAGGTATAGAGGAGCTCGATGACTATACTGAACCAAGACATTTCTATTTTTATGATGCAAGTTGTGTTATAGAGGCTTCATGTAAAGATAGGAATCTTGGAAAATAGTTTGTCTCATATATTAGGCAAAGATGAGTTCTTTAAAATTTTTGGGTAAGCTTAGTGAACAACTAATAAATTTTAGGTGTTTTCAAATTATGAATTTTTTATTTATTTTCTATTGTGTTTACTTTCAAATTCTTGGTATGTTCTTGATAATTAATGACTTCTCATTAAATAAGATATTTATTTTCTTATTCCATCCAAATGTTTACGTAAATGTTGTATAATTTTGTAATGGGTTAATCCTCCTATTTGCAATAAAGCTTTGTGCATTATCTACAGTTTATTGAAGATTTCAAACAAGATAGTGAGAAAGCAAACACGTGCAAAAGGGGGTGGGTGAGCTATAATGCGGAAATTTAAAAGCTAAGGAAGGAGAAATAATGATACAGTCAATTTATTCTAGTTCTGCTTATAAACAAGGTTACGTCTAGCCCCCAAGTATCCCACTTGAATATTTCACTAAAATCTCAAAGTATTGATTTGATGAGCCTCTTCAAGCTCACAAATACATCTTTTACAAGATTCTTTAACCTTCCACACTAATAGTATTTGATAAGTCTCTACAAGCTCTCACCAATTGAAAGTAGGATTTGGTCAATATGAGCTACAATGAATAATCTTTTTCAATAGAGTGTCTTCACTTTCTAAAGCACTTAGGATAAATGAAGATATGACCTTTGATTTGGACTATAGCTGCTACTAATATAATTTCAAATCTTGTGTTGAGTGGATGCAATAGCTCTTCCTTAAATGAGAGTTCTCTTCAATAATCCTTTTAAAATTTGTTTCACATATACTAGTCGTTGCTTCAATTTCATCATGAACTTATTGACTTAATCAACTTTGAATATGTTAAAACATAGCATCTTCAAATATCCAAATGTGTGGATATATTTTTTACTATATCTTGAAGCCAACTATCCAATTGGATGAATACAAGTTTCTTCATTCGTAGAGAAATGATAGGGACTACCCATTCCAGATTTTGTGGAACTATTTTTTACTATTTGAATGAGTTTGTTACAATGGTTTCTGTAAAATAGGAGTTGCTAGTTGATTAATCTCTCATTTAAACAGATAACTAAGTTATATCCATTTGTATATTGTTAATTTGTTATCCTTTTAGATAAATGAGATAATTTAATCAAGTAAATTTGAATTTAAAAGGTAACTAAATATTATGTTTGTTATCATCAAAATTATTAATTTAGAAGCCTTAAGCTAATAATCTCCCCTTTTTTTATAATGACAAGCAATAACAAATATATTTAAAAAGATTCAAATAACTATGAAGGATTTCAAAACATACATGTAATCTTTATATAAGTCCTTTGTAACATCCCATCACTGATGGGGAGGTTAGAATAATAATTTTGAGTGGTCAATGTGCGTTTAGAAATGCCTTTACATGTTCATGCATAATCTAGCATCCGCATATATGTGAATAGTAAATTTTGCACATGAAAAATGACTGCATATCATATGCATTCATGATATTTCCCGGTATAAGTGTTAAGAAATGTGATTGTGAATAAATGTGAGTTGTGTGTATGAAAAATTGAGTTGGAGAGGGTCATTATGGTTTTCGAATTTTTGGAAAATTTTAGAAATTGTTTTTTTGAAATTTCGGGGTAATTTCTGGACTAGGAAAAATGTCAAGTGGAAGAATAATTATTTACTGGTAGTAAAAATTATGTCCAATGGCACTGAAAATTTAGATAAATGATTTTCAGATTTATTAATTTGAGCCATTGAAAATTGGGAGATGATTAGTGTAGAAATTGGACTTAGGTTTTAAGAATTGGACATGTGGAGTCAAACATGGCCTTAAATCCACTATCTTATTTAATTAAAAGTATTTCCCTTTCTTTTTAGTCATTCACGATGCTTCTCCTCTTATAAGGTTCTTGGTGATTTAAGTGAGAATTCTCCACCAATTTTTGTAGCTGCTCCTCTTTCTTGTTTCTTCTTGATTTTTGACCATCTTTTATACTCTCTTTCACCTTGTTTTCTCTTTTTTTGGTTCACTAAAAACCTGAGCCTTCTACCCCCCTCAAGATGATGATGATCATGTATGGTAGTGGAAGTTAGAGAGTTGGAGACAATTTTGAATATTGGAAGATTTCGAAGCTTAATTAGGTAAGAATTATGTCTAATATCATGGGTTTGTAGTTACATAAATCATTTGTGATGTTATTTACAATTAATTCCATGGAAATTGTGTTTTGGGTGTATGGGTGTGATCGCGGCTCTGTCGATGCGATCTTACGATCAATCCTTGAAAACTGGTCAAATAAAATAAATTCCAAGATTGCGGTATAGGATGCAACCTCGGATCGTCTCACTTAATTGGAACCAAATAAAAATGATCTAATCTAGCCTAAGTGTCAAAAATTTGCAATTGAAGTTGATA
>JANJEY010000006.1:17288736-17299307 GCA_024703695.1 Erythroxylum cataractarum
AAATTTTCATCTTATTTATTATATTCCGGTTTGATAGCGGTTCACTACCGGTTGAACCTCTAAACCTTAAACCTTTCATTCGACCGGTTCGATGTCTGGTCCGGTTTTTAAAACATTGATTAATGGTCTTAATATATTATTTTGATCGTTTTATTTCGGACCTATTGCTAAAACATTGATTGTAATCTGTAATCGTTACTTTTGATGTGTAAGTAGCATTTAAGGATCATTAATCATTAGGAACAACATAACTTAGGTTGGATAACCCAAATGTGTGAGGTTACTGCCTATATTGATCGTTTTCCAATTCGTAATATAACTGCCTAATTGAATATAGAGATCATATCCTAGGTTATTTGGTAGTTAGGTTTAATTAATGAATGTATCTTGATTAAATTCAACCTAAGGGAAAATCGAGATTTGTAGAGCGTTTTATTCGTCTCAGATCAATAGTCCGAAAAGAATTGTAAAAACTTTAGAATGAAGAAATATGCTTGATTGTGTTTAGGCCAAGATTGACCATAAAACTGGATCTTACTTATACTCAACACTTTTCTCATTTTTGATTATTATTTTTAATTTATTTTCAATAGTTTACTTTTACTTTAATTTTCTAAATTGTTTGAAACCCAAAAATCCCCCATTTATTTTCCTTGCATCAATTAATTTCATTACGAAAATTAACCGAACATTCCTTGTGGATTCGATCTCAACTTACCACAATTATAAATTTTAATGTGTAGAGTCAGGAAAATTTTATAGTGCATTCGACATGCGTTGTCAACAGTCTGCAGATGCAACTGCATCACCTCCTTCCCCTCCAAGGCCTACAGTTGCAGAAAATGCATCACTTGCTGCTTCTCATGCTACACCATCCACCACTCCTATATCATCCACTACTCCTAAATCAGATGGAGGACACGACTGCCAGCCTAGAGCTAAGGGACTTGATAGAAGAACGTACATAACAATTGTCAATAATCTATAAGTGAAATCAAATGAAACACTATATGTTTATAATTAAGTTATAGGTTTAAATTTTTGCAATTGGTATAAAATTATTTGTTCTTATATTAGGTTGATTCCATCTGGACCGTGTTCCAAAAATATGATATTTAAATTTAAGGAGAGGATTGATACTGAGAGTTATGTATGGAAGAACATCTCTCAGGTCACAAAAGTATTTTACTTTCAGGAGTTTGAGGTACAATAAAAAACGTTTATTCTTTTTCAATTAATTTGTATACATTAATAAGATAAATATTATTATATTATAAGTTATCGATTTTTTTTAATATTTATTTCAATAAACATTTTTCTGGGATTCTGAATTTGACATGGTCATATATAAAGTATGGGCGAGACTAGTTCGTACACGTTATTGCGACTTTATTGGTGAGATATACAAGGTTAGTGTACGACCGTCTTATATTTCTGAGCAAATATGAAGTCGTTGGCACGAGTATTAAAAATCACCTGAGGCAATGTCCAGATCAGAGCATAACTCGATCAACAGATATAGAGGATCGGGAGGAGGGAGTCTTACCGTACGTATAGGAGGATCAATTATCCACTACAAGCAAGTAGAGAGACTTGTAAGTATCTAAACTTTATACTTATATTCTAATAATTTTACTTTGATTTATTTCAATTTAAATTGATATGTGAATGTTGGAATGAAAATATGTGTATTATGGATAATGATAATGGTATAAATGTCTGATACCATATATGACTATGTTAAGTTACTTTATTTGTTTAATAGGGGGTCAATATCATAAAAATAGAGTAAACTTTGCCAAAATTTTTATAAATTCTAGTTCACATATAACATTTAGGTTAAATATGCAGGAAAAGTCTTGGGCATGAGGCCTACACCTACTCAGTTGTTTTTGCACACTCATACTAAGAAGTATGAGGGTGTGACGTTCGTCAACAGCCGATATAGAGAACTGAATGTATGTGTAATTTATGATTTAATATTAATTCTTACTAATTATCACTTACTAATATAAACATTGCCTCCTAATATGACTAAATACAAGAAATCATTCAACGACAATCCCAGGACGAATCAGTTGTTGATCAGAGTCAAACGTATCTTGATGCAGCTGGTGGTAAGAACCATCATGGAAAGATCTTCAGGCTAGGTCCATTTGCGAACACATATTATTCGCAATCCTCCATATCTAGTAAAGCAACATTTAATAGACGGTCACAAACCAATGAAATCAATCAGCTTCGGATCAGAGTGGATACATTGATAGACTATATACCTCAGCTGAGACAAGAGTTGGATGAGTTGAAGGAGAGGGTCTGCTTCGCTAAACATCAAAACATATATATAAATGAGTGAAACAGTCTCTTGTTTTTTTGGCTCATCAATAGATTTTAAGAAATGTTATATGATAATATTTATTGTTATATATATGATAATATTTATACAGATACAGATAAAGTTAATAATATAATGATTACATATTAAAATAATTTAACAATAATTTAATAACATTTTAGTATTTCTAGAATAAAAATGTATTTTTTAATAAATTTAAAATATACCATTCTAAAAAAATACAAATTATAGGGAAGGGTAACTTTTTTATCCCCGACCTTGATTTATTTCATGGTGGTGCTTTCCTTCATTCGCACCACAACCCAAAGGCTGTCTTTTTCTTTGCTCATTTCTGTAAGACCAGAATAGAGATTGTAGTAGAACTTTCCAATATGGGAATAATAACCTAAGCCATGCCTACGAGTCAGCATCATAAGTTTTGGAATTTCGCATACTTTTACACTCGCATAGTATAATAAGAGATGTAAATGCTGTGATCAACAGTACATCTATACCATAGTTTTCTTTGTTTGATTGTTCCATAAAAGTTATAGATGGAATTGCAAGGAAAAGCTATTTTATAAATTCATAAATAATTATATTAGTTTATCATTAAATTATATAGTAAGTATAAATAAAAATAGAGTGCTGTAAAATTTTATATGTTTTGCGTTTTGTTTCTTTGTTCATTTAAACATGCCAAAGAATTATTAGTAGTACTGCTTTTTACTCTTTTCCTAATGTATTAGAGATTCTTAGTAATTAGAAGACCTACCCTTTTTATATAGAATTTTTATCATGTTCCTCATCATAAATTTCAATGGACCTCTATAGTTCACAGTAACAAATTTCATAATTTGACTTAGGTTTTATGAGTTTGGTCTATTTTAATTAGATCAAACATTAGATCTCTTATGCTTGACTATGGATCAAATATTTTCTTGCTATTAATAAAATATATATTTTCATATGTCACAATTAATATTAATTCAATTAAAGAAAATTCGAACAGGAATATGTATTAAACTATGTACAAATTCACTCTCCATAGTAATATAACTCACCATTGAGTATAGACAGTCCCATATATGCCTATGATATTACAGTTTTTATTTAACTACCCTAATTTCATTTCATTACATTATATCTGACCAAATATCACAAAGACATATTTGCTTTTGGCTTTATGAGTATAATGATTTCCTCTTTATAACAATTATTCCTCCAACATTATACACATCCAAAGCCTGAGACATAGCTCGTTGTACCAATAAAATAAAAAAGAGAAATCGTATCATTCAGGAGCTAGAGTGCACTTCTAAACTATATATATTACACAAAGCGATGAAGCATGTGTTATAGTTCGCCTTCAGTAGATCTTTTAAGATACGGTTGGAAGTAAGTATGTTCTTCAAGTTATAAAGATTCTCACTAGAGCAGTTATATATATTAATCATAGTCAAAGAAGCTGGTCTTTATTTAAGTTCATCATAACTTTGTAATGTGTTACATTAATAATTGAGAACCTGCAAATATATAACTGCATATAAATATGTATCAAGATATAAATAAACATGCCACTTGTTCAACTAATTTAAGAATCATTCTGGCCACAAAACAAGTTGTCTTTTAACTATTCATTGGCAGTACAAGTAGCATTCGTGATCGTGAGGCATAATCCATGTTTAATGGGAGGAATACCAGCGGTTCTCTAAAACATATAATGATAACCATTATCCCATTACCGTGGGAATTGAACAGGAAGCAGAGGCAGAAGAGCATTAGCTTGATGGTGTGGACATCTAATCTACTGCATCTTGACTTTTCTTTTGTTTTTGTTTTTTTGGTGTTTTGTGTTTTGTGTTTTGACTTTTGAACTTTGTTTTTCTTTTTGACTTTACTTCTTCATTTGTCGAGAATTTTATCAAAGTTCATATTTGTGGGGCTCTTAACCTACCCCTTTTTGTACAGATACCATCCATTATTCATATGTGTCTCGGGCGTTCTCATCCAAAACAATGGACTGGACTTACTATCCCAAAGTCCTGTGTGAATAGAGACAAGGCCCGTGAATGTAAAGTACAGAGTGATCAACATTGTTGTCCAAACGTTTTCATTAGAAGTCCATAACTCTAAAGAAGATTATAAGATGGATGTTACCAAGTTGACCTTTTTTTTTTGGTAAATCAAAAGAATAAATTAATAGAGCAAAATATGTATAGAGCGTTTATTTACAAGTGCCGTTGTAGACACAACTTACTAAACTAGGCAAAAAACCACAAGGCAGTCAAAAACAACAAAAGATAGACATAAACTAAAAGGGGACCAAAGTATAGTCAGTCAAAGCAGAAACACATGGAAACAATACCAAAGCCGAAACAACTGTAAGCCTAACTAAAATAGTACAGCCCAAAGAGGCTTACAGGATAGCCGAACAAGAATAACCGTAGCATCTGAAAGGCCAAGGAAAGCTGCTATCCATAGGTGTTGGTGCTGAACCTCCGATGGTAGGCGAGGCGAGACATGGCCTTGTCAAAGAGGACCTCGCATGCGGTAACCTAGAAAAGGACTGGGCAATAACCTGCAAAAGAAAGAAGAGCCGAAATATAAAAATTACCTCCTCTCGATGTGTAGGTTGAGAAGTTACCTAACGTGGTAGAGTTGACCTTTTGATTATGTGATTTTTGGCTTTAAGTTTGGAGTTCCTGGAAGTAACTGAAGTTACATTTTTTTTCTTTTGAATTATTATACTGCTCCAAAGACATAAATTTAGCCTTTGCGAGATTGGGTTCAAGCTGTTATAAGGCCTTGGCAATTACAAGTAGCTACTAAATAAAAATAAAAGACAATAAAAGTGGGTCTTAAATGAGACACTACTTATCCCAACTGTTAAGATATATGTTACGATATTTTGGGTGTTATTTGTAATTGAACAACTTTGATTATTTGAGAAATATTATTATGATGAGCATTCTACGTTGTGGTATTTTTTGAAGATAAGGTTTATTTGAGAAAAAATCCTAGTCATAGTAGGATTTAATTGGAATAAAATTACCATATCTTTATTAAGATAAGATGTAGATTTTGGATAATTTTTGGACTCTTCTTGACAGCCTATTTTGGTAGTTTTTATCTATCTAAGGTAGCTGATTTTTTGGTCATATTATGCATAGGATAGCTATGTTCTCTACCTATTTGTATAAATTTTTGGGTTGTACTGTTGTTGTTTTTGGGTGAAAAACGATAAATACATTGTGACTTGGTTGTGTTTTTTGAGGATCTTGAGTTGTCATTAGCAGTTGATTTTATGATGTTTCTATCCAGATCTGGCAACTACATTTTCTCTTGGGTTGTGCGATTTTTTCGGCTTTCCAAGTTGTTGGTTTTGTGAGAAAATTAAGTTGTTTTTGTTTGGTTTTGCAGCTCTATTAGTTTAATGTTTTTGTGATGAAATGTTTGTTTTTTTTTGTTGAGTTTTTGTGGCTACTGTGTGTGGGATGTCTCAGTGGCAACATCGAAGTTTCATAGCAAATTTCTTGGTGGACAACTTCCTATTCTTTCGTTAACGAAGCTACATTGTTAGTAGAGTTTTTTTAATCTAAAATGTTGTCGTTGTTTATGTTTTTAGTGTTTAAATCACTTGAGTTATTTAATTCTTATCTTTATTGTCAAACGTTATTGTGAAAATCCTTTATTAAGGTTAGTACGAGGTAGTTGTATTATTGGGAGTTATTTATTTTTACGAGTTGTGAAGACGAGAGATAATGTTAAAGGTTGGGTGAGTTGGCTCTGTAATGCCTTGAGTAAAACTATTATTCTTCTTTGGTGAAAGTTATTAAGTCAGGTGAGGGCCCCGCAGATGTAGACAATGTGTGTCGAATTGCGTTACCAAATCTTAAGTGTTGATTTGTTTATTTCATGTTTAATTTTCTGTTTTTGTTTGTGTTAAAAAATTAACAGTTGGTTTATATCAAGCAAACGATAAATACAATTCAAAGCAGCTGATAGATACAATTCAAAGCAACTGTGGCTGAACTATAATTTTGTGAAACTGTATCCTTCCTAATTTTCAGTTGGTATCAGAGAATGGATCACCTAATCTGAACTTGGTATGTTAAGTTGGTGCAGATCCGTGTTTCGTAATTACGGCTATGAGAGAAAAGGCATGAATCACTAAACCACTGTTACTAGATGGCTCTAATTACCTTGCTTGGAAATCTAGAATGAAAGTATTTATTTAAGCACAAGGAACCAAAGTATGGACTTCGGTGTTGAATGGTTGGGCACATCCAATGACGGTTAATGAAAAGAATGAAGTGATACTTAAAGATCAATTTGAATGGGCATGGGATGAAAGGAAGCAACTGATAACTCTCTAGCAATACGTGCAATTTTCATTGCTGTAGATGATGGATGTTTTAGTATGATATATAGCCCATAAATTGGCAAAAGAAACATGAGACACTCTACAAACAATACATGAGGGATCAAAATTTGTAATAACTTTGAAACTTTAGAAGTTGGTTGCCAGATTTGAAGAGCTAAAGATGGATGAAAGCGATATTATTGGAGACTTCCATGAGAGGCTACGTGACATTGCCAACTAAGCACATCAACTTGGGAAAAAAATATTCAAATATGAAACTTGTCAAGAAAATATTGAGATTACTACTTCCTAGATTTATACCAAAAATTGCAAACATCGAAGAAGCCTATGATATCAATGAATTATCTTTGGATAAGGTAATTAAGATTCTTAGCAACTTTGAGATGAATGTTTTGAGAGATAAATGAGAGAGGAAAAAAGGACTGGCATTGCAAGTTGAGATTGGAAAAGTCGTAAATGACTTAAGACATGAATTTGGTGAGAATGAGGATATGTAGTTATTGAGAAGAAATTTCAGTAAATGGTTAAAGAAGTTTAAGAAAGATAGACTCGAGTTTAGGCATAATGGGGGAGCTCATCAAATAATAATTTCAAACAAGAAGCTAAAACTTTAAAGGTGAAAGAATGGTGAAGAAAATTCAATGTCATGAATGTTAAGGCTTTGGACATAAGCAAGCAGAATGTGCTAATATTTTGAAGAAGAGAAAAAAGAAGTCTTATACAAGTATTTGAAGTGAGAACGAATATGAAAAGTGAAGAGAAATTTGTGAGTAATAATGTTGCGTTAGTTGCTTTATATAACAGAAGTCCAGTTGCTTGCTTAATAGTAACTACAGAAGATACTGACCAAAAAAAGAAGAATTAGCCCAAGACTTCATAAAAAATGTAGATAAATCAGTCCATAGCTCTAGTTCAGATAATGATAGTGATGATAGCTATTCAAAATACAAAAGGAGGATATTTGCAAAGCTTATAAGTTAATGTATGCTAAATGTGTGCAAACATGCAAGAAGAATGAAAAGTTAAAGAATGAAAAGTCCACCATGAAGACCATTGTTCAAGATCTAGAAAAGAAGTTGTTATCTACAATATATGAGCTTGATGAAACAAAGTTGAAGCTAGTCAGTTTAGAAAAAGGGACAAGAATGTTAAATGAAGCTGCTGAAAAGTTAGAAAAGTTGATGGTAATCGGTAAGATTAAAGGAGACCTTTAAGATATTAGCTACACACATTTAAGATATTTAGAAAAGTTGATGGAAATTGGTAAGATTAAAGAAGATCTTTAAGATATTAGTTATAAAGGTGAATGTTCTAAGTCAACTAATGAGAAAAATGGTGCGGCTAGATCTGTCCAAGGAGGAAACAAATTTATACCTGCTTATCATTTGATGTGAAAATGATGCTCTGCTTTATGATTTGAGAATTTTACTTTTGGATTTTGATTTATGAAGTTATGTCAAGAAAATGTTGACGCTTGGTTAGAGACTTATAAGAAGATTCGAGTTTTCTATGATTTTAGTTTTTCAAGTTTTATCTTGTTTTCTTTCTACATCATAGGTTGTATAAGTTTGGGCAATATACTTTCATATAGTTTATGTGAGGAGAAGATTAATTGAGTTTAACTATAATTCATTGAATGCATTTTGGGGTTTATGATTTTAATCAGTCGTATGCAGATGACTTTGATATGAGTAATGATATGTTAGCTAGTATTTTAACTACTGGTAAAAGATTATCTTGGTCTCCTACTATTGCACTACGTGCTTATGATTCTTCCACTACATACTGCTGATTTTTATGCCTTTTTATTCACTAAGATTGATCACATGGAAGGCATTATTCATTTGGCATTGTTTTGTCCCAAGAGGAAGATATAGGATTGTTTTTTTTAATCTAATATTTGTGTTTTATTGGTGACTCTTCAATTATGAGGGATATTTCAATGTATTTCCGTGACTATTTGTCTTACTTAGTGGAGAAATTCGGATGATTAAATAATTGTTTATCTGGGATTATCACTCCTTTGGATGTTTCTTAAACTTGACAAACTTGATGTTATTTTGAATTTGATGTTGTGTGTCCAATTATCTTCTTAAGGGGGGTTTCGATGTGTGACAAATAATGTCAAAAAAAGGAGATTGTTAAGATATATGTTATGATATTTTGGACATTATTTGTAATTAAACAACTTTGATTATTTGAGGAATATTATTATAATGAGTATTCTACCTTATATGGGATTTTTTTAAAGATAAGGTTTATTTGGAATAAAATCCTAGTGGTGATAGGATTTAATTGGAATAAAATCACTATATCTTGATTAAGATAAGATGTAGATTTTTGGATTCTTCTTGACAGCCTATTTCAGTAGTTTTTATCTATCTAAGGGAGCTGATTTTTTAGTCACATTATCTTTATTAGACAACTATGTTCTCTGTCTATTTTTGTGAATTTTTTAGGCTATATTGTTGTTATTTTTGGGTGAAAAAGGATAAGTACATTGTGACTTGAAGCTGTATTTTTTGGGATTTGAGTTATCTTTAGCAACTGATTTTATAGGAATTTTATCCAGATTTGGCAGCTACGTTTTCCCTTGGACTGTGCAATTTTATGGGTTGTCCAAGTTGTTGGTTTTGTGTGAAAATCTCAAACTATTTTTGTATGGTTGTACAGCTCCATTGGTTTAACTTTTCAGTGGTGAAATGCTTGTTGTTTTGTTAAGTTTTCATGGCTGCTATACATAGGATGTTTCAATGACAATATTAAAGCTTCAAAACAGATTTCTTAAAGAACAACTCCCTATTCTTTCGTTGACGAAGCTACATTATTAGGAGAGTTGTGTTTTATCTCAAATGTTGTCATTGTTTATGTATTTATTATTTAAATCACTTAAGTTGTTTAATTCTTATCTTTATTGTCAAATGTTGTTGTGAAAATGCTCCATTGAGGTTAGTACGAGATGGTCATGTTATTATAGGTGATTTACTTTCACAGATTGTGAGGACGCGAGATAGTATCAAGAGTTAAGTGAGTGGGCTTTGTAACGCCTCGAGTAAAACTATTGTTGTTCTTTGGTGAAAGTGATTAAACTGGGTGAGGGCCCCGCAGACGTAGATAAGTGTGCGAATTGCATTACCAAATCTCAGATATTGATTTGTTTACTTCGTGTTTAATTTTCTATTTTTATTTGTGTTGAAAAATTAACAGCTGCTGACAGAGTTGTTTTATATCAAGTAACTAATATATATAGTTTAAAACAATTACGACTGAACTAGATTTTTGCAAAACTACATCCTCTCGAATTTTCACCAACGACAAACTTCGATGTTATAAATACCATATTAGTATCATATCCATACCAAATTTAATTTTAATACGATACTATACTAATAACGGTCAATATCGAGAAATATTTTTGATAATTTTTAAAAATTATAAAATAATTCTTGTTTTATAAAATTACAAAATAGTCTTTCAAATATTGTGTTATATAATTTTTAATTTTATATTAACCATATCTTTAAAAATCATAATAATAAAAATATGAAATAAAAATAATCTATTTATTTCTATTAATATTACTTTTCACATATTGTATATATAAATAATAATCACAATTAACATAAAAAAGATTGTTTAATTATCATACAAATATAAAACTATGAATATTACAAAATATTTAAAATATCACAATTTTATCATCTAATAAAGAATAAGTACATCAAAAGATCAAATCGAAAAAATAATAAAATTCCTTGGCTCTATAAGTATTACAATAAAGTTTGTGATGAGGAACACAATCAACTAGAATTGAAATTTGAAACAAAAATATTTACAATTAAAAGTTTT
>JANJEY010000006.1:17392487-17405410 GCA_024703695.1 Erythroxylum cataractarum
AATAATTTCTAGGAGAGGTTAAAGAACAACAAATTAATAAAATATGCTTAGTCATGGTGTAGGCCGAGATTGAACCAGAGAACCGGGTCCCTACCAAATTCCCCACATTTATCATTTCTTGCATGTTTTCTTTGAAAAAGCCAAAACCCCCCATTAAGTGTAAATACCGATTAATTTCATTTCATAAACTTTATATATACTCTCTTTGGGATCGACCTAGACTTGTCACTGCTACAGTAGTAGTCTAGTTATTTTAATTTTGATTAGCATTACGATGCACGGTCACGTATGCTTAATGAGGTAGTTTAACACTTTTTTGTTAAAGGTCTCAATAAATAGAAACGTGCAATCACCTAATACACAATAGCTCTGTAATTCATACATCAACTCTTGGCAATTTATTTACTGTATTATTTATCTAATACTTTAGTGGAATTGCATAGAGCAAAATATGGCATTTCATAAAGCAAATTCAATAGCTATAGTATGAATGCAAACAAACCAATTAACAATCTAGCAATTGGATACTTATAAGTTAGCATACCTGCTTCTTATTTTCCAATGGCTCCTCTAACTATCTTCTCCTCACACTTGAAAATAGTATCTGTCATAAAGCACGATTAATTAGAACTAAACTTCAGCAATTAAATGTATAAAATCTTATGAACATATATTGTTCAGTATAGTAACCACCAGGTTCATAAACTAAACAATTGATATGGTGTATCATTGTATTTCAACCTGTGATAAATGATTTGGTGTATTTTATAACCAAATAATATATTTGCTACTTCAACTAAATGAACATTATTACTTTGCTTAGAGGTTGTATATATATGATAAATTCACAAGCAATAAATTTTACAAAAGAACAAGTCACTGAGCATAAATAAGTTATCAAAAGTCTCAATTACCTTGATATACTTAGAAAAAAAGCAACACTCCCAGCAATCAAAGTAATAGTAGAAATAATCCCATGTCACTAAATGAAGCTAAAACGTAGAGTCATCCAATCCTTAGCTAAAATCTATAACACTAAACACCCAAAACTCATCTATCTATCAACCACAGAACACTCAAAACCCTAAAAATGAACCTACCAAGCCCAAGAAAGCAAAAGTACACCCCATTATCACAAATAGAAACCAAAACAAGCTGCAACAACTGTAAATTGAACTTAACCCACTCAAAGACCAAGAAAATCCAAGAACATTAGTCACTTCTATGACTAGTACATAGAGACTACAACATCAACAATGATCGCATAGCTAAAAAAACACAACACAACAATAGTAGAAAGCTTAATGGGCATTATAGAAAATGAAGCTTACAACTAAAACCGAAGAAAAGGGAGAGACATTGGAAGTCTAAATTGAAGAACAAGATGTGAAATCTGTGAGAAGGTAACAAATAGATTGAGGCAATTGAAGGTCGAATGGAGGGAGAAGAAGCTCCACAATGACGTAGCTTTAGCGATGGGTGGCAAAGCCCAAGTGGGCAGGGAAGGGGACTGGGTAAAGGTTAAAAAAAAACAAAATGATGTCATTTGGTTTTAAACCAAATAACATCATTTTGCTCCTGAAGCATAACGTTTTAAGTAAGCAAAGTGACAACATTTTCCTTCTGATAAAGGTCGTAAATCAGATGGTTTGAAGATTCACCATCGTGCCTCTGCACGATCTCTACCCGAATCTTTTTTTAAACCAAACAACATCATTTTGCTCCTAAGTATAATGCTTTAAGTATGCAAAATGACATTGTTTTACTACTGATAAAGGTTGCAAATCGCGATCGTTCTTCATAAGATGGTTTGAAAACTCGCGATCATACCTCTGTAGGATCACATCCCTAAGTTTTTTTATACTAAACAACATCATTTTGCTCCTTAAGCATAACGTTTACGTAAGCAAAATGATCTGATAAAGGTCACAAATCATAAGATCTTCGCAGGATGGTTTGAAAACTCGTGATCGTGCCTCTACACGATTGCAACCCAAAGCTTTTTTAAACCAAACGACGTCATTTTTCTCCTGAAACATAACGTTTTAAGTAAGCAAAAAGATAGTGTTTTGCTTCTGATAAAGTCATAAATCGTACAATCTTTACAAGATGGTTTGAAAACTCGCGATCGTGCCTCTACACGATCGCAACCCGAAGTTTTTTAAAACCAAACAACATCATTTTGATCCTGAAGCATAACATTTTAAGTAAGCAAAAAAATGTTGTTTTGCTTCTGATAAAGGTCACGAATCGCAATTGTGCTACTTCGTAGGATGGTTTGCATGATTACGACCTGAAGCTTTTTACAAAAAAATGGTTTTCTGAACATCATTTGATCTTTTTGCTATAACTTCTTTATTGACATCTAAATGGCTTGATTCTTAAAGCAATAGAATCATAAAACATTGTTATTTATCTCCACAAAAAATTATAGCCATTTGAAATGGATTGATTGTTGAATTTAAGATGAAAATGTTGAGGAGTATTGGAATATGAAAAACTGAGATGATTTCACTAAACATACTTGGGTATTATGACTTTATTTTGATCAGTAGGTATCTAAATGGAATGATTCTAGATTTAAATTGAACTAGATACATATGGCTACAATTTGCCTGAAGAGATTGAATTTTAATTCTATCTCTAAGAAATCCAGAATCTAACTTGAAGTTGAATATAAAGTATAGTTATAGTTCAAAGAACAATCCAAAGTAAATTTAGTATAACTTTTGGAATACTAAATCAATTTTTATGATTGTAAATTTAGTATAACTTTTGGAATACTAAATCAATTTGTATGATCTTGGTATCATTAGAAACTTAAGACATTGGAGAATAATTTTCTAGAGGAAAGTGTTGCCTAATTGTGTCATTTACCTTATTAGAATGATGATGCAAAGTTGATCTGAAAGTATTTTGTTAGAAAAATCTTAAATGGTCATTTGGTTGTGCATGGCCGTGTGTTAAGGGTGCACGACCGTGACTAATTTGTTTAGTATGCACAGGCATGCTTTCTCTCTTCTTCTTCACCGAACATCTCTCTTCTTCTCTCCTTCTTTCTTTCATTATTTCCAGATTTACTCACTCCTAAATCATCTATTTTGCATTTCTATATCTACTACAATCTCTAAACAAGTCAAATTCAAATTTACACTTCAATCATAAAAAATAATTCAAAACTTCGCATATACTTCCTCTCTCTATTTTAATTTTTCCTAGATTTTGCCTACTTCTATCTTCTTCAATTAACACATACAACATTTAAACCAATTCTTCTAGCTTAATCTTCAGATTTTTGCTCCTGAAGTAGAACGTTTTAAGTCAGCCTTTTACGACATTTTCTTCAACAAAATATAGCGGTTTCTATTTCGCGACATTTATTGATAAAACATTGCAAAAAGTGTTACAAATCTGCGACGTTTTATGCAAAATTCGCAGAAAATTCAAACTTTTCGTGACATTTTTTAATCATCACAAAAAATCTTTACAATTCATAACGTTTTATCAATAAAATATCGCGGATTGTATGTATTTCTTATAGCCATGAGCTATATAGAGTAATCAATATAGGATTCATCATCTTAAAGTAATTAGAGAGAATATTTCATTATTCTCAATTAGTATTGATTTGAAATATTTTTGGGTAAAGTGAAATGACATTTTGAAAATAGTTTTCAAATGTCTTTAATTGAATCTTGTGAATAGTGGTGAACTAATATGATTAGATTCAAATAGAGTAGACATTATTTTCACACTTTATGTCCAATTTGAATATTGTATAATGAAATAATTAAATTATATGAAAAAGTTATGCACGAAAAGGTTAGTCAAAACTACTTTAACATTCTTAAATATTTGAGTAGTTATGATGCATTGCTAGGCATCAATCTTGATATGGTAGGCATCAATCTTGACATATGGATATAAATTATATAATTATATAATTAAAGATAATTTGAAGGAGTTTAATTTATTTAGTCATAAACATGATTTAGTGTTATATTTTATATCCATAGGCAACACAATTAGGAGCAAAATGAGTCCCAAATAAAGAAAAGTTGAAGAGAGAAAAGATGTTTTATTCTAGTTATATTTGATTGTAAAGTTTGAGAAACTTTATAATTAAATATGAGATATCTAGTAAATAATGATCAATATTAGATATTAAATCTTATTTGAAAATAATTAGTATTCAATTAAATTAATTATAAGTATAATTTTATTTTAATCAAATTACTAAAATATTTAAAACATATTATAAATAAGTTTAGGCTCAAAGGGAGCTAACACTCCTTGCAAATCCTCTCCACAACAGTGAGAGAACTGTGGATACTATTAAGTGTCAGACACTTGTATGTCTAAAATGATTGAGATTAGCTAATTTTAGAAATGGTTCGAGGGTAGCAATAAGAAAAAGAATCAAGCTTTAGAAGAAGGTATAAATTATGATTCATGATTTATTATATTTTATATGTTAATCATGTTATAGAATTTAAATGATATTGACTTCAGGGAATCATATAAAAAAGTTTTGTATTTATTTCACTATACAATAGATCGGATTTCGTTATAATTTTCCTTTAATATGCACAAAAATTGGCAGTTTTAGATGCATCTATGATGAGAATGTTAATGAAATATCCCTTCCAAAAGACTTTTAAGCTTATAAAAGTTACAATTCTTTTAACAAGCTCGAATACATTCCTTTGTTCATCAGGAACTATATTTTCCAACCTTAATCTTACCACTGGAGCAATAAAAATTATGCTGCAAATGACAGTCACAAAAAAACAAATCCTATCACAATGATTGCCATAATAAAACTCGGTTTAGTTTTTAATCCTCTTTATCATAATACATGTGACATGAAAATTCTAACAAAAAGTACTTTTCTTGAAATTATGATTATGATAGCTCTCTTACTTTACTAATAACATTGCATGTTCAAGTTCAATTTCATCATCTATAAAACAAATCCATTAACATCATTCCTTCCTCTCCTAAAACCCTATAAAAAATATGGTATTGAAAAGAAGAACTTGAATAGGAGGAATTGCTCACAAAACAATATATTGTGACTGGATTATGGGTTTATATAAGATTTCATTAACTAGACACAGCATGGTACATGACCTTTTGTCAAATATCTTGTTTTCTAGAATATAAAGGTGAAATATTGGCCAAAACATAATTGTCTTGGAGGGGGTATTCAATGGAGAAAGAATTTCTAAAAAAGTACAAGAATTGGAGCATAACATCGTCAGTGCCTATATCCATGTATGAATATATACAATAAATAACACATTCTAAAAGAAGATTGTGTTCATATCTATGTCCTTTGTAAAAGAAATAGTAATTACATTGTTTGAGATATAATTGTATCTTAAGTCATGTTTTTGGTGTATTGCATTTTTTGAAAACATATTTTTAGGTGGAATTTAATCTCTTGCATCATATTAAAATCATATTTAAAATAGGTTTGGTGTGGTAAAAGGTAATTAATGTAGGATTGTATTGCTCAGAATTAACATATAACCTAGCTTAATATATCACCATTGTCATTGTTGAATGGTAAAAATAATCACTTTTGCTCCTGAAGATGTAGCAACATCAATTAGTTAAACTTGTCAAATTGTTAAGATGTTCTTATGTTCTTGATAGTGTACATATTTCACATACATTTATCTGCTTTGTGGTGTGAATCTTGACATAAATGTTCCTAGAATTAGTTCATTGTCGTTGAGTATTCTATTGCTTTTCTGCCTTGTCTTTTATATATCTGAAGAAGATGATGACGTATACGGTGCTTATTGACTGAGTCTCACCCTTAATATATGCCTCATCTGATTTATTAAGTGCTTCCCTCTATGCTGTGCGTTTTATGTTTGCTCATTTAACTTGCTTCTAACCTACGTATCTAGTGGATGACAGCTGCATCTTGGTTCATTGGTTAAAAGCAATACGACAGTGTAGTGAACTTAGTGGTTTAAGTGACACGACACTGCTTCAATCCATTAACATTTCAGTACTATGGCATCAGCTGTATGGGTTAGATCTTTGGGCATTCAAAGCAACCACTTCTTTTACGTCTACTTTGGAGCTAGCGCAAGACACCCAAGCAGTAGAGTTAAAGTTTCGATCCACTTCTTGAAAGTGAGATTGGTGCGTTTCTTGATTGGGAGTAAAGTTGATTGGAGATTATCATTAGAGAAACGATTTTCTAGGGATTAGAAAAGGATTGTGATTATCTAGATTTAAATCCTTTAGTTGTTAGGCTTCCTAATATTTTTAGGACTTCTTTTGGGAACATACTATTTATTGGGAAAGGAAAGGAATTTTGGGGGCTGGCTTTTTGTTTTCATTTTTCTCCTGCACTTTCTTTATGAACATGAGTAGCTAATTTCTCTTTCTCGATTGAAGGATAATCGAAGTTTCAATTCAATCATTTGTGAGATCTAATTGAGTTTCTTCATTCTTTAATTTCCAACATTTATATTATGTTTGTGAGTTCACGATTTGTACGATTCTTATGTTTATGCAACTTGGTATCATTGTGTTAATTTGAGAATTGCATATCGTCATACAAATTCAATAGATCCATAATTGTCTTTTGATTTGTAATCAGTGGCACATTAGAGTGAATAGGTGTGATCAGGTGCTTTCCTCATTCTAAGAAATAATATAATCTAACTTAAGTCAATCAAGCGTCTTGTGTTGGTTAGTTAGAATCGGGTCTTTCTAATTCGTAATGCAATCAGTGACTTAAATTGTAGGAGTGTCTTTTATGGTTATTCATTGGTTAGGGTTGATTAACGAGCATCTCTTAATTGGTTTAAAACCTAAGGAAAGATTGATTGTTCGAAGCGTCTTCGATAACTTTAACCGGTTTGTTGATAAATTTTAGATTGCACTTTTGCATCTATGATCGAATGTTGAATTGAGATGGGACATTATACCTTTCGCTGAGATCCTTCAATATTGATTTCTTCCCTTTATTTTAGTCGTTGCCTTCATCTTTTTCACTGAACTAATTTTCTACAATATAAATCCCCTTCATTTACTTTTGGTTATTTGTTAAGAAAGAATTAAAATTCCATCCCAATCTCTGTGGAATCGACCTTACTTGCTGCTATTACAAATTATTTGTTTAGGAAAGTAGGATTATTATTGGTAGTTTCGACGCCTACTAGTTCTTTTTTGTTTCTTTTATATTATTATATTCCTACTACATATAATTTATGGACAAGTTATACAAGGCGTAATTAACATAGCAATGAATTTGGTTATAAGTTTAAAGTGAGGAAGTTTAACATAACTAAGAATTTTTATTTATGGCAGTGGAATATCTATTAACACAGTAAGATATATTGAAGAAATTATAAGAGAATAAACCGAAAGATATGAATAAGCTCAATTGAGAAAAGTTATAAGTATGAACAACTGAAACCATTTAGTTGTAGTTAGAAGACAAGGTCATGTACCATATCATATAATAGTACATCCTTTATGGAGATATAAAAGAAGTTAGAGAGTCGATATATGTTAAAGTCTCTCACAAATAAGTTGTATTTGAAGTAGAGAATATACATGTAATATATGTGGGAGGGATCAAACTTGGAACAACATATCAATGCATTTAACTAAATAGTAATTAAATTTTTAAGACTTTAGTTAACTATTATATATAAGGATAAACTAAATATTTTATTTACCTTCTTCTATGAACATACGGTGGCCACGCTTTTACTAAATAAAGATACCATTAGATAGAAGATAAAAAAAGTTGCATTTTTCTCATAACTAATAAAGACAAAACA
This sequence comes from Erythroxylum cataractarum, assembly GCA_024703695.1. Lineage (NCBI taxonomy): Eukaryota > Viridiplantae > Streptophyta > Magnoliopsida > Malpighiales > Erythroxylaceae > Erythroxylum > Erythroxylum cataractarum. The sequence continues at coordinate 17,400,305 of JANJEY010000006.1, forward strand.
CTAGTGAAAGACCTCAAGGTGAAGTGTTGTATATGAGAGGAAATCAAGGTCATGGGAAAAAGCTGGAGAAAGATGACTTATTTAGGAGGAGTTCTATATCAAAATTCACGTATAACAAGATAATTTAGTGCTATAAGTATGAGCAAATTAGGCATATCAAGAAGGACTATCTAAATATACGTGTTATTAGGTCAATATAGTGTATTGCAATGAAAGAGACATATTACATGTTTCAATTAGTTAACTATAGGACACATAGAATTTAGATATGAGATGCTTATATCATATGATACTAAATGAGGATTAAATTATGTCGTACATGCAAATCAATTTTGGTGAGAGATTATAAAGCTTATGAAATCATCAAAATAAGATATGTTAAGATTAAAATATTTGATGACATTGCTATGATATTGTGTAATATTTAATATGCGCTAGATTTAAAAACTTATTTGATCTCTTTGGGCACCTTACATATGAATAGTTTTTGCTATAAAATCAATGAAGGCAATCTCAAAGTCGTTAAAGGTCCTTTGACGATAATAAAAGGGCCAAAACTAACAAAAAAAATATCTATAGATTGATAAGGAGTACATTTATGGTTGGAGAAGTTGTTATAATAGAATATGAGGAAGATAATACTACATTATGACACATGTAGGTAGGTCATCTTAGTGAATGATAAATGACATAAATTCATAAAATGAGCTTATTGAAGTGTATCAAATGCTATAAGTTAGAATTCTAAAAGTATTGTATGCTTGGTAAACATTATAGGATGGTGTTTAAGATAATAAGTATAAAATTGAAGGAATTCTAGATTATGTGTATACTTACATATGGGGTTCCACTAGAAAGTTATTGCGGATGGATCTTAGTATTTTGTTACATTCATTTATAAGTTTTTAAAGAAGCTTGGATATAATTATGAAGTAGAAATATGAGGCTTTTTAAACATTAAAGTATGAAAAGCTAAGGTGAAGAACCAAATAGACATCTAGATCAAGTACACTCATAATTCTAAAATTTTGTGAGGAAAATTTAGAGGCATTATACAATTTGTAGAACACCACAATAGAATGATGTTTCGAAGAGGATGAACATATTGATAATTCAAAAGGTAAAGTGTTTGAGGATGAATACAAGCTGCCTAAAAAAATTTAATTGAAAACAGTGAACATAACATATTACCTCATTAATAGATCATCACAAATTTCATTATAAGGGAGATGGAAAAGAAAATGTTGACATGGAATAAGGTATATTTTCAAGCTTAAAGATCTTTAGTTATCCCACTTATTTATCCATTTTTGGTGAGAAGAGGTTTAAATTGAATCGAAAATTAGAAAAAAAAAGTTTATCTTTAATAGCTATCTAAAAGGTGTTAAAGGATATAATTTTTAGGACACAATACCAAAGAAGATGATGATTAGTAAGGATGCAATGTTTAATGAGTAGTATATATTGAAGCAAACATATGTAGTGGATATATAAATGTCAACAAAGAGCATACTAGCTTAAAGATGTTATAAGTGAAACTAAATAACCTATAATATAATGTAGAGAGGTTGGAAGTTCTAGTTCATGAAATAGAATTTCTATTTTAGGTAAAAAGTAACCTCACAATATAGCTAAAAATAGAGAGAGATGCACTATTAATCCACCAAATATATATAGTTAGGAAGACCTAGTATTCTTTGCACTTATCATTACTAATAAGAATCGAACAACCTTTCACGTGGCTATAGGCAATTCGGAGAATAAAAGCTAGATAAGTGTTATGGTGTAGGAGATGGATTCTTTGCACAAGAACTAGATATAAGAGTTGAGTTGGTATAACTTCTCAAAGGAAAGAGGCTTATAGGGTGTAATTGAGTATAGAAATGGAAGTGAATAGCATGAAAAAAAGAAGGAAAATTTTTCAAGGATTAACTGGTAGCAAAAGAGTATGCACAATAGAAGGGATTAATTATAATAAAATTTCTCTTTAGAAGTCAGCCATACACTTATCAAGATAATGATAGTATTCATAGCTATTTTGGATATACACATTGAGCATATAGATGTGAAGAAAACTTTTCTTTATGACGATTTATAGGAAGAAATGTATATAGAGTAAGACGAAAGGGTGGTTTAATCAACCAACAAAAGAGCATTTAGTATGTCTATTTAAAAAGTCATTTTATGGGTTTAATTAATCTTCATGATAATGATATAAAATATTTGGCTCTTACATAATTCGAATTAGCTATATGAAGTATGAGTATGATTATTGTATATACATAAAAATCCTTGATATGATGTTCATTTATTTTTATGCTATTATATAAGGATGATATTTTGATTGTTTTAAAGAATGTGTAGGATGTAAATAAATTAAAGACCTTGCTAGGAAATGTATTTGAGATAAAGGATTTAGGTAGTACTAAGAAAATACTATTTGCAAGGATAAGAACTCTACAGAATTGTGGTTATCTTAATATAATTATATTGAAAAAGTGTTAAATATGTTTAGAATGAGTAAAGTTAAACTAATGAGCGCGTTATTATCAAACCACTTCAAGTTTTCCCTTAATAATTGCCCTAAAATACATGCAATGATTGAAGATATGGATAAAGTACCATATGTTAATGTTGTGAGATGTTTAATATATGTGATAGTTTATATTAAGCCAAACTTGGCTTATGTTGTTAGTCATGTGAGTAAGTACATGCTAAAACTTGGAAGACAACATCAAGAAGCACTTAAATGGATATTCAAATACTTGAGAGGTACGATGAACTACAAAATTATGTTCAGTAGTAAATACAGTAATCCTTCAATTATAGGATATATGGATTGAAACTATATAGGAGATTCAAATAATAATATATCTATCATAGGGTATATTTTAACTCTTATAGGAGCCTATTAGTTAGAATTCAATGATTCAATATATGTTTTCATTGTCTACAACTTAAGTGAAATAATTAAAATGGTTGAGGCTACTAAAGAAGAATTATAGCTTACAAGACTAATAAAGCAAGTAAACATCGATCAAGGTAGAGTTCAAGTATATTGTTCCATTTATTTAGTAAAGAATCAAGTGCACCATGCAAAGACCAAGCATAGAGATGTAAGGTCTTACAAGATCATGAAATTAACTGCATTTGGTAAATTCTAGTTGGAAAAGTTTTACACTTTAAAGAATGCAACTAATATCTTGATAATGACAATTTCCATAGAGAAGTTTAATCATTGCTTGACCTTGGTTATTTTCTCGAGATATTAGACATGGAAACAACTCAACCTATTTAGAGTATATTTTCTAAAGTAAAGATTTTTGTATAATGACTCATATAAACAAACGTACTATCTTAGAGTATTTCTATAAGAATATGGTTGTGTATTAGGATGTATTCTTTGAAATGCAGAGTTAAAGACATGAGTAATAACATAATTGGATTAGAGGAGTTCCAAAAGAAATAAAAAAACTTTTAGAAATGGGTTTGTCAGTTCTTATGTCTATGTTAAAATAAATACAGTTAAAACCATAACCAAAGACATGGAAGCATCCACACTCTTATCATTCTCTAGAAGAAATAGTGAATTACATGATTTAGGATACGACTATTTTTCAAGAAATGTTTACGACAGACTGTCTTATCTGAAAATATATTTTTAGGTCGAATTTAAATATTGAAAGAATTATAGGTATTATTAAAGGGAAATTTATGTAGGATTGTATTAGGTAGAGTTTACATATTAATCATCTTTTGTGTGACCCTAGTTTGATACATCGTTATTATTATTGAATAGTGAAATAGTAGCCCTTAATCCCACCGATATAAGTACACTAGTTGATTGAACTTCATTAAAATTTTCTTGTGTTCTTATTTATTTCTTTTATACTATTACATTTTTGTAATAGTGTTATTAGATTCATGTTTATATATTGAGTATTAAAAAAGGAAATTTATGTAAGATTGTTTTTAGCAGAGTTTACATATAAATCATCTTTTGTGTAACTCTTGTTTAACGCATCATTATTATTATTGAATAGTGAAAATAATGGCCCTTAATCCCAATGATTTGAGTACACTAATTGATTGAACTTTATTAAAATTTTCTTATGTTCTTATTTATTTCTTTTATACTATTACATTTTTTGTATATATTTTATCAACACAACCTTTATAAAGAAAGAAAATAACAAAAGAAGACTCACAACATGCAACCTTAAGTGAATATACTATAATTGAAGCTCACTCAGCAGAAAATTAGAAATGTCATTATCAAAGAGATCTTTTTCTTTCCGTCCATTATTTTGTGGTAACCTATTTTTATCGAATAAAGTCATATATTTTTAATTGTATTGTTATTTGTATAGGACATGATCATATATTTTCAAGTGCATTATTATTTTTATAATTGTATTTGTAATTATTACTTATTACTTATGGTATTTCAATATATAAATAAATAATTTATAATATTTAAAACTATTTAAATAACATTTTATAATAATTAAAAGGATTATTAAGATAATATATCTTTTTTAAAATTATCACTTAAAAATTAGCCAAAATTTTAAATCAAAATAAAAATTTATTGAGAAAATTATTAAATAAAAAATCAATAATATGATATACTTTTTGACATGAAAATTTAAGAAATAGGCATACTCATGAATTAAATTCGTAGAAGAGAACTAATTCTTGTTGGTTTATACCTTACAGCCAATTGCTCTGATTGTAGTTTAGTGATAAAATAATTTAAAGGCAGTATTTATCTTGTACATGTTTAGATGTATATGACAAAGTCCACGAGATAATTATACATTGCAAATGAAACTATAATGAAATTATAATTATAAGATTCATATTGTATTTATGTATTATCCCAAAATTGTTCCTAGTCATTGTTTTATTAAGACTGGACATTAATAGAACATGAAATGTAACATCTCATTCCCGATGGGAAGGGTAATTTGGTATATTGAGACAGGCTAGATTATTGCATTGCATATTTGAAATGTAAACATTCATTTGGCCTCTAATTGTAGAGGACTGGGTCATTTGGCAGATGCATATATAGGTACATGCATTCATGTCATTTTCCCAGCA
>JANJEY010000006.1:17429160-17446988 GCA_024703695.1 Erythroxylum cataractarum
ATGGGTTGAGTAAAACCCGAACCATAGATACTCATATCCTACCCGTTTTTTATTAACTCAATTTTTTCTATTTTTTCTTGAATATTTATGATTAAATATAATAAAATATTAAAATTTTATACGAAGAAATAACTTTAAAATCTCCACTTTACTCCTCAATATTTACATTTTTTATCATATTTTATTTTTTTATAGGATGATAATAATGCAAATGATATGGAGATGAAGTTTTAAATGTTGTAGAGTTCACGCAAAGACAATTTGAATCTTTAGTTATTTCAATCTTTGTTCCAATTCTAAATTGTGAAAAATGTTCTTTGTACTAAATATTATTATTTTTATTATTCCAATTTTATGATCTTTTTAATACATACAAATTAAAATATTGACTTATTATTATTAAAGTTGTTTTGATTTGGAGCATTCACAAAAATCTACTCTTTATATTTTTTATTTAGAAGTTATATTTTTATGTGTTATACAACTCGATAGATATCTAAAAATTCGAACAACCCAATGGATTTAGATATGAGTAGTAAATCATAAAAACCAATGAATATAAATATAGATATGGGTTTAGTCATAAAACACAGATATAGATATGGATAGAGTAAAACCCGAAAACTATCCCTAGCCTTAACCATATCAGAGTTTCATAAGCTGAGAGTTATGTCAGTATTGACGTAACTTTTTTTTTTCAACTTTATGTGGGACTTACTAAACTCTAGCCCACGCGGCATTATTGAGTTCCAATTCTAAACTAACCCTCTTTTCTTATATATGGGACCCTTAATCGTCTACTCTTACACCCTTTACTGAATCAACAACATTATATACCTTTTCCTTTTCAATCCCGTTTTTTTTTCTTCTGAATATTAGAAGTTCCACAATAATTCTCTGTATGTTTAAGACAGTATGGTAGTCTTTTAACTGCTTTTCAATCTTTCCTGAGTAGAAAAATACATAAATTGACATCATTTATTTATTGAGAATGAAAATTTAGGACTTGTCATTGTCACATATTGTAGTCTACCAACAATTTATCTATACAAAATATTATCCAATGGATCGCCCAAAAATTTTATCAATGGTGGACTAGATGCCATTAGTATAAAGTACAATTTATAAGCATTAATTCACGTGTGCTTGATAAATTAAATTAGATATGTTATTCCATTGTGTGTGATAAAGACCATCCAGCTTAAAGATAACTTATAACCCTAGAAAATAATGAAGGTTGCCAAGATCTTGGACTAGAAAAAGATGTTGAAGTTGTTAAAGAAACCACTGAATTGATGATGGAAAAGAACTAGGCTTGAAATTTTGTATTTGAGCCTGGGTTCGGCTTGATACTCGAGCTAGATGACCTAAATGTGTCAAGTTTTGGTTGAGTTAGGTTGGGCAATTTAAGATTGAGCTCGAATTAAATTCTTTAAGCTAAACTTAGACCGAGCTATGTCAGATTAGGAAATTTTTACCATTCATAAAATGAACATGTAATAAGAATATCATCGACATAAATGAGTACCCAAATAAAGGTAACAAAATCTTAAATGAATAAAGAGGTTTAGGAATTGGAACCATAAAATTTAAGTTATGTAAGAAATTCGCTAAAGTGTTGGACCACGTTTTGAATCCCTACTTTAGACTATATAATGATATTTGTAATTTACAATTATAATCAAGATGTATAAGATCAATAAAATCTTTCAGTTGCTCTATGAAAACATCTTTATCTATGTAACTATGTAAGAAAGCGTTAGATATGTCAAGTTGGCAAACTTTTCAATCACAAATAATGGCCATAGATAAAATTATGTGAGTAATGGTGATTTTAACCACTCGATTGGAAGTTTCATCATAATTCAGACTGCTTTCTTAAATATACCCTTTTGTCACAAGACTAGCCTTATATTGTTCAATGCTACCATCAACTCTCCTTTTAATATTAAAGATCCATTTATTCTTGTAATGTTTGTACATGAGATCTAGGAATGAAAGTCAATGTTTGATTGGATAAAAAGGTATTTTTCAATTCTGTATATGGTTTTGCTTGGTTAAAGGTTCTTGATTTGGGTTATGACGAGGAAAAAGAAGTTAAGGTTGCTTAGCATTTATTCATATGTATGGTCTCAATTGCATATAGTGAGTACGATTTTCTAGTTGTTGATTGTTGTGGTTATATTAAGTAAGGTTAATGACTAGGTTAAGACTCGAATTTTGGGTTAAAAGGTAAAGGTGAAACATGTAACTTAAATACAAATTTTATATGTCGGTGTTGGGAAGAAGGAAGAGTTAGTGGTATTTTAGTTTAATGTAAAAGTATGAATATTGTAACCGATAGAAAGAGAGAAAGTAGGAGATAATAAGGGATACAATGATTGTGTAGGTATTATAGGAGTCAAATATGGCTTATATACCCAAATAGGTTAAGCAAATGATCGAGTTTTCGTCTTTTGCTGGTTGTGATTAGACCATCTCCTAAAACGAAAACTCTTTTTCATTAAACCTAACATGTCATACAAGGTAAACACATTAGTGATAATATCAACATAGAAGAAAGTTGAATGAGAAGGAATTTGTCCAAATTAAATGCAAGTTACTTTAGAATGAAAAGTAATTAGTTATAGGATTAAAAAAGAGGGTAAATAGTATAACTAAATGGTTTATATTCCAAAATAATTTGGATGTTTATTATGCAATAAAAATATGGTGACCTTTTTTTATGTGATTAAAGAAGGCAAATTGTTGATTAACGTTGCACTTATTTGAAAAGCATAATTCCAATACCATAATAGAACATGAATATGTGCAAGTAAATTAAGAGCAATGTAAACCACAAATTTGATTTTTCTTTCTATGGTGTCATTACGTTCATTAGTATATATGGACATGCTATATAGTGAATTATTCCCGTATTTTAAAATTATTTATTTATTTTTAATATTCTCCACCTTAGTCAGAATGAAAGGCTTTGATTTAATTATGAAATTAACATTGAGCATAAGATCAAAATTGGAGAAAACAAAAGCAAACGTCGTTTGTATTTTTAAGAAGATACACCCAAGTATAGTGAATAAAACTATTAATAAATAAGAAGACACAATGATGGCTTAGGCTTGGAAAAATAAGAGCCAGACCCCATACATTCAAATGTTTGATTTTGAACTATAATTAACGTCTGTGAATAAATAGAAGCAAGAAGAATTTTTACAAGTTTTCTAAAGAAACATAAAGAAAAAAGAGAGAGAAAGAATTAGACCTAGAGTAGGGTATTTTAAAATTTCTTAATAGTTGACAACTATGGACTAATTAAAAAATACCCTACTATTAGGTTCTTGGTTAGGAGGATTCGCCCATAATATTGGGCATTGCACTATCGTTTCTGCTGAATTATGGGGGGTCCTCACCGGGCTACAATTAGCCTAGGATCTTGGATACCGACGAGTGGAACTAGAAGTGGACTCCTTGATCATTTTCAACATTGTCTCATCACCTGCGGCCCATTCAATCTGCTTTAACTCCCTCACTCTAGGGATTCAAAACTTAATAGCTAGAGATTGGGTCGTCAAAGTAAGGCATGTCTACCGACAGGCCAATAGGGCTGCGGATTGGCTAGCTAACTATGCCATTTCTCTGGAACTTGGCATCCACAAATTTCAGAACCCGCCTGTGGGTTGCCTGTCTATTCTCCTAGAGGATATTTCAGGGGTATCATTTCCCCAGTTCGTTACTTCCGGTTAATGTACTTTCCTTTCGGATACAAAAAAAACCTACTATAGGTCTAATTCTTCTTATGAGCGTATACGTATCAATAACGTAAAAAGGGACACTCGATTAAATTAGCTTTCTTAAGATGAGATTGGTGAAAAGCACATAATCCATCTTTACTGATTTCTTAAAACAGGAACACTGATTTTATTACATGGTCCTTTGTAGGAAAATAAGTTAGACAAAATTCAAAAAACATGAATTATCATAAAAAAAAATTTGAGCTGATAAAAAGGTATTTATTTAAACATGGAATATGAAAGACATTAATTAAATTGAATTTGCCATACACTAAGTGTAAGAAAATAGTAGTTATGTAGGATATAGGTAATCCCTTCCCATACCAGCATGTAGATGGTCATTATTGTGATACTTGTAGTGTTTAAGTTAAGAAGATCAGGAATAGTATGAAAAATTGATCCCAATATCCTAATATGAAGGTGTTGGAAAATTTACAAAATAATGATGTAGGGAGACAGATTATGGTAAAAGATATGATTGAAGATGACATTAACCTATGTACGCTCATGGATTATAGGGAGAGTAGGGTTTAGATCAATAATGGAGATGATAAACAACAGTGTTGGAAATTTACAAGTGAATCCCACAAAGGAAAGAGACACGTGGTTAAAGTGAGTTATATTTAAAGATATGACTTCTAACATATAGTGTCTTAAGATTTTGAGTTGATATGATATTTTGGTTATATATGGGCTCACTTGGATCTAGTCTAATTTGTCCCTAGGCCTAGTCTAATTTGTCCCTAGGCTGCCTCAAAACCCTTCAATATTATCAAGCCAGGTTGATGAAGTTTGACGAGTAAGGATTCATAGGTCTAGGTCAAAGTGTCTCAAATGACTTTGCATAAGCCATAGGTTAAGGAGGAGCTAGTTCGGTATAGATAGATCCACTTATAAGAGGGAGACGTTGGAAATTTACAAATGAGTCATCCCACATCGGATATGGATAAAGTGAGTTATATACAAATATATGACTCATAACTTAGTGTCTTAAAGTTTTGAGTTGAGATATGATGTTCTAATTGTATATGGGCTCACTTGGATTTGACCCAATTTCTTCCCATTCCCCCTTAAAGCCCTTCAAACAAATGTATAGTTCTTATTCTTGTATATCTGATATTGTTCACGGTTCTTTTAAGCTATATTATTGTTGCTATTTAGTCGAAACCTTATTAGTTAAGGAGAATACTGTTATAATGGTACAGGTGGTGTGGGAAGAAGAAGAGTTGAGTTTTGCTTGACAATAACGCTAGCAACAACAGTAGTATAAGAGCTTTTTAGAAATATCTTGTACGCTACGAGTTCTCCATGTAATTTATAAAACACAACTGGATGAGAACACAAATTTAAAGTTGTAGTGATGTTATGGTAGTCTAATTCAATTTTATGGTAGATTGTACATTCAATTCTGCCGACAAAAGGGATCTCCTAACTATACCAAATTTGTCGAATTTATTGGCTTAATAATCCTGTGTTATTCAAAAGTTGCTAAAAAATTTTGACATATAAAAATTAGCAAAAAAAAATCCTGAGTTGAAATTTTATTAACTCACAGCCCCTTAAGCGTAGAGGAACAACACACGGCTAAGGTTTTTTTTGCAGCAAAATTGAAAACATAAGGTTAATAGAGTAACATTTTATATCTCAGGGTTTAATTAGCTAGTTTCCTATAACACAGAGGTCGTTACAGCAATTTCGTCCAAATTTGTCGGTTAGAATCTTTGCTTTTAAAAGATTCTTTAAGAAGATAAGATCATTCGTTTTTTAGCTCTTACAATTCTATATGATGTAGAAGCTACCTATTTTGTGAGATTGACCTTAATGCATTTGATAAGGCCTACCAAACATTAATAATAAGTACTTTTATATGAATTAAACAAGTTTTATAAGTACTTTTATATGAATTAAAAAAGTATAAAACTTTTGTTTGACTATGTTTGTTCCATTTAATAAATGTTAATAGAGCATTGCAAATTCGTGTAAAAAAATTTAAGGCCTAGATTAGTTGGTAAGGAGTTCTCCTTAATTAAGTGAGGTTATAGGTTCGAACTCTCTTCATATATGTAACTGTTTAAAACTTAACGTCAGAACTTTATCTCTTGTAAGGGATTTACTCAGCTCGAACGAGGATTAGTCTGAATGTGGATAGTTTAAAGGCACCTTTTCATAGTTAAGAATTTCCTAAAATATCTCGTGGGTAACTACAAAATATAGTACATGGACGATGAGTGAGAAAATATTTTTTGAATTTTTAGGTTATTATAGATACAAGAAGAGTAAAAGAAAAAAAAAACACTATTGCTAAGCTACTAGTGGTATTTATATACTTAACAAATAGTGACTGCAAAGAGAGAGTGAAGGTTAATCTTTTGAAATTTAGATTATTATGAACAAAAAGAAGATAAAAAAATTTGAGAGTAAATTACTAGTGAGACCCTAAGTATCAAGTAGATTCTACGTAACATTAATAGTAAAAATAATTAAAAATTCATGTCAATATTAATATATTTTGTTAATTGAAATCTAACAAAATTTAAAATTTCATCAATTATGAACTAATTTAAATAATTTAAAATATTATAATTTTAAAACCCTTTTAATTTTAAATTAGTTTAGATAACTTTAAAGAAGTATAATTTTTTAAATGCTTTAAAATATTAAAAATTATATGAAATTTTAATAATGTTAGAGAATAAAACTTATCTTCAACCTTTCCTTATTCAATTTTAGGAAAATTTTGACGTTTGCTAAGTTAGAGATGCATTATTTCTGACATAAAAGTCAATGCGGAATAAACTCCTAAAGCATCCCACGCCAGTCTTCCACGTGGCACACTAGCGCTTTATATAATATCATTCCTTTATCAATTTGGCGCCCAAATTGTTTTCTCCAAGGAGTCCCTTCAACGGCTCTGAACGAAAACGAAAAGCACTGTAGCTCTTCAGAGAGAGAGATAAAGAGAATCGACCGCGAGATTTCTAGGGTTGTCTTCTGTGTGTCGAGATGCAAAATATAGGGTCTCGAAGCATGAAAAGTTTCGATCAATTCAAGTCTTTCTCAGGATCCGCTAAGAATTTCTCATTCTCTTCCCGCTCGTCTTCGGACTCCATTTCGATGGGGAATTTCACTAATTTGAAGATCGCCGCAGGTTTGTTACAAGAATTCGTGTGATTTCTGTAGTTTACGGAGAATTTAAAATATTAGCGTTGATTTGTGTTGTTGATGTGCTTGTCTGTAGAGAAACTGGTGAAGGAACAAGCTTCCGTGAAAGCAGACCTGGAAATGGCGGTATTATGAATTTTTATCGATCTAAATTTGTATATATAACATGTATTTGCGGATATATTATAAACAAAAACCTTTGGGCTCCTAGCCTAAGAGTATGCTAGCGTGGACATGAGTTTGTCTTTCATAACTGAAACAAGTTCTTTCTTTTTAATTGCATTGATTTTTCACCTTTTTGTACACAATGTTCTGGAACTATTTTGATACACAATTTTCAATGTAGAACTCTAAGCTGAAGAAATCAATGGAATGTGTCCACGCACTGGAGGAAAAGTTGCAGAATGCCTTTAATGAGAATGCTAAGCTTAAAGTAAAGCAGAAGGAGGATGAGAAGCTCTGGAAAGGATTGGAGTCAAAGTTCTCTTCAACTAAGATACTTTGTGACCAACTGACTGAAACTTTACAGCACCTAGCTGGTCAAGTTCAGAATGGTAGGGGTTTTCTGTGCGTTTGGATTTCTTATCGACTTGTTGACAGTGATAACCACCTGTTAGCTTCCTTCTACAGCTGAAAAAGATAAGGAGTTTTTTGAAGAAAAACTATCCACAAGCTCAAATGCTATCGACAACTTGAATCAGGAGCTAAATTTTCTATCTGAGAAACTAGGCTCGGCAGAGAATATTATTAGAACTCGTATGCCACTGTTTCTCCCTGGTTATTGAATTAAGATTTTTTGAGTCATGAGAATCTTATGTAAAGATCCTTTCTTCTAAAAGGGCAATTACTGAGGAGCCATTTTAGAAGTTTTCTGGACTCTGATGTTGGGCCTTCTTATTATGCCCATCATTTATTAGTTGGATCCTGATGTAGGGGAAAAGGAACTGGAAGAGCTCAGGGTTGAAAAGGAAGAAAGTAACAAGATATACCTGGAAGAAAAGTGCTTAACGACTAAGCTTCTTGAGGAAAAAGGTAAGTAAGATCGGAAGAGGCTGACTGTCTGAATCCCTCACACATTGCAGAGGCAAAATTGCACCTCACTTAGTTTCTAATACTTTTAGTACTTCACTTTACAAATATATAAATTTCCAATGTGGTCCCCTCATTAATGCTTCTTGAACATTTCAGCAATATGAGGATAACTATATTACATTCAGATGTAGAATAAATATCTCATCTTTACTTATGTAAATATTTTTGAAGTTGGAGCCTAGTCTAGTCCTAGATATTGATAACTGTTTGGTAAAGGCACTCTTCTCCATGTATTGCTGTGCAGATGCTATGTTAAAGGACTTTGAAGCAGCTATCGAGACAAACAGAGTGTCAATTGACAGTCTGAACTCTAAGCTGGAAGAGGTGCATCTTACATTGAGACTGAAGGAAGATGACATCAAACGTTTGATGACCATTCGGGAGAATTTGGAGAAAACAAAGAGTGACCTTGAATCGAGCAACAATGATCTTGCTGACAATCTAGCGTTGTCAATTGAGAAGATCAAAACCCTTGAAAGTTTTGTTCATGTATTGGCCACACAATTGATTGAGCTGGACAGAAAAAGTTGGACTTTTTCAGAAAAGTTTGATCAATTGAATTCTCTCTATGATGGATGCTTTAAGTTGGTTCAACATGAGCAAGACATGGTTGCTAAGCATGCTAAAAAAGAGTACAATGAACTTCATGACAAATTGCTGTGTGCAACATCAGAGAAACAGTCCTTGCAGTCCGTAAATCTGGGACTAAACAACAAGATCATAGAACTTCAGAAAGCCCAAGAGACTGCTAAGACACAGCTTTCTGAGGAATGTCGTTTGGCTGGAGAGAGAATCCAAGTACTTGAGTCTGAAGCTGCAGCACTGATGTCAAAAAAGAATGAAACAGAGATCTTGGTGTCCAAACTGGAGTGGACAATTGATGCTTTTTCAGAAAATTCAAGATTGTCTGAGATTAAAATGGTTTAGATTCTTCCTTTTCATATGTACATAGGTACGTATGAGCATCTATTTCTATTAAACTAAGCTTGATTGATCGCATTTTGCAGCAAGACTTGTTGTCACAAATTTCAGCACTAGAAATGAAAAATAAAGCCAATGTAGAGAAATTAGAGGCAGAGATACAGAAAAAATCAGAGCAAATGGATACTTCCAGAAAAGAGACTGAAAAATACAAGCAACATATAGATTCATTGGAGAAGCAAGTGGCAGAGTTTCAAGGCATTATAGAGGAGAAGGAAAAACTGGTTTTGGAACACAAGGAAAAAGCGACAAAGTTAAATGATCAAATGACTGAGGTTAATAGGTTAATCAACTTGTGGAGTTGCTAAGGCCTTCAAGGATAGTTAAGATTTTGTATACCTTTGCAGAAGCAAGCATTGTTAACTGCTGCTGAAAGCAGACTCCTAGAAACAAAGAAACAGCATGATGTGATGCTAGCAGGAAAACAATTGGAGTTGTCAAGGCATTTGAAAGAACTATCTCAGAGGAATGATCAGGTTTTTGATGTTTCCTTTCCCTTATTTGATTTCATAGACTTTGAATATTCACCTCAAATATTTGAGTTCATATACTGTGGATATTTACGTTTTATTTACAGGCAATCAATGAGATTAGGAACAAGTTTGAGATGGAGAAGAATGATCTAGTTAACATGGAAATGGAAAAGGTCTGCTTTTGCATATAATTATTCATTATGTTTGGCCTTGGATCATCTTCTTTAAAGGTTTGACATTTCAGGCAGACAAAATTGTACTGGAAATCGAAAGAAAGTGTGACCAGAAACTTGCAGAATGCAAAGAAGAATCAAGAAAAAAGTTGATGTCCATTCAAGAGGAAAATGCTGCTCTGGTAGGATGCCGAAGTTATTGCAACCCAAAACTAAAAGAACCTTATAGTGGACCTCTTGCCTGTTTCTAAGTGGAAAACTTTATGCCAGGATACATATAGCAATCATGGATATTTGCAGAGTTCTTTATTTAACTCTTACATTAAGCACTGGTAGTGTTTTAAATCAGTGCCAAGCTTTCAATATACGATTAGATTCACTGTTTTTGCAGATTCCCACGTGTTAGTTTGAGGTCTCTTAAGTTGCAACCTTAAAGCTTCTATGAATTCATTAGTTATGCCAACTTTTTGTGGACTGGAATTGCTTGTTGTTTGAATGTTCATATCCAAGCATTTCAAATCCTCTATATTCCACAGGTTTTACGCATTCAGCAGGAGCATGACAAGATGGAAATGAGTCTTAGAGATCAACACAATGAAGACCTCAAACGAGCTCAACTCCACACTGAGAATGAGCTGAGAGAGGTATAGTCAGGTTCAACTCTGATGTCAGTTCTATAGAAACAAGTTACTAGTGTTTTACAATTTTTCAGAGAATAAAACAATTGCAAGATGAACATGAAGTTCAAATAAGAGCTTTGAGGTGTGAGCATGAATACGAGTACCGGAGGCTCCTAGAGCAGTTGGATCTTCAGAAATTCAAGGTTCACCTCATAGTTCAGCACTGTGTTCCATTACATTATCAAAAGGCTCTGAGTTAGTTCTTTGAAATCCTGCAGGAGGACAGACAAAGAGCTTTGTTACAGTTGCAGTGGAAAGTGATGAGTGACAAGGCACAAGTTGATCAGGAAGCAAATTCAAAAAAGGTAGGTTGTTGTTTTCTCTTATAGTTTTTATCATTCTGTGAATGCGGCCTGTGCATTTCCATTACATCACTCGACGAACATTTGCATTGTTTGCACATTTTTTTGCGACCCGAAGGCACTGCTTTTTGTCACCTATAGTAAAGTTCTCTTAAGGTTGAATTTCCGTGCATCATCGGATAATTCTCAACCTTAAATCTTAAGTTTTGAGCTTCTTTGCGTTCCTTATTGATAGAAATAGATGAGCGCTCGGATTAATTACAATGCTTTGAGACTGCTATTTATTTCTCACCCCCTAAGTTGTTGTGTCTGGTGTTGCGATCACTAGCTTCGCCTTCTTCCTATCTAGATTTGTCAAATTTGAGCATTGATTATTTCCTTTCAACTGAATCTCGATGCATTTTGAAAAATTGTAGTTAATCTTTTCTATGGTTTAATGACAATAATTGTATAACGTTAAACAATATTGTGATTTATTTTTGAAAATTCTGCCTATAATGCAAAATTCTGCATGCTTTCGGTTTGCAAGTACAATATTCTTCCTAAACCACATGACAGGTAGAATAATTATCATAGATAGATTCAGAATATGGAAGATCTTTCACTTGTGTGCTATGATTTTTATTATTTTGCAGGATTATTCTATTTCATCAATTAAAATGAGAGATCCTAGTGATTGTAGAAGAAGTCGGCGTATTTTTGTAAGGAAAGGGAATGGAGATCAGGTGACGAAGATCAATTATTTTTCCCTCATCAGTACAACCACTTCAGCAAAAGGAAGTACATGATTAAGTTTATCTCGCCGCACTTATGTAGGGTAAACAGTTCGCAAGGGGTGGTCAAACACCTGTACCAAATATATTGAATAAAGTAGAGAATGTCAACACAGGAAGTGTATCAAGTATTCCTACTCACCACAAGAAGGTGAGATGCTTGTCAATCTTTCAAGTTAACGTGCTTTTACATCCTTCTATGATTGTCTAACAACCAGAAGCAATATTTCACTTACCTCCGTGGCATAGTAGGTGACTCGCCGTGAATATGAAATTGAAACTACCAATGGAAGAACAGTTACAAAACGCAGAAAAACAAAAAGTACCGTCATGTTTGAGGTATGGGTCAGTCTTCTTGGTAGCCCATTAAGCCTATGTAGAATACGGCAAAGAAAAATAGCACGTTGATTCCAACTTCCTTGTATGTTCAAATTAGGACCCAAGAAAGCATGAAAAGAGGATTACACCAAGGGTGGTAACTCCCAAGACCACTGGGAAGGTAAAGCCACATTTGTGCTTGGGTTGTTTGCTCGGTGTGCTTCACTAAAACCCTTCTTTTTTTTTCCTGGTGGAGCACTGATTGATCACTGAAAATTTATAAGTTAGAGAAGTTTATGCTCATTATCTTCTTTGGGTATATGTAGCTTTATTGGAACTGCCTTTTTCTGAGAATTGCCTTATATTTGGCTAATACCGATCTGTATGATTGATTATTTATATTACAGTGAGTTGTTGCTTCCCCAGTCATGCATTGCTGAAATGTTTAACATGAATATTTTTTATGCAGGGAATTAAGGGAGGGGTTCGTTCACATCCTTCAAACATAGGTGATTTGTTCTCAGAGGGATCGCTAAATCCATATGCAGATGATCCCTACGCATTTGACTAGAGGTATTTGCCGTTGGTCAAATTACCCAGTTTATTATGAATTGAATTTGAGTTGGTACCTAATGCCTAGAAATCTGCAATATCTACTTACCTGATTCCAAGAAAGCTGGTTGCCCATCTGTGACAAGTAACTTGAATTAACTATATGTGACGTATAAAAACTTCAGATCCACCACAAGTACATGCTTTTGACTTCACTTGACAAATCCTTTTGGGTATGCTTTCTGTAAAGATTTTTTTTAGGGAAAATAAGCATTCTTGGTTCTGTATCATGTCTAATATTAACCATGGATGGATAATAAATTGACAATCTTATCCATGTTCTCTCTAGTTGCTATTTACATTGACCCATCTTATAATCCTCATAGGTCAAAGAAGAAGTCTCTTCAGAACCAGTATGTTAATACCAAACTAGCATTTTGATACGAGAGAGGCACCCAGCTTAAAAAGGCAATTGGCATCAGGTGATGTTGGTGCTGACCTACAATTGGCGCCTTTAGCGTCCAAGTATCTTGAAAACTTCTACAAGATAGCCAATATATGCTCATGCTTTCCGTAAATCTGTAGAGATAGCTTGTAATCCTTTATGATTAGTGGTTAAAACGTTGAAGCGTGGCAGTTAAACTAGACATTAGTGTAGCGAATAAGGAAGAACTGATTGGCTTTAGGCCAATGTAATTCAGCTAATACACTTACGACCTTCATTTTGGATCTCAAATGAAACCTTATCTTTCTCTGATATTGAATTAAATGGCTCGTAATTTTAAGACTAAAGGACTTGGAGAATGGAAAGTAGAGAAATGAGAAGAGTCTTGATTACCTACATCCTATTGTCTGTGGGTCAGGTTCAGAGCTTCTGTGTCCGTTTTTCTGTTTTAACTCTATATTCGTTCCAAAATGATATCGTTTTATGGTTATTTACATTAAAACATCATTTTTGGAATAGAAATAAAGTTGGAACAAAAAACGGGTGCAAAAGATTTGATGCCTTGTGGGTCTGTTTATTTGGTGTAGCACTGCAAGCATTAATGATTTAACTCCTAAACACGAAGATAGAGGTCTACATTCGATTAATGCTATAAGGATTGTGCCTCTTAACACTTTGAGGATTTCGCTTCAATTCCTCTACCATTTGTCTTAGTCCATTCTTCAATTTGTTATGACATTAACATCGCTCCTAATGAAATCCCTGACCATGCTCTTATTTAAATTAAAAAGAATAAGAGAAACTATTCTCACTTCATGATTTAGATTAAATTGGATAAAAATTTTTTCTTAAATAGTTCACATAAATGATAGAGATGCTGATAGGCTTTTATTTGATGCATTAATGTTGGAAAATTGTGTAGTGCTTTGGAGTAGATATTTATTAAATTACTGTTTTTATACTATATATAGATGTTAGGAGTTGTTTAGGAGAAAAGAAGTTAAAAGTGGCTAAATTAGAGAAGATATCACCATAAGCCAAAAGAAAATACAATAAAAAAGTGAAAAAACACAAGACCGATGGACAAAATGTAAAGTAGAACAAAGCAAAATGCAGCAGAGGGCAACACAAAAAAGAAAGAAACACACAGCCTCTAAAGCAACCTTCACTCACGGGATTGAAGAAAAGGGCAGCCTCCATTCACTGCAAAGCAAGCAACCTCCACCAGACAAAAATGCAAGATGCAGCCTCCACTCCACCCCAATCATGGACACAACGTTCAACAACACAATCTCCACTCACCATCGCAAAAGAACAAAGCCTCCAACAATGCATCCTCCATCAAAACAAAGCACGTATCCTCCATAAAAAGAACGCATCCTTTAAATAAAGAATCAGCCTCCGCAAGAACCAAGAATGCAAACTCGACTCATGCACGCAGCCTCTAACAACGCAACCTCCAGATGTAAAAATCAATGAAGCCATGTAAAGGAGAGGGGCGAGCACGCTGATTTCTGTAGCAATTCGGATTTATGTTCTTTATTTATATTTGATTCCTTCATAAGTTTGTCTAGGGTTTATGCTTTTGGATTGCCTGACATCATAATTTATGGCTAGAACTTTAATTTCTCTTAGGGATTTGATGTTCTGGTGAAGCTTTAACATTGAACGTTGTTGGAATTCATGACTGAATATTCATATACTTGTTGATTTTTGTTGGGTTTATTTGTTCTTCTTTTGGATCATTGAAAGTTTGCTCGGTATAAATTCACATGTGGAAAAATGAGTTTTGTTAGAAAATTGATGGAATTTCAGCTAGGATTTTTTTGTGAGTTAGGAGACCCAAGAAATTTAGGAGGTAAAAGTAGAAGGTTTGGGTTTGGAACTTAAAAAACTCTAAGAAAAACTTAAGTAAGGGATTACTACGTGATGTCTAGAGTGGATAGATTAATTCACCTTTAGGAGAAGGAGATTAATTACTCTTAAAATTCACCTACAAAGTTAGGATTTTTCATTTGTAGAAGATGGCTAATTCAATATTAACGTTAGCAAAAATATCATTCCCTAAGAGAAAGTCATTCTTCATTGAAGTTAATACTTTAATTAGTCAATTGTTGCACTCTTTTCTTAATTAGTTATTGCATATATATGTCATATTCATAGTTATTTTGGTTGCATTGAATTAGGCAATTCCTTAGAAGTTCAAAGAATTTAAAGAGAGAGATGAAATGGCTCAAAGATTAACCTAGTTAGAGGCCAGACTTCGTGTAACTAATTTGAATGGAGGAAATGGAAGAGGAGATAATGGACATTAACAAGAACAATACATCAACGTCATATCAGGAAATATTTCCAGCCTACAGTGATAGACAATTATCACGGTATCCAGAGATCTAATGTTCATGCTCAGAATTTTCATATTTCACCCAGACTCATCAATTTGGTTCAAGCAAATAGTTTGGAGGGGCACCAATAGAGGATCTAAATGGTCATCTTGCAATCTTCCAGGAATTATATGATACAATCAAGATTGAAGGGGCCATGTAAGATGACATCAGGCTCACTTTGTTCTCATTTTCTTTTCAGTACAAAGCAAAAAATTGACTTCATTCAATTTCTATTGATAGAATGCGAACTTGGCAAGACGTGGCATAACAGTTCTGGATTAAATTTTTTCCACCTAGTAAAGCTGCAAAATTAAAAACTGAGATCAGTACGTTTAGACAGCATGACTTGGAACCATTGCATGAAGCTTGGCAGACGTATAACGACCTTTTGAGAAAGTGTTCACATCACAGGTACCAAGAGTGGGTGCAAGTGGAAATGTTCTACAACGGGTTGAATAGCCAAACTCGAACCATTTTAGATGTAGCAGTAGGTGGTACTCTGATGAGAAAAACATCTCAAGAAGCATATACATTGTTGGAAAATATGGCATCGAACAACTACCAATGACCCTCAAAGAGAATTAATGGAAAGAGAGGAATTTTAGAAGTGAACCAAGTGACTCAATTTTTTACTCAATTAGCAACTCTAACTAGTCAATTTTCAAAATTCATGCAAAGGAAAGACAGAATGAGCAAGTGGTAGCTACTAGTCAATCATTCTGCACCAATGATGAGGGGTGGATCATAATTGACTTCTTCAAAACAATTGTATCTCCAAATCTCTAGTTTAATTTGAAGTAAGAACTATCTCAATCGGAACTCTATAGAAGAAGTTATGCTTAAAAAACCAAAGTATATTCATACCCCAATCATGCTCTCCCAACCGACCTCTCACTTTCTCCCTGTAAAACTTTCCAGATTAACTCCAAAAGATCCCAAGTTTTCTAGAGAGATAGATAAATGTGTTAGGAAGCTATTTCTTCAAGAATCACTACATTTGGAGGTCGGACGATGAAGTTATAGCCCAAAGATTTAAGCATGTTTATATCCTCAATCATATTGTACCTATCTTGGGAGAATTGGCATAACTTTCTCTATGTTGCTTGGATTGAGGCCATTCTTATACCATTTGAAATAAAACTTCTATACCTACAACTTTCATGAAGACTACAAAGTGAGATTCTACAATAAAAAAGGTTCAAACATCGAAATCTAATGTAACTGTCCCGTGAATGTCCGTTTAACGGACATACATGTCTGCCTAACGGACATAAACAGACATGGGAGCCATTTTTCACCAAAGAAGGTCCATTTAAATGGACATGGGCGATGCTGAGGGTCATTTTTGACAAAAAAGGTCCGTTCCGTTAAACAGACGTGGGGGTTTCCCAAACCCCTCCAAAACCCCTCCAATGCTTCCTACATCTATTCTAACATCATATTCACTCGTAATCTTCCCAATTTCACTTCTTCTAATGCAATAACACTCATAAAACATTCAATTACCAATTTGGGTGCATTTAACTCCCCAAAACTCAACTCAAATGACTCATGACAAACACAAACTCTCATGATTCACCTTAGCTGTCATGTTCATACTTCCCATGCAACATCATCATTTATAATGCTCATATTTCTTAACTCCCATACCCAAAATTTACATATTTTATAGTGTCGGAAAGCTAAGAGGATAAGCCACAAATTTTTAGAAGACAACTTTGTCTATTTCTACCTAGATAAATCCAATTTTCCCCTTGAATTCAGAACACAATTCCTACCCCTATGAAAAGCTTGAAAATACAATATAAAGAATTGGAGAATCATGAGTAAAACATAATGCATATGTTTTTCATTAGCATCAAAAGATTAGATTTTTACAACTCTTTAGTGGGCATTTCAAGCCACTTATATCACAGTCCAAAAATACAAATTTTACAAAAACTAGAATCACTCAAAATGCGATTAAAGAATTGTTTTACATAATCTAGCTTCAAAAACAAAATAGGCAAATTGGAGTGATGCCTTGACTCTTAACTCGATCACTCAATATCTTATTCATCGCCTGAAGAGGGGAAGGAAAGAGGGGGTGGGGGAGAGCTTGAAAGCTCGTAGGTAACAGTTTTATAAAAGGTAATAAAGAAAAACCATTTAAAACTTTCATGATCATAGCAAAATCTCGTTGAATCATAAAACACAAAATTTTCAACTCATCAAGCTAATTCACAACTCCCATAAGCCAAAAATTCATCAAACTTGTCAACACATGTAAACACATAAGCACGTCATAACGGTTTGGGTAAGTCCATGAACATGACCAACTACACAATTTCACATAATGGTCCTGTGTACTCGTAAACTTGAGGGAGTCTATGAAGGAACTACATGTCACTAGCGGGCAACCGTGAGAAGCCTTTAACTTGATTAACGTGCACGTGACATTCTTGAATGGATTACACCAAACCCATATAATATGTAATTCATGAATTGAAAAACAATTGCCCAAATGGCATATTTGGAAAAACTTGTTTTTCATGAGCATGAACTATTCATATGCAATTTCATCATCATTTCACACTTAATCAACCAAAATCCCATACCAATCATATACCCATTTCTCAAATCATCCAAAAGCCACAAATACAACAATTATGGAGCAATTTGAAATCATTCCCATATCACTCAAAATTCATTCACAAAAT
>JANJEY010000006.1:17587953-17601639 GCA_024703695.1 Erythroxylum cataractarum
TCTGATTGTGCATTTGATAATGTGTGATTATTGTGATTATTATAGAGGCACAATTGGAACGTCATCCCACGGACGTTGCCGAGACTTCTCGGCATTAGCTTGGAAGCTATAGGTGAGTAACCTAGACGGTTCCTCAATTATTATGTGTTATAATTCTGTGCTTATAATTCTGTGGAGAATAATGGTGGGATTGTGTTTGATTATGGATTTCGGACAAAAAGTCCGATGAATTGAGAAGCTATGACATAGAAGTGCTATTTGTCTGAAAATTTGGGATCTCTGTGTTTTAAATGTGATAAGTGTGATTGTGATTTTGATGTGATTACTTATGAATTCTTTATTCGAATGTGATAATTTGGAAATGATGGAGATGTGGATACTGCATAATTGTGACATATATTTCATGCATGAGTGCATAATCAGTAAATGACAGTTGTGACTGGAGCAGCCACCGAGAGTTTAAAGCTCAACGTATATGGGCCTCGAGCCCCACAGTTTCAGAGCCTCTGGCTCAACTATTAATGTGCCCTTATTAGGACAGTTTCAGAGCCTCTGACTCAACGATTAATGTGTCCATATTGGGACAGTTCAGAGCTTCAGGCTCAACAATTAATGCGCCCATATTGAGACAGTTCAGGCGCTCGGTCACAACACCGAAATAAATTAGAAAAGTTTCACATGCACATGTTATTTGCATTTAATTTAATCATTTTGATTAAGTGAAAGGCAAAATGTCTTATGTTCTGTGGTGCCAATCATGTGGTACCTCTGAAAGTGAATTATGAAACAACTGTGTTATGCTTGAGTGTGGTATGGATTCAATTGGTTATGTATGTCTAAATCGAATGAAATGTATCAAATTGTCTGTACTCGAGTGAAATGGGAAAATGGGGTCAAATATGCAAGAATGTGAATATATGTTATGTGAATTGATGTGTTGTATAAATTGAGTAAACCATCGATGATGGTTACCTCACTAATTTCGCAAAACTCACCCAAAATTTGCAATTATTTTTCAGGACTCAGAAGAATACCCTATTAGGCAACGGGCGTATAATGCTATAAGAAGTCGGGATCAGTTCGTGTCTGCATTAGTGTCTGATAGAAATGTATTTTCTGAATTTTTGTATAAATCATGATTAGGTCAAGTTGTAAAGTTAACAAACTGAATGAAATTGTATTTACAAAAGGGCCCTCGTGGTCATTGAACCCACCGATGGTTAGTTATGTAAATTGTTTCTCGCATAATATATGTATATATGCTGTGTATGTTTATGTTTCAAAAAAAAAATACTGAGTTTTGACTGAGTGATGTAGCACGTCACCCTCACAGGACACGGACTCGGATATTACCATCGATGTCGGGTTTAAATCATGTGGGAGTGGGGTGTTACAACAAACCCTTCTATAGATAATGTTCCTATACAATTCATGTTGGACCCTATTTTCGGAGCCCAACATTCCGGAGTCGTAAACCTTGAGCTCGCGTATTATCTTGTAGGGTTAAATTCAAAGAACCCTTATTAATCATCATCCCAAGAGTGAAGTGCTCACACCAGCCAATCTCCAAAATTACAATTTGACTTCTTCAAAAGAATTGTAGCTCTAAGTCTCTAGTTTGCTTTGAAGTATGAATCATCTTAATCGGAGCTCTAAAGATCAAGCTATGCTTAAAAAGCCAAAACATGTTCATACCCTAATCATGCACTCCCAACCGACCCCTCACATTTTCTCCATAAAACTTTCTCAAATAAACTTAAAAGATGCCAATTTTTTTTAGATATAGAAACATGTGTTAGGAATCTATTGGTTGAAGAATCACTTCATTTGGAGGTCGGATGAGGAAGTTATGGCCAAAAGAATCCAACATATTTATGTCCTTAAATATTTTCTACCTATCTTGGAGAAATTACCATAACTTTTTCTATAGATTTTTTATTGATGTTTGTTTTGAACTTTTTGAAAGAGGACGTCGATATATACAACTTTCATGAAACACTTGAGATGAGATTTTGCCTCCAAACTAGTCAAAATCGATATTTATTATAGCTATCTTGTTAATGTCCATTAAACGGACATACATGTCCGCCTAACGGACATACATGGGCTTGGGTGCCCTTTTTCACCCGAGAAGGTCCGTTTAATGGACCTAAAGTCAGTCTAACAGACATAGGAGTTCCCCAAACCCCTCCAAAGCCTCTCCAATGCTTCCTACATCCAATATAACCTCACATTCACTCATAAACTTCCCAAATCCAACTCTTCTAGTGCAAACTCACTTCATATCAACTCAACCACCAAATTTATCTCATAAAACTCTCAATTCTCAACCCATTTGATTCATCAAAACCACAATTTCCTATAATTCTCCATCGTTGTCCTATACGCACATCCTATGCAGCATCACCTCTTGTAATGATCTTAACTTACCACTCCGATATCCAAAAATTACAAACTTTATGTCGTTGGAAAACTAGAAAGATCATATACAACATTCAAGAAGACAATTTTTACCATTTCTACCTAGATTATTCTAGATTTTGACTTGAATTCAGAACACAATTCCTAACCATATGAAAGACTTCACAATACAATATAAAGACTTGGAGAATCATGAGCAAAACATAATGCATATGTATTTAATTAACATCAAAAGAATAGATTTTTACAATGCTTTAGTGGGCATTTCAAGCCACTTACATCATAATCCAAAACTACAAACTTTACAAAAACTAGAATCGCTCAAAATGTGACTAAAGCATTGTTTTACAAAAACTAACTTAAAAATAAAAAAATAAGCCAATTCCGGAGTAATGCCTTTATGCTCAATCACTCGATCTCCTGCTCCTCATCTAAAGATTGGAGTGAATGGGGACAGGGGGTGGGTGAGCTTAAAGCTCATGAGTAACATGCTTATAACTGAGAAACAAGCAAAAACCATTGAAATATTTATTTCAATTGTAAAAATTCACATTGAAAAAATCTATGCAACATATATTTCCCAAATTCACAACTTATGAAGCGATTCATAAACATCATAAATCATAAATTCATCAAACTTGTCACAAATCATGAACACATAAGCACATCAAAAATGGTTTGGGTAGATCCATGAACATAACGAACTACAAGGTAGCTGGCAATCATTTAATTCCATTTATTTGAAAGAAACTTTAATAGATTATTTACTCAACTATAAAAATGTCACCTACCTTAATTTCCTTCCTCAAAGACCTTGTTCAAAAAGCCTATAATCTTGGTCCTCTTGCATATCTTAATTTTCTTCAACATTGAAAAAAAACCCAAGTCAAAAGGAATTCAAATTGGACAACCCAAAGAAATATATTCATAAAATTGACCCTAGAATACTTAAACCCATGCATTTCCTAAGCTCTTTGAACTAAAACTCTTCAAAAAATCCAAAAGATTAAACATCAACTTACCTTAAATCTTCACCAAACAATGATTTTCTTAGTTCTAATGGAAGCTTTAACCTTCCTCTTCCTTTGTCCCTTCTTGATCACTCTCAAAATCCCTTTTGAAGGTTAAGAAAAGTTGAAACCTAGGTCAACTCCCTTTTTCCTCTCAACCCACGACACTTCTCTCCCTTCTTTTTTATTTTTTTGTGCTTTCACTCTCCTTTCATTCCTCACTAATGTTTTGGCTTCTAAAATGCAAGTCAACAATTTCCTCTTCTGATTTTGCGCCTCCTTCAATGCCTTAAAAATTTCCCACTTAAGTGATCTTCCTAAACTACCCCTCATGTAACTTACCACCTAACACTTTAATTCTATTAACCTATGTCATACAATATACTCACATTAGCATACTAATTAATTCCAACTTAAATTAATCTAGCAATACCCCAAAATAATCTATTCATGCTTATTTATCATAAAAACAAATTTCACGGGCCAACAATTCATCCTTTCACCATTTATACCCCACTTGGTTCAGAGTATGATCAAAGTATCAACTCCCACTAGACTGACTATGTCACATCTAGTCCAAGTGACATTAGATCTTGTTCTGAGGATCTCATTACTCTATGTATCTTGAGGATCTCATTACTCTATGTATCATTAAAGACTCTCTTTATGACATATATCTGCTCTGGCCAGAGACTCCTGAGTAATGACCCTAATAAGAGGCCGTGGGTATCATCTCCTTCTATCAGGAGGGGTGAATCCTTTATTAAGTACTCAGTTACCTTTAAATACCTCAAACTATACCCAGTCACCACTCTATGAGCAACCTTTAAAAGGAAATGAGGAATGGAGTCAAAGTATAGATTAGTATCTAAGATATTCTTGAGCACCTCAAGTCTAAGGATATTTTCACTATTACTATACTGAGACTATCATTGACACTAGAATAGATTATCCACATGATTGTCTCATGGAAGATCATCTAATGTACTTACTGCTTAGCTATAAATGTTAAAGGTGATTACCTTTAGATAACTTCTTTAACAACCTCCCACTTGCACTAAAACCAATCACCTTTATATTTAATACCATAGGTGAGTACATGAGATTCATATGGAATTAGCTTAGTCAAAGGATCATCAATATTTTGATCAGTGGGAACTCTCTCTATCTTGATATCATTTCGACTAATGATTTCTGTAATCAAATGGTATCGTCTGAGTACATGTTTTGATTTATAATGAGACATTGTGTTGAACTCCGCATCCGGAGCCCATTATTGGAATCATGAGACGTGAGCCTAATACCTTGTAGTTTTCGGAGCCTAACAATCCGGAGTTATAAAGCATTAGCAGGCTTCCTTGTGGGGTTATTTTAATGACTCCTTATTAACCATCATCCCATAAGGGTGATGTGCCACAGTAGTTAAACACCAAATCACAATTTGACTACTTCAAAACAATTGTAGCTCTCTGCCTCTTGTTTATTTCAAAATAAGAACCACCTCATTTGGAGTTCTATAGTGCAAGATATGCCTAAAAATCCAAGTACGTTCATAACCCAGTTATGCTCTTCCAACCAATCCCTCATTTTCCTTCCATTAATATTTTTCAAATCTATATCAAAAGTTGCCAATTTTTAAGGACAGGTAGCAAAATGTATTAGGAATCTATTCCTTCAAGAATCACTTCATTTGGGGGTCGAGTTATGAAGTTATGGCCAAAAGAATCAAGTAGGTTTATGTCCTCAATCACATTGTACCTCTTTTGGGAGAATTGGCATAACTTTCTTTACAAACCTTAGATTGGGGTCTTCCAGATCTATAATGTTTATGCAGACTCTGAAGTGAAATTCAATCATCTATAGGGTCAAAAATATGACCAGACGATAGGATCAGATGAACAATGCACCAGAGACTATGACATCATCACCAGAAGATATGACGTCAGCAAATGATACGTTATCACTAGACGAAGCATCCTTACCAGACGATACGTCCTTACCAGACAAAGCGTCCTCACTAAACAAAGTGGTCTCACCAGATGATACGTCCTCACCAGATGAAGCATCCCCACCAAATGATATGTTCTCACTAAACGAAGCGTCCTCACCAAATGATATGTCCTCACCAGATGATGCGTCCTCACCAGACGACACGTCATCACTAGATGATACGTCCTATACTCCTGAGCATCTCCACTTATAAGGACCATAACTTTTGACTCCGATATCCAAAAATTTCATACTTTATAGTGTTGGAAAGCTAGAAAGACAATCTATAACTTCCATAAAGACCACTTGTCAAATTAATCCTAGATCAATCCAGATTTTGCCCTAAAGTCAGAACACAAATTTTTCCCTTATGGAAGACTTGACATTTTGCACTAAGCAAACTTGGAATGTTCTCAGCATAACCATTCAACTACCAAAATGATTTCATTATTCTCTCAAATCTTAACTCACTTGTCTCATCACCTTCAACTACATCTGATCAGTTATAATTCCTATCTTCCTTTCCATAGTATCTCGCTTATGCAAACATATATATATATCAATAATTTATGTTCCAAAATCATCAACTCAAGTTGATTGCTTCTTCATGTATATCTAATTTCATCTCACATCATCCATGCACCATTCACACTTTATTAACATCAAAAGAACAAAGTTTTCACAATGCTTTAGTGGGCATTTTGAGTCACTTTACATCATAATCCAAAAATACCAACTTTATAAAAACAATAATTTCTCAAAATGTGACTAAAGCTTTGTTTTACATGAACTAACTTCAAAAGAACAAAATATGAAAATTGGAGGGATGCCTTGACTCTCGACTAGATCACTCGATATCTTGCTCGTTGCCTGTAGATGGGGAGGAATGAGGGTGAGCTTAAATCTAATGGGTAATAGTTTTATAATTGATAACAAGCAAAAACCCTTGAAAACCCTCATGATCATAATAAATTTTCATGAAAATCCATAAAACATAAATTTCTCCACTTGCATAAGTCAAACAATCATCAAACTTTTCAACACATGTAAACACATAAGCACATCATAATGGTTTGGGCAGATCCATAAATATGACGAACTACACAATTCCACATAATGGTCCTATGTAGCCATAAACTTGAGGGAGTCCATGAAGGAGCTCCGTGTCACTAGAGGGTAGGCGGAAGAAGCCTTTAACTTGGTCAACGTGCACGTGACATTCTTGAATAGACTACACCAAACCCTCATAACATGTAATTCATGAATGAAAAACAGTTTGTCTAATTGGCACATTTTTGGAAACTTGATTTCATATACTTGGTATCCTTTCAAAATCATTTCCATTTTTGTTTTATAGTTCATCCATAAAATTCACACACACAACATGTATCACTTTCTCAAATCATTTAAAGAATAATAAATGGACATTTACAAGTAGTTGAAAACATTTATTTCCTTTTTTTTTAAGAAACATTGATGGATTATTATTCAATTATAAAAATGTAACCCACCTTAGTCTCCTTGCTTGAAAACTTGCTCAAGGATGTCTCTCCTCTTGCTCCTCTTGCCTCCCTTCAACATTAGCAAGAATCCCCATTCAAAAATGAACTCTAATTGGAAAACCCAAAGAAACCTATGCATGCAATCAATCTTAGAATACTTATACCCATGCACTTTCTAAGCTATTTGAACCAAATCCCTTCCAAAAATCCAAATATTAAAACACCAACTTACTTTGACTCTTCACCAAACAATGAGTTTCTTGGCTCTAATTGAAGCTTTAACCTTCCTATTCCTTTTTCCCTTCTTGCTCAACCTCAAAATCCCTCTTGAAGACTAAAAAAAATTGAAACCTAGATGACCTCCCTTCTTTTCTCTTCTTTCTCTCTTTTTTTGTGCTTCTCTCTCTTCTCTCGTTTCTCATTCACGTTTCTGGCTTCTTCTAAATGCTAGAAAACTAATTTTTTTTCTCCCCTTTTATTCCTTTCCTTCAATGCCTTAAGACTTTACAACTTAAGTGATGTTCCAACAATGCCCCTCATGCAATCTTACCACCTTAACACTTTAATTCAATTAACCTATGTCATATATTCTCACTCACATTAACATACCAGTTAATTCCATCACAAATTAATCTAACAAGACCCCAAAAAAATCTAATCATGTTTACTTATTAAGAAAAAAATTTGGGGGCCAACATTTCTCCCCCTTTTAAAAGAATTTCGTCCTCGAAATTCTTACCTCAATCGTTAAAGAGGTATGGGTACTTCTCCTTCATGACTTGCAAAGGTTCCCAAATGGCCTCTTCCACAGAATGGTTTCTCCACAGTATTTTGACTAGCTGAACTGTCTTGTTCCTGAGGACCTTCTCCTTAGTGTCCAAGATCTCCACTTGAGTTTCCTTATAGGTCAAATCATCTTTCAATTGAATCTCAGTGGTCTGACTAATATGGGAGGGATATGATCTATACCGCCTTAACATAGACACATGAAAGATGTCATGTATCTGTGATAATTTTGGTGGTAGCGCCAACCTATAGGCTAATAGTCCGATCCTCTAATCTTATAGGGTCCCATATATCTCGGACTCAACTTGCCTTTCTTTCCAACCTCATGACTCCTTTCCAAGGAGACTTCTTAAGAAAGACTTTCTTATGGACTTCATACTCCATTTCCTTCTGGTATGCGTCAATATAACTTTTCATTCTATCCTGTGCTGCCTTAAGCCGTTGCTTAACCAAATTAACCCTATAGACTGTAATCTGAAGCAACTTTGGCCCTATCAGTGTCCTCTCTCCTTCTTCAACCCAACATATCGGAGTTCTACATCTCCTTCCATATGGTACTTTATAAGGAATCATCTGAATGCTCGAATGATACGAATTATTATAAGTAAATTCGATAAATGGCAAGTTTTCATCCTAAGGGCGCCTGAAATCAATCACACAAGCCTTGAACATTATTTCAAGAGTCCTAATGGTGCTCTCAGATTGACCATTTGTTTCGGAGTGAAAAGCAGTTCTAAAACTCAACTTGGTTCCTAGAGCCTCTTATAAACTTCCCTAAAATCTCGAAATAAACTGAGCATCTCTGTCAGAAACTATAGAGTCAGGAATTCCGTGTTGTCTCACTATCTCATCAATATATTTCTTTGCTAGCATATGTAGAGAATCAGTCTGTTTAATTGCTAGAAAATGGGTTGACTTCGTCAAACGATCAATAATAACCCATATGGCATCATGTTTCCTACTGGTCTTGGGCAAACCTATAAGAAAATCCACGGTTACCCATTGTCATTTCCACTCAGGAATGGACAATGGCCTTAATTTGCTTGAAGGTGCCTAGTGTTCAGCCTTGACTTGCTAACATACTAGACACTTACTTGCATATTCTGCTACATCCTTCTTCATGCCTTTCCACCAGAAATGCTCTTTGAAATACTTGTACATCCTAGTGCTACCTGGGTGCATGGCCTAAGCTGTATTGTGTGCCTCATCAAGTATCTCATCCTTCACCTGCTTGGCATTTGGAATACAAAGCCTGTTCCCTACAACCATAAGTCCATCATCCCTTACTACCACTTCAGATTTCTTGCCATTCTGAATTTCTTCTCGGAGCTAACTCAATTCTGCATTCTGTGCTTGTAACTCCTTAACTTTCTCTCTGAGTATCGGCCTCACTCTGAAATTAACAAAAATATAATTTGATTCCTCCTATTTCAAGCTTATTCTAAGCTTCTCCATTTCTTCCAATAACGGCAGATAAACTATTTGAACATGAGCTATAGAGGATTTCCTACTCAAGGCATTTGCTACCATATTTTCCTTTCCTGGATGGTACTTAATCAACAGGTCATAATCCTTGAACAACTCTAACCACCTTCTTTGTCTCAAATTCAGTTCCTTTGGCTCAACAAATACTTGAGACTTTTATAATCTGTAAAAATCTTCGTTTGAGCCCTGTGCAAATAATGTCTCCAATTCTTTAGAGCAAAAATTACTACTACCAATTCCATATCATGGGTCGGGTAATTCGGTTCATAAGGTTTTAGGTGTTGCAAGGCATAAGTTATCACCTTGTCTCCTTGCATCAATACACAACCCAAACACTTCCTTAAAGCATCACTATACACTGTATAACCCTCATCTCCAGTAGACAAAATCAAAACTAGAGCACTTGTTAATCTGCACTTGAGTCCTCAAAACTTTGACATTCCTCACTCCAAAAAAATTTCTGATCTTCCTCAATAACATAGTTAGTGGAGCAGCTATCATGGAAAATCCTTCCACAAACCTCCTATAATAACCTATCAGACCCAGAAAACTCCTCACTTCTGTCACTGTCATGGGTGCATGCCACTTCACCACTGCTTCAAATTTTTTGGATCAACATGTACCCCATCTTTCGATGTCACATACCCAAGGAAAATTACTTCGTGAAGCCAGAATTCACATTTACTGAATTTGGCATAAAGTTCCTTCTCTCTCAGTGTTTGCAATACTATCCTGAGGTGCTCCTCATGTTTCTCTTCACTCTTAGAATAAACTAGAATGTCATCGATAAACATTATGACAAACTGATCTAGATACTCCTTGAAGACCCTATTCATAAGATCCATAAATGCAACCGGAGGATTGGTCAATCCGAATGGCATAACTAGGAACTCATAATGCCCATAACGAGTCCTAAAGGTTGTCTTACATGCATCAGACTGCTTGATTATGAGTTGATGATAGCCTGACCTGAGATCAATCTTGGAAAAGACCCTTGCTTCCTAAAGCTAGTCAAGCAGATCATCTATTCGAGGCAGAGGATACTTATTCTTAACAGTCACCTAGTTGATTCTCTGGTAATTAATGAATATGTGCCATATCCCATCTTTCTTCTTAAAAAACAGAATCGACACTCCCCATGGTGACAAACTCGGCCATATATACCCTTCTCTAACAGTTCCTCCAACTGTTCCTTGAGCTCCTTCACTTCAACTAAGGTCATTCTATACGGTGGTATAGAAATGGGTGCGGTTCTAGGAATCAAGTCGATAGCAAACTCAATTTCCCTCACCGATGGAAAACCAAGTAAGTCTTCTAGAAACTCATATGGAAAATCCTTCATAATTAGATAATCTTCTAACTTTCCATCGTTTACTTTATTGTCCACGACGTGTGCCAAGAATGCTTCGCACCCTTTTCTCATCATCCTGTATGCAAGCAAAGCTGAAACAATCGTAGGTGATGGTATTCTTCTATCCCTTCTAAAAATCACCTTCTCACCATTGCCAAAGTCAAACTCTACCTCCTTAAGGCTAAGATATAACTTTGCACAATATTTCTCTATGGCATCCATTCCCAATATCACATCTAAACCCTTTAAATCCAACGGTAGCAAATCTACTACCAGTTTAGCACCGTCAATAAACAATTCACAATCCTTATACACTTGACTTATTATCACTTTTCTCCCTAAGGGAGTACTAACAATCAAGGGACTATCCATGGGCACCAATTTAACATCATCCTTGCATAAACAAATGAGTGTGTATAACCATAATCAATCAAGATATATACTTCAGAATTAAATAATTGAGCCATACCCACAACAACTTCGGGTGCGATTGCAACTTCCTCTCTAGTCATAGCGAACACCCTTGCCCAAGCCTGAGCCTGACCCCTTGGCCTTCTTGGAGGAACAACCTTCATTGCAGCCATAAAACTGCCCACCTCAGTGATTGGCCTGTTCCCTCCTGTTTCTGCTCTCTTTGGGGCTTGCAACTATAACCCCTTTTGCCTTATTGCCTAGGGGCAATCTTTGATCTTGTGTCCTTTCTCTCCACATCAGAAGTATGCTCCAAATAACTTAAAACACTATCCTTTGTGAAGTTTCCCACAATGCTCACATTGAGGGTTTATGTATCTACTCCTTCCCGTCCTTCCTGTGCCTCCCACACTTGAGGCTTGCCCTGAAACTACCCTTGCCTACTTGTTCTTGGAAGGGCCACTACTTTCCACTTCACTCTGTGTGTGGTGACTTCTTGTACTCCTCTCAGGTATTGGAGCACTCATTCCCTTTTTGGAAAACTGCTCCTGATTCTTTCTCTTTTTGCTCACTTCATTCTTTATATTCTCCAGTTTCTCAGCCTGGAGTGCAGCATCTACTAACTGCTGGTAATCAAAAAAGTTATGGATTAAGACTTTCTCCTTAATCCTCAAATGAAGTCCTCCATTAAACTTATGGCATTTATCCTCCTCATTGACAATAATGTTGGCCGCATACCGTGACAATTGGTTAAACTTCAGCTCATATTCACTCACAATCATGTCCCTCTGTGTGAGATTTAGAAACTCCCCAGCCTTCTCTTATACATAAAACCTCAAAAGGTATTTCTTCCTGAAGACTTCCACAAAATCTCTCCATGGTAACAACGGAGGCATAATCTAACGGTGGGGCACTAATTTCCACTAGTGGAATGCATCTCCCTGGAACAAGCTGACTGCATAGTCCAGTTTCTCTTCATCAGAGTGCTTCATCTGTATCAGGACTCTCTCTGTCCTCTTTAGCCATGCTTCAGCCTTTTCAGGATTTGTAGTCCCATTGAAATCTACAGCTCCATACTTATGGAGCTTATCATACTGTCCAATCCTCTCCACTGGACCTTACATTAGAACTTGAGACCCTTGGTCCATGGCATATGAGAAAGCCTGAGCAAAGGCTTCAAAGAATCGTGGATCCATGAGGTTTGCTTGAGGCATCGGAGGAGACGATGGAGGCACTTCCTATTGCATACTAGGTGCCTTAAAATCTGGAGCAGAATGTGTCCCTGCATCTTGTGGGATATAGGATTCATACGTGCTCCCTTAGTGAGAGCCAGATCGAGTTAGAGCTCCTCGAGTTCTTTTTCGAGGTGACATAAGCACTCCTTCAATTTAAAACAATTAAAAAATCTTTAGTTCATGCTAAACAGTTTCAGATCTTGTACAACAATTCAAAACATTGTAAGTTGTTCATTTAAAATACTTCATGTTCATTTCGTGTCCTAAACTACCCATTTCATGCCTAGGATACTCCTAAACCTAGTTACTCTAATACCATAACTATTAGACCCTGCTTATTGAGCCCAACATTAGAGTCATGAGATGTGAGCCTAATACCTTGTAGTTTTCGGAGCCCAACAATCTGGAGTCATAAAGTGTGAGCGGGCTTCCTTGTGGGGTTATTTTAATGACTCCTTATTAGCCATCTTCCAATAAGGGTGATGTGCTGCACTAGTTAAACACCACAATTTGACTTCTTCAAAACAATTCTAACTCTCTGCCTCTTGTTTATTTCGAAACAAGAACCCCCTCATTTGAAGCTCTATAGTGCAAGATATGCCTAAAAATCTAAGTACGTTCATAACCCGGTTATGCTTTTCTAACCAATCCCTCATTTTCCTTCCATCAATATTTTTCAAATCTATATCAAAAGTTACTAATTTTTAAATAGACGTAGAAAAATGTATTAGGAATCTATTCCTTCAATAATCACTTCATTTGGGGGTTGAGTGATGAAGTTATGGCCAAAAGAATCAAGTATGTTTATGTCCTCAATCATATTGTACATCTCTTAGGAGAATTGGCATAACTTTCTCTAAAAATGTAACATCCCATCATCGAGGGAAAGGGTGGAATAGTAATTTGGATTGGGTTATGAGCATTTAGAATTGTCTTGATAGGTTCATGCATACACAGACATGTGAATAGTGAATTTTGCACATGAAAAATGATTGTACATGCATTCATGACATTTCCCGATATAAGTGTTAAGAAATGTGAATGTGAATAAATGTGATTTGTGTGTATGAAAAATTGTGCTAGAGAGGGTCATTGTGAGTTTTGAATTTTTGGAGAATTTTAAAAATTTTTCTGAAAATTTGGGGGGTATTTTTCAGACAGGAAAAAATGTCAAATGGCAGACTGATGGTTTACCGGTAGTAGAAATTACTGTCCAATGACAATGGAAATTTTGATAAATGACCTTAGGAATTATTGACAAATGTTATTGAAAATTAGGAGATGATTGGATTAGAAGTTGGAGACTAGCTAGACAAGTTATTTAGTGGGCCAAGTGAAGCAATAAGAAAGTGACATATGGCAAGTGACATGTGTCACTTGCCACACCACTTCTTATAACGTGAAAGACCACCAAAATTTTTTTGTCTTCTTGCTTTCTTCTCATTTTCGTGTCTCCTTCTTCTCCATAAATTCTTCTCTTCTTCTCCTTCATTCGT
>JANJEY010000006.1:17646429-17657378 GCA_024703695.1 Erythroxylum cataractarum
GGACATAATAACAGATTTCAGTAGCTGAAGTTTGCCACCATAGGATAGTGATTTATTTATCCATGAACCTAACCTTCTTTATATCTTTTCTGTAAAGGGTAGACATTCTCTAAATCGTAGTCATCTCGATGAGATAAGGATGCCCAAATAAGTAATAGGAGGATCATGATTTCCATTCCAGTTACAATAGGAATGTCACTAGTAAGATGTGCAACACTCTTTAATAAGATAAAAAAAACCTTTTTTGAAGAATGATGCTCAGTTTCGATATCTTTTTGAATCTTTGCAAGGTATTCATTAGAACTGTAACTGAAGGGGTATCAACCTTACTAAAAAGGAATAGATCATCTGCAAAACATAAACTAGTTAGTGAAAGCAATTTACATTTGGTATAGAACTTGAAATCTAGATTTGAGGAGATCTTGTATCTCAGCATAAGGGAAAGAATTTCTATGCAAATTAGAAATAGGTAGGGGAAAGATGATCCTCTTGCCTAAGTCCACCTTTTCTTTAAAAATCTCAGTGGGACACCCATTGATCATAATCCCAAATGAAATAACAGAGATATTTTCTTTAATCCAATGAATGAATTTTTGGGGGAAACCTATAATACCCGTAGTTTGCAATAAAAAATCCCAAATGACATTATTAAAGGCTTTTTGGAGATCTAGTTTTAATGTGCAGTTTTTAGTGGATTTTTTTCTAGTGTATCCTTTCAAATTTTCTTGCAATATTAGAATATTATCTCCAATATTCCACTTGCTTAAGAAATATCTTTGGTTTAAACGATGATGTCGTGTAGCACCCATTTAAATCTATTTTCCAAAATTTTAGCAATAATCTTGTAACTGAAATCAGTGCATGTAGAAATGATATATGTTTTAGGAATCAAACACAATTAGGAGTACTCCATTTTTGAAGAATTCGTGCACTACTTTTTTATTGTCTTCCCAGTTAAATTCCAAGTTTTTCTGATAGAAGAACCCATTCAGGCCATTGGTTCTGGGCCTTTGAGCCTTTCATTTTAAAAACCACTTCTTCTATCTCCTAATCTGTGACCTATTTGATTAAGAGATCTTCATGACCTTAAGGAATTTTTGTTGAAATGAATATCCTAATATCTACATTGATCGTGTTGGAATTTCCTTCAGTACCAAGGAGTTTTTGGAAGTGTGACAGGGCATCATGAGCAATTTCACTTTGCTCATATAAGATCTCCCGTGATTTTGTTTTAATTGAAGTTATCCTATTCACATTTCTCCTTGCCTTAATAGTATTAAAGAAAAATCTTGTGTATCTGTCTCCATCCTTGTTCCAATTGACTTTAGATCACTATCTTAATAATGAGTAATGGTTGTCTACTACTTGCAAGTAGAGCTTCAGGGCATCCTTCTCCTCATTTGCAATAAAATCATCCGTGGGGTTGTTAGCCAGTGATTTCTATATGAGTGAGAGTTGAGATCTAGCATCTTCTATCCCTTAGTCTATGCTGCCAACCCTACTTCCATTTAATCCCTTCAGTTCGTGCTTTATTGCTTTAAGTTTTTACATGTAGATAAATTGTTTAGTACCTGTGACTTCTAATTCCAAACCCTTGGCAATAGCTTCTTAGAATCCTTCCATAGAGGTCAGAAAGTTGTTAAATCGAAATGGGTGTTTTAGAAAAAAAAAAACCTTTTTGAAGAGGTTGTCTACCTTGATAGGGGTGTGGTTCAAAAACCCTGGATCCAAAAACACAGCTTACTATTAGAAAAGTTGTTAACCACTCCACATTTACCAAGGACCTATCCAGCTTCTTTCTAATCATCCAATTAGAACTCTACTTGTTGCTCCAAGTAAATCTATGTCCCTCATATTTGAAGTCAGAAAATTTCGCATCTTTTGTGCATTCAAACAAATCCGTATTGTAGTTGAGTAGGTTACAATTCCCTTCAGCTTCAGATTGATAAATAGTGGAGTTGAAATCGCCACTTATAATCCATGGGTCATTAGTTGTTCCCTTTAGTCTTCCCAATGCATTCCATAGGTCCCTTCTTTGAAGTGTAGTATTGTGTCCAAAGACAAAGGTAGCCATCACTGAAATGTGCTTAGTTTTGAATTTCATTTTTGTATGCATGAATTGCTCACTTGCTTCCAAAAATTCCACCTCTTTTAGATCCTCATCATAGACTAGGATGATTCTCTCATAACCATCGAACTAATGATTAGACTTTATCTACCATTGACTTCCAAAATAACCTAATTTATTCAAATTTTAAAGTCTGATTTTATTTTCTAAAAGACAAAGAAATTTAGGCTTCTCATGCTGGACAAACTCCTTCAATACATTGCGCTTTGAAGGGTTATTTATTCCTCTAACATTTCATACTAGAAAGGTCATGTAATGTTAGTTTTACCTTTTGAGCCTTTCCTACTACTTTGAACTCTCTTTCTAGTTATACTTGTTCAAATATTTCCTCTTGATTTTTCATCTGGATTATGGATTCTTACTATTATGGCATATTGATGA
Organism: Erythroxylum cataractarum; assembly: GCA_024703695.1. Taxonomy (NCBI): domain Eukaryota; kingdom Viridiplantae; phylum Streptophyta; class Magnoliopsida; order Malpighiales; family Erythroxylaceae; genus Erythroxylum; species Erythroxylum cataractarum. The sequence goes on from JANJEY010000006.1 coordinate 17,648,939, forward strand.
CTTTCTGCTACTTAACTCCAGGGGAGTTTCCCTTTTGTCGTTCTCCTTTATCTGTATTACTGATAACCTGTTCTTCCATTCCATCCGAACTGTGTAGCCCTGAATTATTCACTAATACCTTCAGTATTAACTGTTGATCCAATGTAATGTGTTCAGTTAGGTCACCCTTTTCCTCATAAGTATTGTTGGGCCTCATCTCCGGAGCCCAACTATCATTTCGGAGTCATAAGCGTGACTGGAATATCTCGTAGGTTTATTTCAATGAACCCTCACTTCCTTTCCATGACTCTTTTTGGATTCAACACCAAAAGCTATCAATTTTTTTGAAAAGGTATAAAAATGTGTTAGGAATCCATTGCTTCAAGAGTCACTTAATTTGGAGGTCGGATGATGAAGTTATGGCCAAAAGAATCCAACATGTTTATGTCCTTAATCATTTTGTACCTATCTTGGCGCAATTACCATACCTTTCAATACCAATGTCGGATTGATGTTGTTTTTAGACGGTTTAAAAGAAAACTTTGAAATCTACAACTTTTATGAAGAACTCGAAACGATGTTCTATCTTTAAAATAGCTAAAATTGCGATTTACTTTAGCTATCCCATAAATGTTAGTTAAACGGACATCCATGTCCGTTAAACGGACCTTCTCAGGTAAAAAATAGCTCCCAAGCTAATTTATGTCCGTTAAACAGACATCCATGTCATCTCCATTTAATGGACATAAACTGGCTTGGGAGTCATTTTTCACTTGAGAAGGTCCGTTAATGGATATTGGTGAGGTAGAGGATCCTTTTTCATCCAAGAAGGTCCGTTAAATGGATATTGGGGTTCTCCAAACTCCTCCAATGCCTATCCAATGCTTCCAACATCCTTTCTAACACCATAATCACTCATAATCTCCCTAAATCCAACCTATTTAGTGTAAAACCACTTCATATCTATTTCACCACTACATACATCCCATTAACACTTTAATCTTAACTCCAAAAGATTCATCACAAACAATCTTTTGAAGTCCAACATGCTATTATAACACTAGCAACCATTTGCAATCTCAACAAAAAGAATATGCACATCCATCATACTCAAACTTTAAAATAATATAATCATACAAAAAAGAAACTTTACAAGTTCTCATTCTCATTTCTAAGCAAAATGAACATTTGACAAGCTTTACTTACATATCAACATATGCATCAAACTTAATACAAAATACAAAAGGATGCTCATGTTTGATATGCCTATAAAGCTATCTCAATTAGTCACTAACTTAGTACACAAGACTCCTAGCTATCTTGGAGTTTTCAAATGCCTTGCAAGGATCTCTAATATTCCTGTTCTGCACCTGAGGAGGGAAAATTGATGGGTTGAGTTACACGACTCAGTGGTTAATATATTTATAGTCATTGGTAACGAGCTACATAGTCAAACATATATATATGACATTCATATAGGCATACACTTCTTATCTTAATCTAGCAATGAAAGTTTCGCATTTACAATTCCAATTCACATTTCATCATTCAATATCACATAGAACATATTGGATGTAATTTAATATCAAAACATAACACTCAAATCACCTCATAACTTAACACATCAAAATGCAAATGCACAAACAATTGGCTCGAGGGCTCTATGGAACAACACAGAGAAACTGAAGTTTACTTCATGAATGAAACGAGTCCACTTTTCGGATCTCATGAGCCACAAGTGGGTTGCCTTGAGAAGGCTTTATGTTGACGTGAACGTGACTATGAAACGGTTCCTCTCTCACTCAAACACAATCAAAGCTCATGCTCAATTCCATCATTCATAATTTCATATTCTTATGTTTTTTCTTCTTTCCATTCAATCAAAATGTCATGACACAATTCAATGGCATAACATGATCACACATCTTTCAATGCATAACATAACATAAAACACATCATAGCAATTCACAATTTATCAATTCAAGCATATATATACACACATATGCACATTGCCCATTTACACAATAACCATAAATATTTTGCCCACTTTATAACTCTTAAAAATCCAAACTCAATTGTGCCCTTCCTCTTGCTCTTTGATAGGTTGGTCTTGATTTCCTAACACAATCAAAATTCTCATTCAATTCCAATTCAAATAGAAATTTCCCAAATTTCAATAATCTTAACAAAATGAAATTAACACAAATTAATCTCAAACTTAACCTACCTATAGTCCATCTAGATTAGAAAACCCAAAACCTAGCTTATAAACCCTAAAAATTAATGGGTCCTCTTAATCATCTTCTTCCTCCAATCATTTCCAACACCAAAACCCTTTCCTCTCTCTAAAACTTCTACATTCATAACTCAACCCATTTTTTTAATAAAGCAAGAAGAAAAGATGAAGAACTTACCTTAAGAAGCTTGATTCCTTCTTCTTTGCACGATTTTTTTCTTTCTTTCCCTAGCTTCTTCGATTTTTCTTCTATTTTTTCCTTTCTCTCACGTTTTCTCCTCCTCTCTATGGCTTTTCACCTCCCACTCTTCTTCTAATTTTAAGACAAGTTTTGTTGTTTTCTTCCAATTATGCACCTCACTCACTTAGCCTTTCCCATTTTACCCCTATTTTGTCTTTTATCTCTCTAACCCTTTAATCCACTTAACTCCCACATTAATTCTAAGTCCTAATCTCTACAACAAATGTTCAGTCTCTATTCATACCTACTAAATTAATGACCCAATTCTAAAAAATAAATAATTAAACCAATAAACAAACATAAATAAATAATTAAGCAAATAATAAGTAATTTAGCAAAAATCAGGATCCAACATTATAAGTGTGCCAAATGTTAAAAAACATTCAAATAAGAAGTCTTTTATTCTTAAAGTTGTCAGATCATTTATTAGTCCGTGGCATGTGCTTTTGGTTTTATTAATCTTTAAGGTTGAGTGGAAAATTTAGATTATGAAGGGGATTTATGGTTGACTAAAAAATTAAGTTTAAATGATTTTTGTTTTTTGTGAATATTTTGTTAATTGCATATAACTTCATAAAATTTTTCGATTCTTTATTTAATTCTACACTCTACTTATGTATTGATTATATCTATGATATGATTGTTTCTATTTCCTTTTCAGAATAAAACCGTTAACATAAATTCATTGCAAAATATCGAGATGGCAAATAATTTTCGATAGCAAAAATGAGCTTTAGTAGGAGGTATATGACAAAATTCCCCCTGTTGAAAGAAATTGATGCTCAACAAATCTACTCACCACTTGCCTTCAATGACCATCTTTTTCTTTAAGGGTTTTAGTATCATTTGAATTAATTCTCTTTCTTTATTATTTGTATCTCATTTTCTATTAAGAAGTTGTGATGATTATGGAGTCATTTAATCAGATATGCATATGTTCGAATTTGGGTTCCTTGTACTATTTAATTTATCTTTTTTAGTTTTTAGTTTTTAGGATTTAATTTTTCAAAGGAATGTTAAGAAGTTAAGGTGATTGCTCTATATTATTTGTTCCTTAAGTGAAACGCATGGTACGTGCGGTTCATCTAATTTACTATTCCATACTACACCTAGGAAATCATTAAATGTATCTTCTGCTAGTTTAATTAAAGCAAAGAAGTTGGTGGAAGAGGCTTTCAATAAATTAATTATTGAGCTAAGATCTTTGTCTATTTCAGTTGATATAAAAAATTATGCATTTCGCGACAATTATTAAAATCGTTGCCAAAGGGTTGTCACTAATAGATAAGCCTTTTGCGATGATTTTGAAAAAAAGCTTGCCAATTTGCAACAATTTTAGAAACCGTCACTGGAGGGTAAGCCAAAAGTATAATTTAAGCTACAATTTTAAAATTGTCACAAAGCAGTAGCCAAAGGGCTACCTTGTTGTAGTGCTTACAAGTAAAAGATGTATCTTTTCAGAAAGACGTTGATAAATGTATTACATTTTTACAAATTGTGATTATAATCAATTAGTATGATGGTAGAATATAAGGTAAAATTAAATATTTTTTTTTCATTTTGTATTTGTCAAAAAACAAAAAAATTAAGAAAATATTTAAAGTCTTAATTTATTATAAATATAATTTAAGGATTAACTTCATTAATTCTTGTTGTTAGCCCTATTAACGTAAAATGTCAAACAAGTTAATTTCATTCATATTAGTATATATATAATTTTTTAATAAATAAAAAATAATAAATCAATCGACTATTCAATTATTAATTTTGAAAATAATCATCAAATTTTAATATTCTAATTTGTTAAATATTTTAATCTTTTAAATATGATATGGTGTCTAGCATAGAAGAGCTCAACTTGTACGGTGTTGGCAATAGAAATTGATAATATTTTATATTTATATTTAAAAATTTTATTTCTAATTAGTACTATAAAATTAAATTAAAATTTACATTTAAAATATAATTTATCCAGCAATATAATCATGCCAATTCATTTAGCAATTTAAACTATTTCTTCAAAGTAGGCTATAATTGAATCAGAAATCGATGACTTTTCCTTTCCATTTGTGATAAAATTCACAATCAAGATTTTGTTAACTTGTAATAACAACCTCTTTAGATTACACTTGGTAATCAAGTCTAGGCCTTACTTAGTCCAACCAAAAGTTGATGAGTTAGGTCAGATGTTGGAAAAAATAATGTCATTTTTTATTTTTCATTATAAATAAAAAATCAAGTCCGTTTGATTCAGGTTAAATTTTGAGCCGCTTTGGTTTGGGTAAAAGATGTCGAGTTGGGTTCAGGAACGGGTGGGCCCAAATTGGTCCGACCGATTTCCTTCCTGGGTATTGTCACCTTTAATTTAGATTAACTTATAACTATCATTTTTAAACATAAAAAAGACTTTGCAAGTCTTTCTTTTGAACTGTTAGAGCTCTTATTTTGGGTGATATTTAACCTTGGTTGCTTTCGAAATGAGTGTCAATTGATTTTCTCCCATTATTTATATAAATGAGCTTCACCAGTTTATAGTTGTAAAAAAGATTTTTCAGAGACTCTTACATTTTTGGGTTGCACATATTGCTTAAACAAGGCAGAGAATAATAGAATTAACAAAAAAAAAAAAAATGGTGGCTTTTAGGAAAGGAAAAGGCAAGATATGCTCAATCCTTTCTCTTTTTTTTTTTTTCTTTCTGAAATAATAAAGTACTCTTGCTTTACATCAGCTAATTACTTGATCTTTACTATAATTCTTCTCCTTTTTTCTCTTTATTATTATATAATGTATTTACGGATTTAGCCTTTCAATTATCATCGTTAGGTATAATTTTTTCTTATATATAAATGTTTACAATGATATTTCCTACCAAGAATTTCTTGAAAATGGACTCTACATATAACTAGAAGTGTAAATTTTATTTTTATATAAATAAATTTGGTCTCTATTAAAATTCCTCCGGCTATCCTGTAAAGTATCGTAATAAGCTTGGATGACTTGTACTGAGAAAAGATTGGTCTGCATAACTATACAAAAGAATCAGTTCGGAAAATTTCCTTCAGATCCAAGTTCCATCAAATAATAAATTATACTATATCATTTTAACCCTAGTGGGGGTAGCTGGGGTCAAAATAGCTTCGTCCTTGCCTCTTCTTCAAAATCACGACAGCATTAATATTTAATATACACATACACAGCACAGCTCTCTTGTTATATGCTGTACTGGTCTCTAATCCCGCCTAACTCTTAGCCAAAAAAACAAATGGAAGTGGACGGTAGACAAGAAAATATATCTTTAATTAAAAAGTATTTTTTTCTCTTCAATGAAAATCTCTCTCTCTCTTTTCTAAGGTTGTTTCGTCTCATCTTTTCACCCTTTCCGGAGAAGAAGTCCCCCTTACATTAAAGAATTTAAAACAGGAGCGATCTTTGACTGCCGGCAACCACAACAGACGACAACAATAAATGATAGCCGGAGCTGTGTTTTCTTTTTTATTTTAATATGAAAGAAAATACAGTATTTGCCAAAAAGTGTTGCAATTCCTTACCATTTGGGTACCTAAGCATTTGAGTCAACATCTTTTGTATCCTTCATAAATCAAGGACTACAAACTATAAACGACATTAAATTACAAGACAACCAAATCAATATCCAAAGAGAACAATCAGCCTACTTTAAGAATACTTTATTATTTTTCAATTTTCTTTATAATGTGAATTCATCTTTATTATCTTGAATTCTTTTTTGTAGTTTGTGATTCCCTTTTTGCTACAATCAATTATTTTCTTTACTTCTTTCCTCATTTAAACTTATTTTAGCATCTTTGGTGGTTTAGAACTCCATTTTCTAGGTTTACAAAAACTCACTTATATTGTCAACAAAAAATTAGGTACAAATGCTAAGAGAATTTCTCATTGATATGTCTAAAATCTACATTAACACCAATAATTTAGCATGACTTGTAGGACTCGATCCCATGAAAAAGAAATAAAAAAGAAGTCGTTGTGCCTTTGACCATAGAGGAAGAAGTCCCTACAATAATAGGAAATGAAAGTTTTATATCATAGATTGTAGAAAATCTTAAAAAGGCAACTTTGCCTTTAGCTAACTATTGTATCAATGAGAATCCAAAATCGATGCAATGGAATAACGTTGCTTGCACAAACAAAATTCTAGAATTGAAATCTAACACAACCTCTATAGTCGACATAATTAAGATGTTGACAGAGAAGATTGATAAATTGTCTACTAATCTAATACAATTTGTTGCGTAGAATTCCCCAGGTCTAGTAAAACAAAAATTTAGAGGCTTAGGGCACATCTTGCTCTTAATACAATGGAAGTTGGGAAGTGCAGTTGCCTTTTAGTTGTGTCCTTTGTAGAAAAGATACATTCCTCCTTATCAAAGAGAGGATGTTCCTGTGGTGCCTTTGCATCAATCGTAGAAGTGGTTGACAAGTAGTCAGGCCTTAAATTCACAGTAGGCAGGGATTTGGCAGGGAGACAAAAGCTAACAGATCATAATACAATTTAGCGGTAACACTGCAGTGGTAAACTACAATCCTATTATTCCCTCATTATAAATAAGATTACAAATCAATATGAAAACTGTTAGAGAAGTTGTCTAAGAATTTTATAGACCTAGTTTAAGACAACTTGACTACCTAGAATTCTATAAACCTTATCTAGAGCATACTTACCTCGAGGATCCTTATCCTTAATGTTATAAAATTCCTAAATTCAACTTGCTTTTTGGAGAAGATGACCAATCAACTATCAAGCATATTGCCAAATTCACCATACAATCTGGAGAATTAGATAAAAACTTCAACAATTTTAAATTACCTAAAAAAGGTCTGGACATTAGATTACGAAACAAATTCCAAGGCATAGAATTTCATGATTTATGTGAACTAGTAGAAAAAGTTTTCAAATATGAAGAGCTTTTTAGTGAAGAAGGACACCAAAAAAAGAATTTAATAAACATTTATATTACAAAGACGAATTCTTACAATTCCACAATAACTAAAGTCAACATACTCGGAGCTAGTGTTTGCCCCCTTTTTACATAAAGCCCAAAAAATCAAAAGGAAAATACATGCTCCATCTATTCAAGTTTAGTATACCTTTTACACTTCCAAGACAAAGGAGTTCTTTGATTATTTATTGTAAGAAAACTCATTACTTTATTGCTCAAACATAGAATTCCTACAAAAGTGTAATTATCACAACACCTGGAGTTGCCTGATAAATTCATGTTAGGGGTTTAAGAATATGGTCCAAAATTGAATCATTAAGGGAATTCTATTGTTCACTAAATTTGACCAAACTGTGCTGATAAATGAAACTCATTCCTACTAGTGGTAATCGTTAATGCCATTGAATTTGATTTATGCCTACCACCTGATGTTAAAAAGAAGTTGAAGATTATGGAAGATCATTTAGCATCAACATCCAATTTAGGAACACATGTTTTTATTCATAACTATAATATTAATTTTAGGAATGGGAGATGAATTCCTATAATCCAATAGAAGGGAGAAATTTTAAGATAAAATCAGTAAATATAGTTCACCCAAGTCTTTAGATAAAGATATGAACCTAGAATTTCGATTTTTTTTTGCGTAGGTAGTCTAAACTTATGGTGCCATCATGAGTGTTACTATCTTGATGGTGGGAGTGAATAAGACACCCTAAAAACCCGATACCTTTAACTTAAACTTAAAGAAAATGCTTCAACGATAAAGTTCACTATGAAGATTGAGAAAAATAAGCTAGCATTTGAAATTGTAAACTTAAAAAAAGTCATCCCTAATAAGACTTGTATTCTCTAAAGAAAGTACCATGAATCCTAGTAATAAGAAGGGATGTATATAAGCTATTAATGAGACATAAGGCAAGATAACAAAAAATCTTAGGAGAGGAGAATGTAAAATGTTAGTATTGACAACAAGACCAATAATTCCAAACAAAGATGGTGCT
>JANJEY010000006.1:18071166-18089061 GCA_024703695.1 Erythroxylum cataractarum
TGTCTTGATTAAGGTCCAATAAGGCATGGGAAGTAAAGGAAAGGCAATTGGACCAATCCAAGATGCTAGCAAGGAAAATTAAGGTGGGTAATTTCTTAATAATTGAGTTAATAAGCATGTTAAAGTTTATTATAAATGCTAACTATTGCTTTCCAATGATTTACAAAGCTTGGATTAATTGCTTTTTGTGATGTTTTACACTTGTATGTGGTGTGCTTTGAGTATGAGTTTTATGTTGGAATGATTGATTGAATGGTTTGTTAAATGAAAAATTATAAGTATTGGTGATTTTGGAAAATGATTGAATTATGTGATTTTGGAAAATGCCATGTTTGGCAAGTATGTGTGAATAATGTGAAAATGCATGATTATGTGGGTTTGTTGTGATCCCCTCCGTTAGCAAGTGCGCACTTGTCTATATAGGCTTCGCCCGCCTGCCCGCTAGTGGCCTAGGAGTTCCGAAATCGGACTCCCCTCTGTTCACGGCTACACATGGTCGCTTGTCGAACATGTGTAGTACGTTCTGTTAGGATCACTCAAACCATTTAAGGTGTTATGTGACTATGTGTTTTTGTGTTATATTCGCTGACTTTGTAAATTATGTGATGAGTTTTGAAACTTGAAAATGTTTTCATAAATGTGACATTGTATGAAAGAAATGAATAAATGAAACTTGAACATGGTTTTTGTTTATTTCTTATTTATTAAGTTTTTACCCACGGAGCCGTCGAGCTCACCCCCCTTTCCTCCCTCCACAGGTTTTGAACGAGAAACCGAGTCCGGCATCGGGATTGAGGCAACTCCGATGCAATGTGTTATGAGAGAAGTCATATGTTAGAAGTCATTAGATAACATTTTGAGACTGATGATGTATACTGCATTTTGTCTTTTGAGAATTGGATGTACTTAGGCTAAAATGCCCTTCAAGCTTTGTATTGATTTATGTCCATGTAATTAGTAAGGTTTTGAAGTTTCAAATGTATAGTGTAGTGTAAAAGTTTCCTAAGAATGTATAATTGTGAAATTGGAAATGAATAGAATTCTAAGATTGTGGTTGCTGCCATTTGAGTTGCTATTGGGATGATTGGAGTTGGTTATTGTGAGAAATTGGAAGATTGAAGTGGTTTTGTGCAGGTTTGGAGCTTGGATGGTTTAGATTTAGGATTTGGCTAGAGCATTTTTAGGGGAGATGCTGTCCAAATTTTCCTAAATTTGGGCAGCAACTTCGCTTAAGGTTTAGACCCTCTTAGTGAGGGAATTCACTTTGGAAGTCTTCTAGAAAATTGTAGAGCATGTGAAGATCTTGAAAATGGTATAAAACGGGTCATTTTTCGACTTAGGATGAAGAAGTTATGAACGTTTGAAGTTTGCTGCCCACTATGCTTAGTAATTCTCGAATTACTATTCACTGGCCATTTTGGGCTGAACCTTCGGAAGGGTTTTTCGCCCCTTTAGAGCGGGAATTGAAATTTCCATCCTTCATGAAAGATGTAGAGGGTCTTGTTATCTTTAAAATGAGGTATGATATGTTCTATTCGGAGTTAGGAGAAAAAGGTTATGAGAGTCGGAAGTTGGTAATAGTACTATTCATTTGGTCAATAAAATCACTATTCATTTGGTAAGTAGCTAGAAAGCAACTTTGGACCTTCTAAAGAACCGAGCTAAGTTTTTAAGTATGAAAATGGAGTTAAGATGAATAAGATAAAAAAAAAATTATATCGGAATTTTCGGATTAGAGATTGGATATTCGGTAACGGGTTATAAGAGTTCATAAGGAATCATGTGTACGTATTAAGAGAATATGGATTAGTAGTTGGGTTCCGAATGCGGGATCCAACAAATTGGATATCACTTCCTTCACAAGAAATATAACCAATCAACTCTAGATTAATTTAAACCAAACATCATCTCAATTGGACAATCATAGAAGAAGTTATGGCCAAATCATGTAAACATGCTCAATTCAAAATTTCCGGATTTTCTTCCTAACACCTTTCCTATCTCTTCCATACCATTTCTACACTAATAACCACTCAATTTACTCCATATAGTAACCATAACTAAGCCAAAACTTCCACTTGAACATGAATCCACAAAATGATAGCAATATACACTTCATCATCCATCATTTTCTACACTCACCTACAACACCAAGTCATTTCCAAAACTTCTAAACCACCTCTAAATTACACTTATCATATTCTATATCCTTCATCATTCACATAAGCAAGAATTTCACACACACACACACACACTCATATTCTCCAAACACAATTCTCATGCAATTAATTGTACAAACATAAAAAATGATCTAATTTACTACAAAACTATAATAGAGAACATATTTCTTACCTAAATAAGCTTTCAAACCTTCAAAATCTTCAAGAACTCAAAAATCCCTAACTTCTTCACCATCTCACGATCTTCATCATCTTGCTTAAAAGGTTGGAGTTTTTGGTGAGAAGAGAAGAGAGAGCAAGATAAAAGAGTAGCATGAAAGATGATTGAAAAAAATCAAGAAGAAAAGAGGAAGAGAAGAGGAGCTACGAAATTTATGAAAGAGAACAAAATGGTTTGGTCTTCTTATAAGGAAGCATCGTGAAAGCCAAACCAAAAGGGGACAGACTTTTTATTTAAATAAGGATAGTGGATGTAAGGGCATGTTTGGCTTAACATATACAAATCTTAACACTAATTGTCTCTCAATTTTCAATGGCACTTGTCAATAAATCCGACATCATTTATCTAAATTTTTAGTGCCATTGGACAGTAATTTCGACTACCAATAAACCATCATTCTGCCCCTTGGCATTTTCCCTAGTCCGGAAAAGACCCCGAAATTTCAAAGAAATTTTTTCTTTCTAAAATTCTCTAAAAATTCAAAACCCACAAAGACCCTCTCCAACTCAATTTTTCATATCCACAAACCACATTTTATAACAATCACATTATTAACACTTATACCGGAAAATTTCATGAATGCATATACAGCCATTTTCCTGTGCAAAATTCACTATTCATGTGCATGTACACCTTATATAATGCATGAGCATGAGATGTGTTTTTTCTCACATGTACCAATTTCTAGGGTTCAAACCCTTTGTATAGAAACGGGATGTTACAGACATGGCCCCTTACGAGGCACTTTATAGAAGAAAATACAAAACTCTGATATATTAGTACGAGGTAGGTGATAAAAACTAATAGGTCCTAAACTTATACAAGTGATAATAGATCAAATTCAAGTTATTTGGGATAGATTAAAGACAGCCTAAGATAGGCAAAAAAACTATACGACTAATCGTCATAGGGATCTTGAATTTGAAATTGGAGATAGAGTATTTCTCAAGATTTTCCCTTGGAAACATGAACTTAGATTTGGGAAACACAGTAAGCTAAGTATGCAATACATGGTATTGTATAAGACCACAAAAAGAATTGTGTCAATGGCATATCGATTGAAGCTACCAGATGAGCTTGCAAGGATTCATAACTTCTTCCATGTATCTATGCTTTACAAGTGCCTAGTGAATTATTCGCATGTAATCATAGTGCAACCGGTGAAATTAAACGAAAATTTGACTTTTAAGGACGAAGCAATATAGATCCTTGATTGTAGAGAGCAAGTTCTACGTATGAGATCATAAAAAGAATTGTGTCAGTGGTGTATCGATTGAAGCTACCAAATGAGCTCGCGAGGATTCACATCTTCTTCCATGTATCTATTCTTCATAAGTACCTAGTAGACCATTCGTATGCAATCACAGTGCAACCGGTGAAATTAAAGGAAGATTTGACTTTTGAGGAGGAACCAATATAGATCCTCGACTACAGAGAACAAGTTTTGCATATGAGATCACAGAAAGAATTGTGTTAGTGGTGTATCGATTGAAGCTACCAGATGAGCTCGCGAGGATTCATAACTTCTTTCATGGATCTGTGCTTTGCAAGTACCTAACGGACCATTCACATGTAATCATAGCACAACCGGTGAAATTAAAGGAAGATTTAACTTTTGAGGAGAAATCAATACAGATCCTCAACTGTAGAGAACAAGTTTTGCATATGAGATCACAGAAAGAATTTTGTCAGTGGTGTATCGATTGAACCTACCAAATGATCTCGCGAGGATTCACAACTTCTTCCATGTATCTATGCTACCTAGCAGATCATTCACTGCAATCACAAAATTCCTCTCTCTTTATAATTTTTTCTATCTATTTCACTTACTTAGACATGGAAATTATTTTACTGGCCAATTATTGCGATAAGGGACAACTGTATGTTGTTGGTTTATGTCTTTTTCATACTATTTGGTAATAACTTGTACCTTAATATGTATGACTTTTTTTGTAGATATACTTATATTTTTATAATATTTATAATGTCTAGTTATGTTATTTGGTTTCTTGTGGTTGACGTTTACTTTTTTGTCAAAATTTATAAAGAAGGAAAATGTTATTATTAGATCACCAATATTATAAAGGCAAACTGAAAGGTATTTACATAACATGATGAACTTTATATACGAGGATGATGTAAAATTACATAGATTTGAAACTTCAAATTATAGTTAAGGATGACACATTATCACTTGCAGGACAAGTTAGTAAGTAATAGTGTAAAGAACAAGATATGAACTTGGACCAAATTAAAATAAATGAAATGATATTTAAAGAAGGTGTATAGATTAATGCATACTCTAATTTTTAAGTAGTTGATGTAGGACACTAACATAAGATTCACTGAATACAAACAGATGGAGAGATTTAGGATGAAGAGGTAAGGTCATTTTGGCCTAAATAAGATATCACCAAAAATTAGGAATGATCAAGTAGACGGGATTAGTGATTATAATATAGTATGGGTTGTGAGAGCTCTAAATGGAACACAACTTATATGTACTAAAATTGAAGAAAATAAGCGATTAAGATATTGAGAGGCATACGAAGTGGATGATCACTAAATACTAATCAAAAACATATTGGAGAAAGTTATAGTTGTGCAAACAAAGACATGTTTTTGACGAAAATTTCTTCCATATGTACTAGATGCTTTTGCTTCCAAATGCTAATTATAGTGTTAACATGCAACTGTTGGATACTATGATCAGAGTTGAAGACTACAAGTTATTTAATTAGAGACATTTCATCTTAAACCATTTTTACAAGCATGCTTGAATATTACTTCCATTTGTGAACATTAGAAGTGTTGTGCCTTAATTATATGGGTAAATTTATAGCTATAGATATATATACTTGTACAAAATGTACAGTTCATTAAAAAGGACTTTAATTTATTATACATTAGTATATTTGTTATCTAGATAGAATTTACATGAATAATACTTTAAATGAGGGAAGATGGCAAAGATTAAATCCTGAAATAACATTAACATTAGCAAGACTTTGGGTGCTGATAAGGTATATATTATATCATTTACCATTAACGAATTTGTTCTTGTAGGTTTACTGATAGTAACATTGTACAAAATAAAAAGTTTAGATTGACAATGGGCAACATCCTTTCATATTTCAAGCCTAGAAACTCCATAAGCAACATAGTGAGATGATTGCATAAATTATGAGACAGTAATTTCTAAATTTCTTTACAAGTGTTGGAGAAAACCTAGATAAATCCTTAACTATTGTTGATTTCTTCCATATTATTTTCAAGTATACAAGAAATATAGGCAAAGAGTTGGATATTTGTAGTGATATATGTATGACTAGTCAGGTACATGTAATGTTTTTTGTACTTCCCAAAAATACTATATAATGTGAAATAACGATTTGGAGTTGAATGGTTTTCTGCTTGTGGTTTTTCACCCACATATTTCAGAACATTCATTGATATAGTGTTGTTGCATTTCATTGAAAGAGGAACAGATAAGGATTTTTGACTCGAATAATATGGATGATAGTGTTAAGCAGAATTTAAGTGGAGCACTAGTGGGTTTCAACTTCGTGTTTGTGATCTTTGTGATAAAATAAGAACTCTTCTTATAATGTAACAAGAATTTTGTTCGTGATTGTAAAGACGTGTTTTATTCCAAGTAATGGTGTGATTTGCCTCTGTTGTATCCTGAAATTTAAGTATGGAGATGAATACTTGAATAATGGATTATGGTAGGGTCATGTGTTTAGGTTGTATATATATTTAACATGTATTATGTTGTTATTGACACAAATAACATGCAGTGGAAGCGTCCGATGGAGATTCAAAATCACTTATATAACTGAGTGATGTTATGTGACTATAACTCATTTATGTCATCAATACGTTTGCTCCAATAACTAAATTACAAATAAAGCAGTCCATATAAATATCCATTCAATGATTGTTAGTGAACTAATTATTATAGTGTGGATTATGGTTTAACAGATAATGTAAGGAACATTCTAAGAATAAAATATGACAAATTCATAATTTGAATATCATTGTGTATCTGTAAGGATGTTGTCTGAATTCAAATATATATTCTAATTTTGTAAGGCTCATTTTATGAATGTCATACAAAAATAAAAATAAAAATAAAAAGTTTTTGGATAGGATATTCATTAATGTTATAAATAAAGTAGTATAAATAATCATTAAGATAAATATTCTTAAATAATTAAAATTTATTATAATATTAAAAATAAATATACTTAGATAATTTAGACATATTAAGAGGAGACACACTGATGCTCAAGTGAGAATACTGTATTCAGAGACTATAAGAGAAAACAAAGGAGGCCTAAGAATAATTGAACAGAGGTGATCAAGAAAGATATGACAATGTTGGAATTTACAAAGGATATGACCCGCAATAGAAAACTTTGACGTATTAGGAATCAGATAAAGGATCCCTCGTAAATAATTATTATTAGTAGTATTATTATTATTAACTTTGGATTATTATTATTATTATTATTATTATTAATAGTAGTAATAGTAGTAGTAGTATTACTACTAGTACTAAGATATTTACTATCATTATCACTATTAGTAGTATTATTATTAACTTTCGATTATTATTATTATTGGTACTATTACTAATATTGTTATTTATTATTTATTTTTCATTTACTATTATTTCTGTTGCATCTACTACTACTATTACTTTTATTACTATTATTTTCCGCATTATTAATGTTAGTATTATTCACTTTCTTCTTCTTCTTATTCTTATTATTATTACTACTGCTACTACAATTTTATTTTTATTTTTATTTTTCTTTCCCTCCTCTCTCTCTCTTACTTTTTTTTCTTTTCATGTGGATCGTTTGGAAACAACATCTTTACTAGTTTAAGGTAAGATTGTGTACTATTGAACTTTCTCAGATTCCGTATATCAACGAGATTTAGACTGAGTGTTATTGTAGTTGTTGTTATAATATGTAAATCATCTTAGTTAATAGTACTGTTATATAATAACATAAAATTATAATAGAATAGTTAATCTAAAACTATTTTTAATTAATTAATCTATTATTAATGTTAGTAATTTTATTTATAATTTTTTATATGTAAAA
Organism: Erythroxylum cataractarum; assembly: GCA_024703695.1. Taxonomy (NCBI): domain Eukaryota; kingdom Viridiplantae; phylum Streptophyta; class Magnoliopsida; order Malpighiales; family Erythroxylaceae; genus Erythroxylum; species Erythroxylum cataractarum. The sequence continues at coordinate 18,078,684 of JANJEY010000006.1, forward strand.
ATATGATAATCAATATAATAATAAAAAATATCAATTTTCTATCTTTAGTCTTTTAATAAAAATATAAGAATTTAATGTCAATTTGTTTTTTTTTTTTTAAAAGAAGAAACAAAATTAAGGCACTAATTACTACCCTTTCCAAACCTGAGAAGTAAGTCCAACAGCAAACTTCTTGATGTGAAAATGAATGAGATTAACAGAAGTGGACCAAAAGCCCTGAATAAAAGAGAGCAAATCCAGAAAAAGGAAACCCACAATTCAAAAGCGATTGTTGTCTTTCCTTTACTGAGTGTGACACAGTTATTTGTTCAGTATGCTACTTTGTAAAGCTGTCAAGTACAAACGTAAACTGATGTTTCTTCTAAATGCTTGTCCTGTGTGTTGTGATACCTGTCCTTCTCCTATTAATTTCAATAGTTACAGTTGAATTCAAAATGAAAAGCATATTAAACATTCCGCGAAAACAAGATTATACAAGTCGCGACCAACATCAGTATGTCCCTGACAGATCTGATCTTGTGGCTAACTGCCTTGCTGCTCTTGTTAATTTATAAATTTTAATCTTATCAAACCTACATTTTCATTAATGCGAACTGGAATAAATGGAAATTAAGAAAGAAATCCAGGCTAACATAATACAGAACTCTGAAACAAAACAGATACTTGGAAGTTGCGTCTTTAGGAACTACAATACACTTTTTAAATTTAGACGAGCAAGACAACAACATGAAAAGACAACAAAATCATACAGTTGGGTATCAGCATGATAAACAAAGTGGAACAAAATTCTTCTCTCCCTATGCATTCTTTTTGAAACTCATGGATGCCATCAACATTCCCTAGAGGTTAAGAGTATCAGCAGCCATTCTGATGGGATAGGTAGAAAATATGGAGAATGTGTGGTGCCTTGCGGTATTTCTTGGCGGAGTAAAAATTACATCATTTCTTCAAGAGGCTTCGAGAGAAAATCCTTTTGCAATACGGGCTGGTACGTAACATCATATGGGGTCGAACTGCTTCAACCAGTGGAGAGTAAAGAGGGCCACCCTGTTTTTTGAGATGAAATTTTTACTGTATGTGAAACCAATATATCAAACCACAAAATCATATTCTAAAGTAGGTGTTAGTTTTCATACCTTGGTAACGGCTAAAGCAGATTGAATGACATAGTTGGCATATGGATCTTGCATCAGTTGTTCAAAGTGTGACACTGAGAGTAGTTCATATATGATCTGTGATCGGTTTTCTTCAAAATACTTGAGACATTTTTCAACCACATGACTGCTGAATTTCTGTGTCGAGAGATGTATGTAGTGACCTTTGAATTGAGAAAGCAAGTTGGTGATAGCAGATGGGCTCTTCAGCTCGATAATAAATTGCACGACATAGTTTCTGGAACATGTCAAGGACTTAGAGCCAGAGGATTCACAACATGCTGGAAACAAACTAATTTTTTTTACCTCACACTTCTGTTTAGCTACCAACAAATGAAAAAGATGAACAAGTCGACCATACGTTACGGTAAAAGAGCAAACGAATCTTATTTAGAAACTAAAATTCCTATAACCAAGTTATCAATCATGGTAACTATCATCATGTACCAGAAACATGCCAATATTTTCCAAGAGAATCACCTGCCTTAAACTGATTTCAATGAAAATCACACCAAAGAATAACCAAAACAAACAAGCATCATTTCGTAACATATAATTTGGTCTAGTTTGTGATAGCATATTGGTTTCAGTGGACAAATAGAGAAAGATGAGCATTCCAAGTAATTCAATCGCTTTGATGCCTTACCCAAAAGGATCTTGAGAAAGGAGAAGTCCGTTTTTTGAAATTTCGGTTATCAACCTATCTTGACTTTTCCCTTTGGAGTGTGCAATGCATCGCTGCATTACGCAGCATCCATGTCGATGAGTTGCAATCTCAACACAAAACTTTACAGCCGCATCGAAAATAAACTGCACAACATTATTGAATGTTAAAGCATAGCATGCTGCAAATAGACATCTGTGAATAGACAGAAAAGAAAATTGAACTTAGTTGTTCAGACACATTAGTGCAGCTCAAGAGTTCCCAAAACTTCTGAAAACATATCATAGCATTTAGAATCTCAAAGATAGTTTTGAGCTCCCACTGATTTTTAAGACCAAAGTTTAATATATTCGTGCTTTTGTTTGCATACACCACGCCATACATGTGACGGGACTACATTTTCAGCCAAAATGCAATTCTGTGAGCTCTAATCTGCCAATATTATGACCAGTTAAAGGACTGTATATTGACCCTCCTGACTGCTTCAAACATTCCCCAAACCACTTCCTTCTACTTATATGATCCTATGCCATGTTTACTAAATTGCAAGTATAGCAAAAAAATAAGCTATAAGAAGTAGAGAGTTTTCCCCTTCCTTCACATTGTTATCCAAGAAAGAGAGACTGAAAGAAGTTAGACAGAAAATGTTTTACACTTGAAATTAACAATTTGGCTAAAAGCATGTAGTACCATTCGGTAAAGTTATGCATAAAGGTCACAGGAAGTAGATATATCTACAATACAAACTTAACTTAGACTAGCATCTATGAAGAGCTCAAACAGAAAGAAAAGTTCAGTATGATTTTAGACACCATATGTAATACGTAATGGCAACATAATCTGAGGAAAAAATAAAGACTGCACCTTGTTATCTTCATCACTAAGGCACTGCAAGCACCGCTGAATCACATGATTTCCATTCTGATCCTTGGTGAGATCAAGAAATCCAGGTTTCAGAGCCAGAACTACTAACGAAATTTGCTGCCTTGTCTTGAGAGTCTCAATCAACTTCTGCACCACTCTTGTGCTGTACAATAGTGCAAGGAAAATTTTGAAGATACAAATATGTGATCAGTGTTTAAAATCACTGTAAGAAAAGGTCAAGTATTGAGTTCATAGAGATTACCCGTATGTATTTAAGCAGATGTTAATTAGCTTTCCTGATTCTTTGGTGACCATATGCACAATATGAAATCTTTGTTCTTCATTGCACACATCCAATAATTTCTGAATAACATAATTGCCAAACGGCTTCAACATGAGTTCAACAGTATGATCAATTATTTCATCAAAGATTATTTGAACGTCTCGGCTTGTTCCCTCATCAAAAATCTTTTGTAAGAACCTGCAACCATTTTGATCTTGTGCCAGTAAGTATATGTATCCCTGGATCTCAGCCAAGGAGCTAATACTTGGAATAGCTGGCAATGGGGTAAAACTACTTAAACTCTGACCATTTTCGCACATCCCTCCACAAATATCAAGTTTAACGTTTTTCCCCCGTAGATTATACACATCACTGAAGCAATTCTTTTTGGTACATCTTATTTGATCTCTTCCTCTAATAGCAGAATGACCCAAACCTGTTTCTTGTATAATGAGACCATCCTCACACTTAAAGGCTTCAACACCAGCGGTTCCCTCAAATGACAATACAGATTGAGAAACCCCACTCCTTGTGACTGATCTAGTCCTTTCTTTTAATATTATACTTTTTGACAACGGATTGAAAATATTTACATCTAAGGTGGGATGCATTAACTGAGGACAGCCCGATGAATCCATGGCACGTCTGCCTCCATCAGGATTCATATTGAAATGCTCAGGAAGGACTGATTCCTCATTAAGGCAAGGCCTACTAGCAGATTGTTTCGAAGCATGCATTTCCCCGATACTCCAATCCCTCCCCTGTTGCATCCTTTGCTGCAACAAATCAGTGCTTCGGTTATTGCACCGATCAGAACCAGAGCACAAATCGTTAGACTGACCACGAGCAAGAAAAGGCCCCATTGTATGGCAAACACCCTTATGGCATCCACCCTGAAAGCCATGGAACGTACACCTGATGTCATCCTCAGAACTCAAAGCAACACAACGGGGAGAGGATTTTGAACCTCCAAAATTAAAATCCCCATTGTTAAAGCCATATTTTATAATATCATGCTGTACAAACCCACCGAGAGAGCCGTCACCAAATCCATTGGGGTCCGCCTTCGTTTTCATGCCACCGTTTCTTTCCTCTGCAATAGTCATACTATACAAATTTTCGGCCAGGCCATCTTCGTCCACCAAATTTTCATCAATGCTATAAAAGTCACGAGATGATTTAGAATCCAAATAGAGTCCATTTAAATAATAGGGACTTTGATACTTGGCCTCCTCGAACACAGGAGGTGAACCGTCAGCAGGTGAACAAAACCCATTAAAAAACGAACTCGAAGAAGGCGAGTTCTCAGACGACAACAGATTAACTCTACTCAAGGGAGAGCCACTCAAAAGAGGCCTAGACTTTTGATGACGAAGAAAACTCAAACATGGCACATTCTGACCTCCATTCAACAACTCCTCACTCCTCTCCCTACTCTCTGTAACCCTCTGCTCTCTCTCGCCCAGTTTAAACATGATCAAACAAAAAGACAAAAACAGGAACCTACGTATCGGACACAGTATCAACCGAAAAGAAAGAAGAAAACTCCTTAATCAAAAACCCAAAACCCACATCAGAAATCAAAATAAAAGAAAAAGGAAAAGCTTAAAACGCTTTGGCAGTGTACAACTACAAGGTGGTCTACTCTTTTCCTACTATTTTTATCAAAGGAAGATGGTAGGAATATGAAGCTTTTACATATGGCTTATATTGGGAATTGGGGCATTAGAAAGAGAGCAGGAATGCCTATGGTCGGTGTTTGGCTCCATAGTTGTGGTGTCTCGATCTGACGGCTTTTGTTGAGAGGTTTGTGTACGGACTGCGTTACACTGACTGTTCACGCTCACGCCATTCAAATGAAGTCGAGTCGGCACACTATTCATACGCTAGACTCACTCACAGTCACATAGACACCAGGGATTGGTCTTTTGTTAATAAATAATAATTGTTTTTGATTAAGAAAATGCCAATTTCGTTTTGTTTGTGTCAACCGATTCTATTAAATCTGTTTGTTAACAGTATCTCGTAGATTAGATGAAACTGATTCCCTTGATTTTCTCACTACATATTTGACTTTGTTACAAGGGATTTACTTCCTTAACAACGTTCTTTTTCCTCACTTCATATTCTTGTGGGTACTTCTGCCGACTCCCACCCTCCTTCATCGTGGCATCTAAACACTGGTATGGTTTTTGAAAATTTAGAGTTTTTACTTTTTAATTTGAATACTAATATTTTAAAATAGAAAACACAAATCTTATCTATAATTTAAAAATATTTTAAAATAGAAAACACAAATCTTATCTATAATTTAAAAAAATTTTAAAATGAAAATTTATTCTATTTTATTTTTTAATTCTTTATCATATTTTAATGATGAAAAAAATATTATAGAAGACAATCTAACTTAATGAAATCAAATTATTTAATTTCATCATTTTAATAGTTTTTCTGTTATTTTTAACAAAAATTTAATTAGAATTTTAGATATGTTTTAAATATGGCATATGTTGAATCAAAAAAAAAAAATATATGGCATATGGAAGAAACCAACAGCATCTTCTGCGAGATTACGGCGGTGTCAGTTTGAAAATTGAGGCATTTTCTATATTCTTTTGGCATATTTTGCGAATTTTCCCGTTTTAGGAATCGTCCTTGGCTTCTGTTGCGGCGATTGGCTAGACAAGAAAAAGAGGTGCACGAAAAGACACGCACCATCTTTTCCTCTAAAATTTCTTGACTTGGGGCAAAACATTACAACTCAACATTTCTCTATTAAGTTAGACATAAATCGCGCCATTCCTCTGACTGACAAATGATTCAGCGAACTAACTTCAGTTTGGATAAATGATTCAATTAACTGCGTTCATTTTGAATGTTAACACGAATTCCGTGACGGTAAAGACCATTTAAAGTCTTTTTTGGATTTCCAAAACTAATTAGAAGACAGAGAACCCAATGAACACAAAACATTACAAGGTAAGAAACAAGAAAATAGAATAGTGATGACAATTTTGTGCTAAAGAATAAAAATAATACTACTGAATAGCCCAAGCATCCTGCCAAAGCAAGCAAAAACCACAAGAATACACATACCAATTAGCAGATACTCCACAGAACTCACAACTGTTTGACAAGTTAAAGCCTAAGAAGAAATTTCTGAAAGGTCAAATAATATAACGAAACAACCCTCTCTAGGATGTTAATAGAGAAAAAATTAAACAGACACAATTGACAAAATCACAGTTAGACTAACAAAGTTAAACCAAGGCAATGGTACTCTCGCCGCCTGGAGGCTTGCGTACGCCACCCAAGTAGTCTCGGGCCTCTACCTTCCCATCGGAAAATATGTCATTGCCGCTCATCTCTTGCAATTTTGCTGTGCTTAGATGCTTCTCCGCAGATGATGGAGGGACATCGCCTTTAAATATATCATTTCCTGAGAGCTCCGAGTACTTCTTTTCATAAATTTTCTTGGCTGTCTTCGTCAACTCACTAGTTGCCTGGCCCCATCACGTTCCAAAATTCAAGCAAGCAGAACACGATGAGACTTCAATGGAGTGATCTACACATAACTTATAATCTAAGGGGAGACGCGTCTCACAAGCTCCAGCAAATACTATCAGATTAAAGCTCAAGGAAAACAAAGGCACGTCTCTTGATAGCATCAAGCTGGCTGTAATTCTATACAAGATAGTTATTTTTTGAATTTCCCAATAAATGTTCATTATGCGTTCCACAAAATTTGATAGTATTGAATATGAAAAGTTTTATCATGTAGTACTGAATATGAAATGTGTATGCCTTCCAATCAAAAGAATGTAGAAATAGAACTTCTCACAAGAAAACGCAGACACAAAAAGATATGCAGATAAGGCAAGTAATGAGAGAGAGGAACGACGGAGCAAACTAATTTATTCATGCATCCACAAACATCTATGAAAGTTTTGACTGCAATTCTTACATCCTGAGAAGTAGGCTCCCCTAGTTCAATGCTTTCTTTCAATGCCAAAGCACGTGCAGTTGTTGGTCTTGGTAAAATTTCAGGAGGGGAAGCAAAGATGTTATGTCCACTTAGCTCCTTGCACTTAGCATCTGAAAGTTGTTTATTCAACTTTGCATCAGCCTCACTTTCCAAGGTACCGCTCAGCTCACGCTGTTTGGCAACTTCAGGCAGAGTACTAGGCTTTTTAGGGGAAACACTCTCTTCTTCAGTAAATGAAATATGACTGATTCCAGCAATAGCTTGCTGCAAATTTGGAAAAGAAAAGCCAATTACTGTATTAGATAATTTCCAAACTAAACCAGTATAATTCAGTTTGGTTTAATTAAAAGCAGTATAAACTAATCAAAGCGCATATCTTGAACCTTTAGACAGTACTTCTAATAAACCAATAGTCAAACTCAACTGTTACAGAATAAAACCTTAATTGATTTGACGTCCAGTATTGAAGTACAAATACATAATGATCTCTAAACTACCTGGTACATGCGTAATCCAGTTCTACTAGTTGGGGTAGGATCCGTTTCAGATGCAGCTTCTTCTCCTTTACCAGAAAAAATGCCACTGCCTGTCATCTCCTTCATTTTATAACCTGAACAAGGTTTCCTGTAAAACGAAAAGAAACGCAGGCAAGGATTAAAAAGAAACAAATGTTTGGTTCCAAACCTAAAAGAATAAGAATTCCATTAATGTTGCCTTACATTTCAATCAGGTACTCTAAAAGAAAGAAAAAGAAGCCAAATTGGGCAGAGATAGAAGGTTAAAGTGTGGTCATATTTCAGAAACTAATTTGCTCCGGACAAGAATTTTTAAATTAATCAGTTGCACAAACTTCATGCTCTCCTTCGTAATTGCTGAAGCCTGGCAGCATAGATTAATCCTTTCCTCGGTAAAAAAAAAAAATGTAAATTGATAATTAACAATCAACAATGAGCCAAAACAATCATCTAAACTGCCCCTAAAAATTTAATTCAGAACTTAGGATTTCATCAAATAGTATCACGAAACAGATCTACAAAACCAGAAATGAAACACTAAGGATAACGGTCTTAGAAAATTGACAATAACAAGTGCTCCAGTAACAAATAAAACAAACAAGATATCTGATCTGAGCTAAATAGATCATCTTTCCAATTTTCAGAAAGGAGTCCGATGTAGAGAAGTTTGATCAGCCTAGAAAGATCAAAGAGAGTTAAAGAAGATCAAATAAGCGAAAACGTAAATGAGAGATTTTTGTGATATATCGGGTAAAAGCAAGTAAAAGAAAAAGAGGGAAAGCTATAAATATCTCAAAAACACGCAAGTTACAACAAAAGCTTGACATTTTCGGAAAAAGCAAATAAAATCAGTTAAGCTGGTCCATTCAACATTTTGTATTCGTTGCCTCCAAAAGAAAATGGAAAAATAAGAACTAGATCTCACCGTTTATTTAAGCTCTCTGCCTCCTCATCCGTGACTTGACCTCCAAAGACCACCTTACTGATCCCATCCGACGGCTACAAATCATTCAATCAACTGAAGAATTAACTAAAAGCGCGACATTGCGTTTAAAAACGCTCAAGCATAAGAGAGACGGTTAAGTAACTACCTGGTGTGAGCGAGCGGCGGAGCCGAAGGTGGGGGAATCAGCGGGCGGATTCTCCGGCCACGTGAGCAGATCTGCGGTGGATGTGTGTGGTTTTCTGACCGGAGTTGTCGTCTCCATTTTGCTCTAACCTTATTTATTATCCTCTTTTAGTCGTTGGTGTTGATTTGCAAATACTAGTTGGTAAATAACCAAAACTAAGTGAAGCTAAATGGTAATTGACGTTTGCTCTTTCTCTTACACCATTAAGTGTATGATTGTGTCTTGCAATGTGTGAGAGAGAGTACAGTGAGGAGTTGGGTTTTGCTTTCCTCGCTCTTTTTGAAGGAGAGCGGATGGAAAGAATGGATGTGTCAATTGACGATAGTGACCTTTGCTTATCTGCTCCTTTGATCTGGAACTTTCCATTTTTTTTCCTTTTTCCTTTTATGAGATTAAAAAAGAGAAACAAAGAGAGTAAGATATGAGTAGCAGACTCTCTGCCAATTGCTACTCTGAATTTGAAGCAAAGAGAATGAAATATGAAAATTAAAAAAAAAAGTAGGATACGATAAGACACGATAACGATAGTCTTGTTGTCAAAATTACACTCCTAGCTAGGATGCGCTGTATCTTTTCTTTTCACTAATTTATAATAAAATAGTAATGTACTGCGCTGTGGGACTGTACATTATGATTGGCAACTGGGATGTTGTATATTCTTCCAAGTACCCTGAAACCTGGTCGAAATTTTTGGTTTGTGGAGCTCATTTGGTCCCTTTTGAATTTTGATCCAGGACATGCATCATTTTCATTTTGTAAAGCCCAAAGATGCTAAATCCTTCAAACACTTGGGAGCCAAGTCGAATAATAATCATTGAAATAAAACCAGAAAAACGAAGTTTCACAGGCACCATTTGCATTGCATGGATTGATCCCTGATGACATTAATTACCACTCCACTCATGTTAAAACAGGGCCTAAATCAGAACACTCTTTTTCTTTAGACCGAAAGTGGATAACGGAAAGGAAGATTGCTGGTTTGTGATGATAAGGGCATTGTGGTGAAAAAAAAAAAGGATTCGATTCGACGGTTGTGTTGTGTACTTTATTCAGGAATTTGACGCAATGGTAAAGCTATAAGCTCAAAAGCCGAAGCCGTCTGTTCTGTCATCTGTGTCCGCGTATCGCACTGAAAGCCCACTGCCCACCCAATCAAAGGAATCTGAAAGTTTAAAATTCTAAAAAACCCCGAAAGGTTAACGAATCACCCGAGTCCCAGTGGGGTGAGCACGTGGTGGTTCTGGAACCTTTTTTCTCGACCAAGTAAAATTTTTGGATTTGGGATTTTCTCTTCTTTTCCATATTTTGATGTCCAAATATAAAATGCGAAGTATATTTTGATAATACATTAGTAACCAATCTGCTTTCAGAACCTTATTAATGAACAAACAAAATATGTTGGTTTGAACAAACAAATTAAAGTAATAATGGACGGTCCCATCAAACCCAAAGCAGACGGAGTCCACTGTGCTTTATGCACAACTTATCTCCAAATTTGCCAGCCAAGCGATAGATCTGTAAATTAATCGATGTGTTTAAATAAATTTTAGTCATTATTTCAATAAATTATATGACTAGAATCTTAAAAGTATAGGAACAACGACGAATCCAGGATTTTAGTCTTGGGGGGTGAGGGAGAATTGATGGGGAAAATATGTAAATATTCATACACAATTAACATAGTATTTCTAACAAAAAGAAGTCATTAAAATGTTTTATACATTAATTTATCCTAAATAAAAAGTTTAACTAAAAAAAACTTTAATGTTGAAGTCGAAGTAGT
>JANJEY010000006.1:18089161-18102036 GCA_024703695.1 Erythroxylum cataractarum
TATGAATGGATATTTTATATAATTAGACTAAAAAATTAATTTTTATAAATTTACTATATATATATATATATATATATTCTGAATTTTTTTTTTAATTTTATAGCCTTGTAGGGGCTATAGCCCTTGCTAGCTCCCCCTGGATTCATTCCTGTATAGGAAATAGGAGAGCTGCGGATCTGCTCCCTTACGTTCCCTGCGTAGATTCCTTGAAGAAGTTACAACCTCTACACTACCTCCTAGTACTAGCTTGTCTCTAACCAAATAAAAATTCTAATTCAAATGATGCGTTGTCGACAATAAAAAATATATATGTGACATCGTCATTGCTGAATTCAAGGTTAAGAAATAGGACCATTTGACTAAGCATCAATATCACCAACTAACTATCGATTTAAGAAAAGTTTTGTGTAGGGATGAAGCCAAGAAAAGGGCATGTCGGCAGTGATGGACTTACTGGTTTTCAAAACGAAGCTCGCTACAATTACATGGCATTTTCTATGAGGTATAGGGTAAATTGATAAGCGTAGACGAGCGCCAGCAGTTTTTAGTATTTTATAAGCTTTTGATAAAATTAAAAAAAAACGCTCTATCTTTGCCTAATTTTAGACTCTTATATAAATTAAAAAAAAAACAAAACACTGGCCTTTTATTATTTTTTATAAAGTTAATAGTGAGTCATATTTTATTTCATTTTATTTTTTGTAAGAGTAAAAATAAACCATATTTTACTGTTTATAAGGAGAGGTTCAAGCAGGCACCCAAGCTGCCCTTGCTCAGGCCGGCCTTGGTGAGCCAATAATGAACCAAATTCATTAGCTTATGTATTGTTTGAACCAACGATCACAAGGTTAGGAGCCACAACAAGAAGTGTCAAAAACAATCTCTTTTTTGTTGAAATCATTGTTCTTCTTTTAAGATTGTATTTCTATTTGATCTCTAATTGTTTTAATTAGCTTTTAATACACTCTTTTAGCTCCAAACTCATATATGCTACAAACTACTTGCTTTTTTCTTCCTTCTAATTTTCTCTTCTTTTAATAAATTGAATCCTATGTTGTATGTTTAACGTAGTCTTAACACGAGATTGTGTGAATGCTATATTACTTTACCTCATATTCTAAAACTTTTTATATAAATCATCATCGCCAATACACGAGATCATATAGCATTATGTTGGTGAATATGGTTTGAACATTGGAACATGCTGGTTGAGTAAAGGGAAACGTAATGTGCCCTCTTGAAACATAACTTCAATACAATAGCATATTGGTATCAGTTCCCTGGATAACAGATTTTCTAGAGAAATATAATGTGACTTTATATGGCATCAAGTTTCTGTCTTATTCTTAAGTATTTCTTTACATCTTTTACAATTTCTCTAATTTGGCTTAATTCCTCTCTAAATTCACTCTTTTTCTTCAGAAAGGCTAAAACAAGATCTGACATAAAAGATAACTCATTTTGAACAGCAAATCATATAAATATACCCAAAACAATAGCACAATACTACAAAAAAAATCATACTAAAAGTAAAAATATATCTAACATATGTCAAACTCCCTCACACTTGACCATTTGCTTACCCTCAAGCAAATCAATTTCATCATCCTAACTTAGATAGGAAGCAATTTTGGAAAATTATTAAACAGATCAAGCATACCAATCAAAATTATCCACCACTAATCCAATCACAAAGTTCATCAAAATGTTAGGAAACTAATTGCCTGTATCGATTCATAGAGTTAATTCACTTTATAAATTTTCAAACTTCAGCCTGAATCACAAAATTTAACTCTATGTATAAGATGAATATACATGAGGAAAACTACTTCAACTTTTGATCATATTCATACCCCTTATTAATAGAAAAAGAAAACATAAAATATTTAATTGTCACAAGAGCATTTAAGAACTTATTTGAGAAGTTATATAACCTTTTAATGCAAAAGTAAACACCTTATTCTAAATACACCTTGTTGCTTAGATAGTTTACTATCTTAAATGGGTACTAATATCACTCTTTAACTTCAACTTTTTTAGAGTGACATTATTTAATATTCAAAATATTCATAATTTTGAATTTTTGTGATAATAAAAATGCTAAAAGATCATATTTATTGGATGTGAGTCCAATTTATATAAAAAGCATCATGATGTTAATCAGGCGTCTATTCTCTAAATTCATAAAACAATGTAGATTCACTTATTCATCAACACTAATAGTTATGGTTGCTTGTTAAACACAACAAAAATAACACCTAACTATGTACAATAAAATTTGTAATAGTAATGAGAAATGATCACATCCACAGAGAGTGTGTGATAAACTTTTGTAATAAATGAATCAGTCTATAGGATTGAGGAGTTTTGGTTAAATTCAAATGATGCAATAAAATAAAACTAACCTATAGAAAACAAATTAAATCTAACAATATAAAATTGCAAGGATTAGTCAAAGGATTTTGAATCCCATTCTTACTTCAATCTCATCTTTCATGTGAATGTACATAATCAATCGTCATATTGTTGTCGTACCTCTCCTTGAAACTATTAACCATACATTAACAACAAACTCTGTTAATTCTTCCAGCTTTTCTGAAGTTCTATCTACTTCAATCTCATCTTTCATGTGAATGTACATAATCAATCGTCATATTGTTGTCGTACCTCTCTTTGAAACTATTAACCATACATTAGCAACAAACTCTGTTAATTATTCCAGTTTTTCTGAAGTTCTATCTAATTAAAATAAGCTCTTTAATTAGGTATAGCTATCAAACAACTTATAATATGCTCTGAAAATTTTACGTGACCGTAGCATCACGTGATAAGAGAAAACAAGTTAATCTAAGCAATAACCATATACACTCGTGTCATTTAAGCTATGGTATGATATCTCTAATGATGTGCGACTATTAGTTTACCATTTGTTAATTAGATTTACAACAGTTATGGATTCCAATCTAGATTCTAACAATGAGTCCATATATGAATAATCTAGCAGGCCTTTCTAAATCATTCATACATAAATCTCAAAATTTAGACACATAATAATATAGTCAATTATAAAAGAGAGTTAAGAAGAACATCATTAATGTAATATCATGCCTATATGCACTCAATTAACTTATTCCAAGGCATGGAACGAAAATAAATGTGATATGAAAGTGCATTCCTAATGTTTTGCATTTTGATTTACCGCTAACATGAATTGATGAATTATAATTAGTGAATTGAAAATTTATTGTTACAATAAAGTAATTGATGAGGTGATATGTGCATCTAGTCTAAGAAAAATGTTAAAGAACAAGACAAATTGATACATAGGAATTTAAGTTGATCAGGTCTATGAAATGGTGACATGTGGCATAAGTGACAAATGGCTCAGTTAAATGGATGACAAGTGGCTTGAGTATAATTGCAACAAGTGACCCTTTAAATTTATGACAAAAGACACTTTAGACTTATGACATGTGGAGCAATAGAATGATGACATGTGTACTTTACACATATACCCTTAAAATTGGTGACATGTATAGCCTTACAAGTAGTAACATATGGAGGCTTAAATGAGTGACATATAGGCCCCTAAAGTAAGTGACATATGGACCAATAGAATAGTATCATATGGAATAATAGAAGGATAACATATGTACCAATATAATGGTGACACATGGACCAATAGAATGGTGACACTAGATTAGTTTGACTTTCTTTGAATTTTCTAAAGAAAATGGATGAAAAAGGAAATAGAAGTGAGAGTGAAGGTTGGTCATAAGGTTAGAAGAGGGAGAAAAACGAAAATGAGAAGATAAGGAGAGAAAAAGGGGAAGAGAAGAAGAGAAGGAAAGAAGTTATAAAGGTAAGTTGAAATTCTAGTTTCAATTTCATCTTTCTCTTTCGATTTATTTTTCATATCCTTAGAGCATGAATTTGAAGAAACTCAAAGAATGAAAGTTGTAGGTATAGGCCTTACTTTGATTATGTGAAAGTTACTTGACAAAATAGTGACTAGATCTTGAGTTACGTTTGTTTCCCTAATACTGCCTATGATAGACTCCTATACAGGAATCTTGTATTATTTCCTAATTTTTGAGGACCTTAGAGTCTAAATTAGTAAAAGTATAAGGCATGAAAAACGATTATTGATGTCTTATTAATGCTTCTGTGAAATAGTTTGGTTATTAATAATGATTTATTATGGTTGGAATATTGGTGCCAGTCTGTTTCGTAATAGAAATAGGACAAAATTTGTATGGAGATTATATTTTAAAGGGAGATGCTATTTGTTTAATTTTTGGATATAATAAGACTAAAGGAAGTCTAGTTTTAGGGGGCACAAGAATCAGGGCATTTGGATCTTTGTAGAGAGATTTATGATTAAAAGAAGAAAACTTGTTCATAAAAAAACATTAGAAAGAAAAGGATGTAAACATTGCACATAGGGTTAGGTTAGCTTGATGTTTGAGGAGACATTGAGCTGAACTAGTTAGTGATTTATTGACCTATTGACATATGTTAGAATAACATTTATGATGATTGATTAGGGATGAACTTGGTTATAGTATTCGAGTTGAATGTGTGCTGGAAATTTAATAAATGGATTAGTTATGTTCTGTTTTGATTTTGATGCTTAAAAGGCCATAATTTGTGAACTACCAAATGAATGATTTGAATTGGAATTGGAATTAAAGATGAATTGATGAGGAATTAAAGTATCTTTAAGGTTTAATTGAGGTACAATTGATGAATTATCATTAAGGTGTCAAAATTTGGAAGTAAAGTTGAAGAAAAGTGAAGGACGGTTCACCCATCCCACGATCGTGGGAATTGTATTGTGCCTTCCCATGATCGTGGAAATGCTTGGCAGAGAGGAAAAATTATTTTTTGTGTTCTTATTGAATCATATAAGGATAAGACACTATGCATTGGTGTAATTAGACGTGCTTGGGGGCTTAAAATGAACTTAGTTTGATGTTGAATCAATTGCCTAAGTGTTTGATGAGCTTAGGTTCTTAAATGATATTATACATTAGGGATTGGATTGTTTGATATCAATGTACCTAAAGCTAGACTTTATAAGTTATTAATGGAGTGAAGGTGTTCTTATGAATGCAAATGTGATTCAAAAGATATGAACAATGTGAATTAGTATAAATTAATGAGAATTGGAGAAATTGTGTGAATATAAAGCATTAATAAAGGATTGATGAGTGTATGATTGATGAATTGAGGGTAACCAAACTTACATAAGGTATAACCTAATTGTAAACAAGTTATGGACATGTTATAATGAATGAATGATAAATTTTTACGATTAAGGACATATACCCCAGAAAATCAATTGAGCATGCATCGAACTTGACACATATACATGTGCATAGTTGAATAATTATATGATTGATCAATTTAGTAATATGTGGATTATATGTGTACTGTATGATTTAGAAGCAAAAATTAACTGATAGTATCCAGACATTGTCAGATCATCAAGGCAATAACTATTCTAGAGCATACTATGAGTTGTCCTAGATGTGTAATCTCAATTATATATGTGTTTTGGTTTGAATTATGTGAGTTAACCTAGATGTTTTCTCTCTATGTTTGAATTGTTTTTTATTAACTTTCAAATATTAAACTATTACTAATATGATTGTGAAATTCTAAACCATCAATATTATAAGGAGATAAATATTCAGGACTGTATAGGAAGTGCTTATTGATTGTACATGAATGTGAGAAAAAATATGTACTTAACTGAATGTTAAATGCTGGACTTCGATCCGATGATTGTGATAAATGACTGTGCACACCAAATGAAAGTTATTGATAGCATATTATGTGAATAATGCATTTCATCACATGAATATGCATGATCAGATAAAAGAGTTGTGACTGAAGTGACCAACATGAAAAAGAGCTTAAAGCTTAAGAAATGTGCAAAAGAGCCATAGGCTTAGTTGATAATGAGCCCGATATCCGCAACGAGCACAAGAAAATTATAAAATGAACCTAGTATCCGCAATAGATACAAGATAATTATGAAAGAAGCCCAGTATCCACAATGGGTATGCGACAGTTAAATAGGTGCTCTGTCATAAAAAAATAAAAATGAAATGGAGTCTTATGTGCATTACATGTATACATATATATATATGTATATATACATATATGTATGTATATATATGTATGTATATACATACATATATATACATACATATATGTATATATATGTATATATATATGACCATATATGTATGTATATACATATACATATATACATATATATTATATACATATATATGTATATATACATACATATATATGTATATAAATATATATATATGTATATATATACATATATATATATATATAATGTGAATAATTGCAAAGAATGACTGAATTGAGTTGATATAATGATATAATATGTTTTTGTACAAATATGAATGATTGAATTATTATGAAATGATTGTATGAAATGCTTGTGTTCATAACGGACTTGTTAGAATGTGATGCATATTGCGATCAGGTACTAAATTCTGAATGATGTGATATATGAGATTTGATTCTGAATGATGTGAGATATTGATTGAATTGTGTTATATACTTGAGATATTTATGTCTGTTTTGAGTGAGCACATCGATGATGGATCACTCACTGAATTCACAAACTCATCAAAATTGTAACATTATTTTTTAGGCTCAAGAGAAATCTAGCTAGTCTAGTTGAAGTAATTTTGCATTTAGATATGGGTCAGTGTCGGGATCATTTGTACCTACAAATGTCTTAATTATGTTGTATCAAGAATTGTATCCTTCAACTGTTGTATATTGTATATGTGAATTTTGGAAATGTAATGACATTTGAGACTGTATATATATGTGAATAAAAATGGAACAACATGATTATTGGAATGTTTTATGTTATGTGTGATGGATTAAAATGTAAAATGAATTAATTTAACTATCTTAAGGTGCCATTTTCATAGAGTATGTTCCTAAATATCCTTCAGTATGTCAGGTATATACTTTATGGGAGTGGTACGTTACAATTAAAATTGATCAATCCACAAAAATGTTCATTGACCTTGATATCCCCTTTAAACTGAAAGAAGAAGATTAGCTACTTAAAGCTCTCAAAAGGGAGGGAATCTGCCTCCTTTTATGTCTCTAATATGTTTTGCAAAAATTGTATAGTTACACGGTCTCAGTTGGTCATGTAAGTCACCTATATAAGGGTGCTTAAAACATCATCTTAGAGTTCATACATGTTTCTAATGAGTTACACGTTCTCATACACAACTGTGTAAGTTGCAATGACTCCAATTCTTCCACTTTTCTTTCTTGTCTTCAACTTAACTCATCTCTTTCTTGCTCTACAAAAGTAAATAAGATCAAACATTGATAGAATCACACCAAGTATGTGAATTTAGCTTATTTTGGTTCTTGTTCCTCTAACTTTTACCTAATCCAAAATATGAATCAAAATAAGAGACATCTTATAATATTATTCTTTAAACAATAGGGAATAAATATATAGTCAATCAAAAACTTATCAAGTTCTTCCACACTTAGCTTTTGGCTATCCTCAAGTAAAACTAAAGATCAAAACTAAATGAAAACACTTCATGTTTAACCATATTTTATAAGAATAAATTGTTATAATAAAGGTGGACTAACTTTCAAATCTATGGAACTAATTAAACATTCAATATTTTTATTCATGATCAGTCAGTAACCATTTCCATAAAAATTAAGCAACATATGGGTAGATTTTGACAAGTTATATTTAAAAGTAAAATCAATCAACAAAAACATGCAAGCACCTTTTATAATCAAGACATTCCATAACTTTGTATATCTTTTCAGTTCTTTGCTACTAACGATTCACATCCATAATGATGAATCAAAGGACTTTAAAGGTTGTAAAGGGATCAAACGTTAAGGTGAGAAACATTTAGGTCTTGTAGTTCAAAAACAATCAAAAGCAATAAATCAAGAAAAACACTTAGTAGAGTATTACGTACAAAAATTAACATCCAATTAAATCCATATACCATCAGCTATGAAAAATGCAAAATCTCTGTTCCACAACTTAGTGTAAAGGCTAGGAATTAGAAGAAATCACTCATAAGAATAATGATGAAAATTAACTATAACCGTAAGGATTGACCTTTCACAACAACGTCTCCCTTACATTATAATCTTACATTATAATCAATTCATTAATTATGTACAACTTTAGAAGGAAAGACTAAAATGAATTACTAAAATCAATTCACTAATTCTCTTTTTTTTTTCCTTTCTCTCTTTTTTCTTTTTATTTTTTTTATTTTTTAAAAGACAAAAATAAGGAAAAATATTGAAAGAAACTAGATCAATGATATAATTCATTAATATGAAATAAAAATTACATACCATTAACTATAGCCAAACCTCATATTGTTAACTCAAGATTTATATTTAATGATTTTAATGATAATTGTATAATATTTCAAAATTCAAATTGGATTTATTTCCTTGTCAAATTAACAGTTTATTTATCAAAAAGGAAATAAAAGCATAAGAAATACGCTTTCTTTCTTGCAGAAGCTTGCTTTATGAACTTACCTTATTAAAAATGGTTTATCCAAAAGGATCCTACTAATTATGAAGGTAATATATTAGCTCCATGATTACTGAAAGATTTTTGGCTAAGATGACGTTGAAGTTATTCAAGATTAAATGCATCAAGTTGACTAAAGATGCGAGTGAAGTAACGACTAGTTAAAGAAATCAACTATTTAAGAGCAACAACACTTATGAACCAAAATGAACATATTCAGATTGTTGAAACATTTTGAGAAACATCTATACTCTTGAGAATCATATCATTACTATTGTGATTTAGAAAGTGAAATCACTCTATCAAAAGAGAAATTGTTATTTTGTTTTTCTATGAGTTTTTTAGAAGCTTGTTATATACTTTGAGTGTGAAAGATTGGAGAACCTTGAAAAATATGTATTTGTGAGCTTAGAGAGGCTCGTCAAATTTAATACTCAGTTTTTATAGTGAAACACTCAAGTTGGATACTTGGAGACTAGATGTAGGCTTAAGTTGTAAGTCAAACTAATATAAATTGACTGCGTCTTTCTTCTCTCTCTCTTTAACTTTTAAATTTCCACATTATATTATGTGTTTGTTATTTTTTAAAGGCTCTTTCGCATTTTTAAAAGGCTACTTCTATTTTCAACTTGCAAGTGGTTCCTTTCAACTTTAATAAGAGCCTTTTGTTTTTAAATTGTTTTAACATGATTTATCATTTAGTAGGCTCCTCTCTTTTAAGTAGGATCCTATCCCACAAAAGACTCCTACTGACTAACAAACTCCTATCGTTTAAAAAGGCTTTATCGTTTGGCATGCTCTTACTATTTAAACTAAGTTTTGTTTATTATATGAATTGAAAGAAAAAAATTATACACATAACTCACCCCCTCTTTCATGTATTTGGTTTTATCATTTGGTATTAGAGCAAGGTTTTACATTTTTATGTTTTAGCACACGTGATAGATCATAGCAAACACCTTGAAAAGTTTTAAAGGATAGTTTATCTCAAAGCCTCCTTATTTCAATGGAAACAACTACTCATACTAGAAAGAGAGAATGATCATATATCTCCAATCTGTAGATATCAAAGTATGGCAGGCAACTAAAGTTAGTGCTATAATTCCCACTTCTAATAAAATAAAACTATTGTAAAACTCCACTCTTATAGGACATATACTTGACATCCTGAAGGATATCCAAGTATATTCCCCATAAGGGTGGCATGCTAGAGCTATCTCGTCACTAACTTAATCATGGCATCATAAATTAAAACATAAGAATCATCATGGCTAAAACCCAAATTCCTTATTTCATTTCTTAAACAATATGTACATTAAAGCTTTACGTACTTCATACTTGTATACAATATCATAAAGTTATTAAAGTCTACAACTCTATTACACACATGCTATATGCTACACGAATGAGGAACTATACAAAAATTCTATCTAGATCTTTCAGTTTCAGCTGAATGACATTTGAGTCATTTCTTCAATAAAAAAAAACTATACTTCTTCTCTCTGTCACTAGTATCCTCTCTCGAACCTCAAATTTAACGTTGCAATTTTGATGAATTTTGCGATGTGAGTGAGCTACCCATCATCGATAGCTCACTTATAGCATGTAACACAACAATTCACATTAAATTTAATCAAATACAATTTTACACATTTATTTATCGTTTCACATTCATAATAGATCATACAACTCAAATCAATTATCCATACAAAACATATCAAATTGTATGTGCAATGCTCATGGGACTCACTTTCAATTATTACGTTGTTATGACTGAGTGCTTTTTTCACTGTCCCGTATCTATTGTAGATACCGAGCTCCTTAATAACTGTCTCTTATTCGTTAGGGATACAGGGGTCATTTTACATAGTGAGCCAAAGGCTCTTACTACATTCTAAGCTTTAAGTTCTTTTTAACTAGCAACTCTAGTCACAACTACCTTTATCTTTCATGCATTCATATAATGTAATGCACCACATATATTCAATCAATCATTGTGTTTAAGCAATCACATTCATATTTGTCATCAGACCTTAGTTCGATATTCAACATTTAAGTAGAGAAATCACATATTCAGTCAAATTCACATTTAATGAGCACTTACAATATGACATTCATAAATAAAATGCCTCGAACATTCAATGTATAGAATTTACACAATCGCCTTCACATAATAATTCAATTCAAAATTTAAAATAAACAATTAATCATAGTGAGACCATGTAGGTTACTCACATTTTACTCCAGATAGCTATTGCCTCAAAGTCCTGACAATGTCTAGATATTGTCACTCTAATTGCTCTTCTATATCATGAAACCCACATTTACACACATCACAACTTTGCACAGTTATATAAGTACTCATTTATGCACATATGTATATATAGATTATGTACAATGCATGTTCAATGACAATCCTGGGTATATTTCCATAATTCACATCTTATGTTTACTCATACTTCAAAACTCATATATGTCTAATTTGAACTTAGGTTTACACCTCAATGAAACAAATTTATTCTAAGTTCATCACTCAATCATGCATTAAGGTTCATAGCTCAAAGACACTTGATTATTATAAAATCATTTATCAATCCTTTCCTAGTGAATTCAGATAATAATGAAATTTGGTGGAGAGTAAGGATAATGTGTGAGGAGCTTGTGGTTTAAATTTCAATTCAATCGGAGGTCCGAAGAAGAAGTTATGGTCAAAAGAGTGAGAAGTGTCAAAAACTATCAAATAGCAATGCACTTTCTCTGTTATGATCGTGCTTGTGAGCAATCCTGCAACTTCCTACTGTTTCCTCTCAGTCAAGCACGATCGTGCAACTCCTTGATGTTCCTCTTTGTCATGATCCTACTTGTGCACAATCATGCAACTCCCTAATAATTCCTTTTTATCATAATTATGTTTGTGTATGATCATGCATTCTTCCTGGTGCTTTATATCTGTCACGATCGTGCACTCTTCCTGGTGTTCTCTCTCTATCACGATCATACTTGTGTATGATTGTGCACTCTTACTAGTGTTTCCTCTCTGTCACGATCGTGCTTATGCACGATCTTGCACTACCTAATGACCCCTTATTAGCTTTAAACTCATAAATTATCACTCATTTTAACACAGAGTAAGACATAACTCTATTTACCTCTTCATCCTCACATCATCAAATTTTGAGCTTCCTTTTTCATAATCATTCATCCTTTAATCTATCATCATAAGTGCTTTTTATTAAGCAACTCATGAATGAATTTAACACACTAAAATTTAGAACATGATCTCTTTATTATTACTCATCATACTCTCAAAGAAACAACACATCAATATTCTCATTCTTCATCCACAATGCACATATATAATGACCACTAGTCTCATTGTCATTTAACATCAATTAATTACCATTTTTGTTTCATTTTCATACACCCATGAGAATTTACATGTTACTTACTTAATTAAGCTCCATGATTCTTCAAAATCATCAAGATCTCTCTTAACGCTAACTTTCTTTGGCTCACACGATCATCAACATAAAGGTGGGTAGATTAAGATTTTGTTTTTGAGAGTAGTAAGTGAAAAAAATAAGGACAAGGTTTAATGTTAATGGAGGTGGGTAAGTGTCGTGGAAGCGAAGAAGCTTAAAGAAGATGAAGAAGGTCACAAAGAGAAGAAGGAAGCAAGAAATAAAACAATTAAAATGGTCTTTCAATGTTAAAAGAATCGTGGGTGAGTGTGTGGCATGGCAAGTGACACTTGTCACTTGACACATGTCACTACCTTATGGTTCCCTTCAATAACTAGTCTATTTGTCTCCAATTTTTATTCCAGTTTTCTCCCAATTTTCAATGACACTTATTAATAAGTCCCAAAGTCATTTATAAAAATTTCCACTGCCATTTGACTTTTATTTCTACTACTATTTATCGATTGTCCAGCCAATTGACATTTTTTTTCTTGTCTAAAAATACCCAAAATTTTAAAAATTTCCTAAATTTTACTAAAATTTCTAAATCAATAATTATTGTCACCAAATCAATTTTCAATACAAATAATCCACAATTCTCAATATAATCACATTTATAAATTAGTGTGTGCAATAATTAATATTCATATGTGTGTGTATGCTATATTATGCATAAGCATAAAATGCACTTTCTAACTTCTCAATAATCTTGTTTTAGTATTAAATTGGAATTGATTGATTGAATCAAAGTAAGGGTATTGGTGGAGGGAACATGAACTAGATGTTTTACTGAACATGTTTCAGTATCT
>JANJEY010000006.1:18215840-18232836 GCA_024703695.1 Erythroxylum cataractarum
GTCATTATTGTAATTATTGTAATTATTAATGAATGATTATTAGTATATTTATCTAAATGTAATTATTATTGAAATTAGAATAACAATAAAATTTATAATAATCAGATAACAATAATGATAATAACTATTAAAGAAAATTTATTTAAATTAGGCAACGATAATAATAACAATTACTATAATAATAATAATAATAATACTTATTATAATTATAATGATTTTTATCATTACAAGGAATAGAAATTAAATTAATTACTAAATTTTATAATCATGAAGAATATGATAAGTATAACAATAATCAGATAATACTAATAATAACAATAATAATAATAATAATAATAATAATAATAATAATAATTTATAAGCTATATATAATTTATCAGAATAATATAATTAAATTTTGCAGAAATTAACGAATTATAACAAATATGATTATAATAATAGAAATTTAATTTGCTAATACATTAACAATTCATAAATAATAATAAAATATTAATAATAATCATATTTATTATTAAATTTTGATAATAATAACAAAAATAATAATAAAATATTAATAATTATTAATCAGGATATTTATGCGCTCCTGTTATTATGAGCATTATATTTATTGTTATGGTTATTATTAATTTATAATCATTATTCAAATTATGATGAATAATTGTTATAATAATAACAATAATAATAAAATAGTTATTCCAAAATAATATTGAATAACTAAAAAAAACCTAATAATAACATCAAATGAACATTTCTGCAAAAGTTACAAAATAACTAAAAAAAACCTAATAATAATATCAAATGAACATTTCTGCAAAAGTTACAAAAACGTTATAAGAAGTAAAAGCCAAGTTTCCCATGTAATAAGCTGGCTTGCTCTTCTACCAGCTCAAAACCTGCGCTTGTGTGTGGGACCCATACACAGCTTTCAAATTGCGGGCGCCTCTTCATTTTTATAACCAACCCGACGTCGTTTACAAACTTTGACAGAGTAAGACAGGATAATTTGGACAGGTGATCTGCGCTCCTGAATGTCATAAGAGTGAAGGACATATAATCTCATCTCTCAGGCGTTGCTCCTAAAATTTCAACTGGAGAAAGATACGAGAATATAATTTGGCGGGTTTACTCTTACAAATCAAAATATTTATCTATATTATACAAATTATTTATTGATACGTAAGAGTAATTTAATTTATATTAATTATAAAAATAACTTAATTAATAGTCATGCAATTAACTCTAAAACCTATTTTTTATAAAAAGAATAAGAAGAACAACAAGCATATCCTAAACAGAAAAAAAAGTGTTGTTGTTTTTCAGATGCTGTGACCACTACCTGAATAGAAAGGAAGTGCAATCACACAAACGATAATGCTTCTATTTACTTCGTGTTCCATCGCAGATTAGTAAGAACAAATTTATCCAACACATGGATAATTTCTTTAAACGATCTCAAAATTGGATTGAAATATGAGCATTGTGTTTTCATTTTCATTTTTTTCAAGATTAACTTAAGTTTCACGTATCCCAACATTTTAAAAATAAAAAAATGATGCACACTAAACAAAAGTCATTAACGTTAATGTTAACCTTGATTAACGTAAAACTAAATTTAATAAAAAATATGTATTAAATATTAAAAATAAAACTTAAAAACTAGTTTTAATAATAATACCAAAGTTGCAATTTAAAAATAAGTTTCCTCAAATTTTTATTCATACCTGCATCTTTGCTTCGTGATAAGAAGAATTATACTTATAGTTTAAGACTTTTTCTCTTTATCTTTTAATTCTAAAAATTATAATATCCTTTTTTTAAACAATTGTTGATTTGAAAAACTTGTTGACATGGACCATTATTAATTAATATTTTTAGTGATTGACAGTTGTCCAATATAGGATGACGTTCTCTAAATAAAGGAAACGAGACGCCTGGGATGGGCGATCCACCTTTTGGGTCAAGGAAACGACGATGTTCTTCTATACTAATCGAAATGTTTTTAGAATTTTGTTTAACGTAAAATGATGGATCAATTTTTTATTTAATAACATCATTTTTATTAAGTGGAAGGTGTCACGTGTATTAATTAGATAAGATTCGATATCATCTTACTAACTTTTTAGGTTTTAACTAAAAATATATGGTAATGAATTCGGCGTTTAAGAAAATATTTAATAACGTTTAATTATTAAAGATTGAGATTGAAAACACTTAAACCACAAAAGCATAAAGTAATATAATGTCAACTTCTATATGTAACATCATTTAAAAATTTTGATACGACACTCGATGTCATAGATTTTTGAATAATTGCTTAATGCTGAAAGTAATAACTTACGAAATATAATTGTTAGAGGAAGACGAATGATATTCTTTAAGACCCTTCAAGAGGTAGTGTAAGCATAATTTAATTAAATTTCGACAATATCCTTTTAATTTCACATTTTAAAACAATGGTATTATAATTTTAAATTTAAAAATTAAAATATTTTTATGAATAATTAAAATAATATTATTTTAAATAAGAAATTCAACTCATTTGAAAGAATTGAATTTGATCTAAACCTTGATCAATTGTGACATAACTTAAAAACTTGAGTAATTTAAATTTAATTTGTTAATTTTGAGTTGAGTGAATTTGTCAAAGTTTTAATATAAGTAAAGTTCAAAATAGAAACAGAATTTTGTTAATGGCCCGCTGTCACCACATTGATCTTCTGATTTAGACAATGCATTCAACGAAAGAAGGATTGTAAATACGTAGTGGAGGACATGTGGGGTTCATGAATATCACAAAAGACCTGTCGAGGCAGACAAATTTCTTGCCTCAATGTTTGCTAGAGCCCCATTACATTTCATTTCGTGAAATCTTACATAGCATCCGATGGCAACTTAATGTTATTAATATTAATATGAGAGCGATAGATCGTTTTAGGCTGGTTGTCGTAACAAAAAAATTCACATCGCAGTAATTAAGCTGTGGGGGTGGGGTACATATGCGTTATCTGCTGCGTCTGGTCTCAAACTCTCTAGGGATATGCGCCCCAAACACATGCACTTTCTGGAAGGAATCTTGTAATCAAAATATCGCCAAGAACTACGTACGTACTCCAGACTTGGATTTTGGAATCAAACCAAAGTTTAGTATGATATGTACATAGAGAGAGGAGCCTTAGGAGCCAAGTCTAGGATGACTAATTAAGGTATAAACTTGAACTTTAAAAAAAAAAAAAGAATTAAATATACGGTTGCTTCTGCTTATGTTCCCTTCGTCCAAGGACTTTTCTATATAGTGGGTTACCTAACTGGGTTTCAGATAGAGACGTGACTAGGATATGCCGAATTTCTTGAATTACTATTGTTAATCTGAATAATATAACTAATCCTTGCCCATTTCTTTATGTTTTAGCTTTATGCTATTGCTATGTGTTAAAATGTGTAGCCACGACACGAGGACAAATTATCATGCTTTTTACTCTTTCTGGAAGAGAAGAAATTAATGCTCTTTGAAGTAATTGGAATTGTTTATTCCTTTTGAAATCAGCTAACAAGAGACTTTGGGCGTGGAACATACATAATTAAACATGTGGATGTGTAATGCATGATTCTTGGTGGCAACTTTCAAAGTCGTATTATGTTTTCATGTGATGGAAACTATCCCATTTCATAATCAGGAAACATTGTCAAAAAGGAACAAGAATAATTCTACTGTTAGATGTTAATAGTCTAACATTGCTGCATGATTTTGGTCTAAGCCACGAGTTATACCGGTTCAAGTCCTTGAGGACCTGTACATTTGCATCAGGTTCCAAGCTTGTTTCATCATTGCTTACGTATGCTGTCTTACACCAATAACACTTGAAGTAAAGATATATCTAAAATCAAACTTAGGGAAATTGATTAATTGGAAAAGAAGCCATCGATATAAGAAGGAGAAGGAAAAGTTAGATACATAGCAGCTGCTTTTTTCTCTTTGTTAATTAGCAGAGTTCCAAAGGATCGATGCTCAAGCTTACTGGACAGTCACCCAACTTCCTCCATAGGAAAGTTAATTTGCGAGTGAAAAGAAATGTGATCATGAGATACTGTTTTGAATATTATATAATGTTAAATTCTAATGAAAGCATCATTAAGTTTCAGCCTCTCCCACATGACCCTGGTAGACTGGTGAGGTGACGAGGGACAAGTGATAGAGAGGAACAGTCATGATTGCTAAAACCCAGATTATTCTCTGGAGTGGGCCATTTTGATTCCAAAAGAGAAGACGTCACGTGTCACCACACCTCTCAAAGATCTCCTCATCCTCATCACCCCTCTCTAATTGTCATGGGAGGCTAATCAGCAATCACAATTACTGTGTTTCTGCAGTGATGAGCTACCCTATGTTTTGGTACCATCCTCGCTAATTCTCACGCTTAATCATTTCCTTTACCCATCATAATGAGTCACAACAGATTTGTTTTACTGAATTCTCTCATTCAGCTCCACAACCTCTTTTATTGCCTAAAAGATACACACCATGTGAGGGAAATCTAGGAGAACCAATCAACAATTGCGAAACAACTAATACTCATTGACTGCATTAATAAATTTAAGCTTATTATTTTGTCATCGATTAGTAAGTACCCTTGATGAAAAATCAACTAAAACCAACTTGAGGTTTATTTAATGCCATCTACGTTCTTACTTTTGCTTAATCTAAATATTACCTTCCCTTTCTAGTATGAGAATATCAGATAAGATCAAAATCCACTATACATGACAAAGCAAGATCTTTTCCCATTATATTATACTCATGATTCATGAAAGAAAGGAGTACGTGGATCACGTGCTCATCACATATATTGTAACAGCTTCGCTAAATTATATACATTTAGTTGTCCGGATATATTGATTCTGCTGTTGTTTTTTAATTGTCTACTTGTGCGCAGATTTTTAATTTGCGTCTTATTTTAATTTGCTATAATACTACTTAAACGCTTATGTGGCTTAAAACAACAATTAGGATTGGTCTGATCAACCCTGTAGCTAATTAGCTAGGTGAGCAGGCAAGACCTTCTAAGCATGTTTACGGAGAGTCGTTGGTTTCCAATATTTAGATTATATTGATATTCTAAGTGAATACCATTTGTAGGGAAAATATAAGGTAGAAGTGCAAAACCTTTGAATCTTTCCATGTCCTCAAGCAAACTACAGTTGATAGTACTTGGGTCTCATGCATTCTTTCTTAATTAGTCGGCTTCTCTCCGGAACTCTACTAGCTAGTTAAGAATCATAATGAATGAGAAGCAAGCAACAAGACCATTAGAAGGAAATGATGGACATTCTCAGTTTGTTGTTTATGTCTGTGCGGCATGTGGAATTCCCCTTAGTCATTGCCACTAATTACTCTCCTGTTAGCCTTACTCCTTAACCGACATGATTAATCGATGTCCATTATTGAGCGTATTAGAGGATGACTAATTATACTTCCTTTTCTGTTTTGATTTTTATAATTGTTTTCAGATATGAGTGAAAGGAAACTAAATAATCAAAGTAAAAGAATGTACAGATAAATAGAGAAAAAGTTTTTAAGGTATTAAATAAAATTTCCATAAGAAATAGTGTAAAGACACGCAAGTTTAATTAAGAGTGTTCATCCATTGAGTCAAAGATAATAGTAAAATTAAATGAAGATGCAAGTAAGTAAATAATGTTTTTAATAGACAAAGGGGAAAATATATCTGCCAAGTTTAGCATAAGATCATATTATACGAGTCTTAGTTTTTCTAAACTATAATCAAGTCCCTTCTTATTGAAAGTGAATAATAATAGCCCTTCTTTATATATATCGTTAATTTAATATGTATAACATATAACTAAAATTGCAAAAATCATCTACATGATTTGAAAATAGTATGGTTTTAATAAAATGAATCTATATATTTTAGCTAATTAAAATTTACGGACTTGCATGGATTGAGAACAGATATAAAAAAGAAAGAGAATATATATGTTCCTTTTTCTTGTAATTCATCAAAAACTGAGTGCTAGTGCTAACCTTCGATAGCGTCAAGAAGTGGACCGCTCATTCAATAGCAAGAAGCAAAATTCTCCCATCCCAGCCGACAAAATCTTTTATTAAACTGCCATCGTCCTGTCCTACTTATGTTTCAATATTAGCTTCATAGCAGTAAGTGTAACCAGACGATGTGAATCAATATAAAGTGCCAACTGCCCAATTCAAGAAGGAGACGGAGAAAATGGAACGCAACAAGTGAAGTGTGAACTGGAAAACCGAATCGAATCAAGTGATGATAAAACTTGAAAGTAAAAAATTGCACAAATATTCCGATTATAATTTATAAAGAGGAAAGACAGTTCACGTTGTTCAAACAGTTCTAATTCTGATCATTGGCTTGATGCTAATTAAAGATTTAAAGTTGCTGTACTTATTTCATGGATGCAAAGAAGAGATAAAAGGGAGCTGATGCTATGATTCCGGAATCTAGATAATAGCGTGGTCTGGTGACTGACGGATGCTAAAGACACAATCTGTGCTCCATCATCTCTAGCTAGCTTTTAGCTTCCATTATCGTCACCACCACCACGCTTACCATCCACCTCATATGGTTAGCTAGCCTGGTAACTTCTTGATATTGTAGTTGCCTCTCCAACTTCCCAACCTTACGTAACCCATAAAACCCCATTATCCTCTCCAGCTGTCCTACTCAGAAGGACAAATCCATGAATCAGACACGTTTTCCAAACCCTTATCATGCTGCAAACCAGATGAAGAAGCCGAGTAGTTGAACTTACAGCTATTGACTCTTTGGGAGTTGTTATAATTACTTTGACCGTCAAAAAGCCTCAGGTGATCTTGACTCCCATCGTCAGATCCCAACCCATCTTTCCAGCTATTATCATGATCTCTTAGTCGCCTTCCTTCTGTTGTGTCATGACCTGGAAATAATCCACCAAGTTCTGAATGAACATGTCCTTCTCTCAAGCCCAGTTCCTCAGCAGATAAAGTTGCAGAACTGTTAACGTTAAGAGAAGGATGAAGAGATTGAGTCTGTAGAAGAGATTGGTATGGGAACATTTGGTTCTGTATGCTCAACATCAGGTATTGCGGTTGTTTAGACAGGCCTCCAAGATCAGAAGATGGGTGGTAATTAATAGAATTTGGATTCGAAGAACCTGCTGTGGCTAATATGTTCGTGGCAATAGTCGTGTTATTGTCTGGAATAGCACTACCGACGTTGGTGGCACTGACCATGTTATGACTCAAAAATGAAGATGAAGAAGAAGGTACCGGTGGTGATTGCTGATGAACCTTTTGTAAAGAGGGAGGTAGAGGGTAAAATGACCCCATTGTTTCCAGATGATGACCAGACCTCAAACTGGAACCAGTGCGGAAAAGATCGAATCTTCGAGAGTATGGAGAGCCAGAAAAAGGTGGCGCTGGTATCCCTGTGAACTCTTGCACCATTGCTCGGAAATTAGAAGTGTCTGTGCTGAGAACTGTAGTTGGTGCTCTTCTTGACGCCCTTGTTCTCTTCTTGGGGTTTCGAGATACAATATGTTCCGAAGATTGAGAAGATCGCGCTCCCTTATCATATGAAACTAGACTTGGGTTTGATGCTTGAACACCCAACATCGACTGAGTTGTTGATAACGATGATGAACTGACTCGTATCTTGTTAACAGGATCAGATCCTAGGAATCCTGGGCCAATCATATCAAGATTTAGTAAAGAAGAATTGGGATTTGGGTTAGGTGGAGAATGAGAGAAGGCACCAAAAATATTTGGAGACGGATCGAAGAGAGGAGAAGATTGTTGTGTGTTTGACAAGCTGCCAAAGTGACCGGAGGGTCCCAAGAACGTCGGAAATGACGAGTCCGGAGGCCTTGAGTCATACTCTTCATCACCACCACTTGATGATTGCATACTACCAGTACTACCGGAATCCATAGTTTGGAAATCACCTGAAAAAGAAGACAAATATAGAAAAAAGATTGTGAAACCTCACCAAAAGAGCAGGAAAGACTAGGAAGTTGCTATGTTGCCCATGAGAAAAGCTAAAATCTTCAGCAGTTATTGGGATACTGTAAAAGAACCCATCAAGTAGAATGAAGGCCGGATTGAAAAAATAACGTTCCTAAATCAGCTTTTAAAAATGTTTGCATATATTCCAAAGCCTGATCGCAAATAGAGGCAAATATCCATACCTTGTCTTGTAGTAACAAGAAAAGTTTCTGTCGAACGCTGCGGAAAGCAAAGAGATAAAATGGAGAGAAAAAATAGAAAAGAACCCAAAAGTAGTGAGTATATGATAAAGGGTTGAAGGATCTCTATGGAAGATTTTCTCTTTCTATCCTTTCCCTGCAGATTAGGGTTTCCTGAGAATGGAAACTAAAAAGAGAAATGAACGAAAAGAGCAGCTTATTTGTTAAGTGTTACGTTTTTA
Organism: Erythroxylum cataractarum; assembly: GCA_024703695.1. Taxonomy (NCBI): domain Eukaryota; kingdom Viridiplantae; phylum Streptophyta; class Magnoliopsida; order Malpighiales; family Erythroxylaceae; genus Erythroxylum; species Erythroxylum cataractarum. The sequence continues at coordinate 18,224,291 of JANJEY010000006.1, forward strand.
TTTATAAAATAACTGTAAAAGGATAGGAAAAAGGAAAGCGAGAACAGAAAAAAAAAAACATTAACAGAAGAAGATCTCTGGAGGAGTTCAGGGTGGTGTCTCCATCGGAGGAGAGAAAGAATTGCCGGTAGGTGGGCAACGGGTCAAACTCAAAAGCGAGTGAGAGAGAGGCCGAAGGAGAGAGAATACGGAGAGTTGGCTAATAAATTGAAGTGTGAAAGAGAGGAAGAGATGTGAAACGGTTTGGAAAAAATACAGGACTTTGAAGACTAGAAGAAAAAGAAAAATTCCCTGTAATATCTGTGAATACATAGTAGTGAACGAGTTTATTATCACCACCTCAAAAATTCCTTATGAATTCACACTCTCTCGCATTTAGCATCTACAAAATATTACTCACAGTACAGACGGTCGCTGTGATTCCACTAATATGATTGATTACGCGTACACACCTCTATCGTGTAAAAAAAAACAGACAATTTTTAACTGAGATAAGATTTTTTGTCCAATATTATCTTGTCTTATTTTATCTCATAAAATTTTTATCATTTATTTTACAGAACTCACTCGAGACTTATATAGAATTCATATAAATAAATAACTGAGATTCAATATACACAATAAGATACCGTAATATTAAATATAATATCTGAACTTTTTGTGACCGGCGGCAACAAAATTTTAGGAGTAGTTTCCTCTTTATCAAACTGTGATGTTTTCTTTGAAAAATAACAGAAAAAGGATTATTCTACGAGTGCCGTAGTCCATAAAGGACTATTATCTTTCATCTACGAAGAAGCATATTAACGTTTTCATTAAATCTTTTAAATTGTAATTCCTTATTTCCTTGAATCGAGATAGATGAATTATTATTTATGACTTAAATGAACAACTTATCTAAAACCACAGCCTTTGACCCAAGTCAGAGCCTATAAACAAAATCAGAGAATCTCTCTTTGGCTTGCAAATATGTGAATTGTGCGTTTGATTAGTTGTTTGAGCATTCAAAGATACAAAGTCCGGGGGTCCTAATGTTTCAATCTTATCATGATCGTTGATATTTTCCTTGTTCAATCACTACGTTGATTTAGGAGAGAGTATATATATGATGAAAATTAAGTAGGGATATTGTTAATTGGGCGGCCAAGTCCATCAATCAGTACACCTATATCCTAGTTCGGTGCAACCATCCACACCAAAGGAATCTAAATAATACTTAAATTCTTTTATATGCTCTCTACTTTATATAATTCTTTCTCACGTTACATGTACAGTAGTCACTAATAGATACGACAAGAAGAATAAAAGGTGACGATGAAGAATTTTCTACTCAAATCATGCTTTAATTTCAATTGTGTCCATTGTCTATCCTCGTTGGCAACAATTACCCACAATGATATTGAACTATATATAACTATAGAGAGTAACTAACCACGTGTTATAATATTCTAAAAATAATTTTTTTTTAAAAAAAAAACTTAACGTAGGCTATTAATTGGTCATCTACGTAACAAAATCCCATCTAAATCAAATTTCTTTCCATGCATCCCTGCCTATACGTAACTTACTAAACGTATGTACCGATCCTTTCTTTTCCGTCAACCCATATCTATATAAAATGGTTTGGTGGAAAACACCAGGGCCAGGCTTCCAAGTTGATCACCGGTCAACCTAACTGTCAATTGGGGCTCTTGAAATTACACGCTTTCAGATGGTGAAAAATGAAAATGGATTGTGTTCCCGAGTGAAGATGTTTAGAAAAGAAAAAAGGAGGGTGAAGAATGAGAAAGTACTCCAGCCAAATATTCATTGAAAACTATTAAGTACCTTCCAAAGTACAACTTCGTTATCATGTAAGCACTCAACAATCCAACATGAGAGCAAAACAAAAAGTAAGTGTTGTAACAAATATGTGTTGGGTGCATTCATAGCTTCTGCAAGGTTAAGAATACTTCAAACAATAGGAGTAAAAAATAATTCAAAATTAAATTTTAATTTACGCGTTAATTCAAATCCTTTCCAATCATCTGCTCTGTCTGTTCTTGTAGGGGAGTCAATACAACGCCCAGTTCTTTCTGTAAGATTTTGGAGTTAAAGATGCAATATGAAACATATGACCACACTAACTTTGCATTAGGAACGTTGTTACTAGGTAAAATTAATCAGCTTTTTGGTGGGCAAAATATAGATTTGTAGAGCTTTCTGACCATAGCATGTTAAAGAAGTTTCTAGAAGAACCTGAATTAACCAGAATTATAACACACTCGCAAACAAAGAACTCATAAGATATTGATGAAATTATTAACCTTTAAGACATCAATTCGAACAAGGCTACCCAAAATATAGAAAAACCATTTAATCCATCATAATTCCATTGGTATGATATTCCAATTTCAGTTAATTGAGCTTATATAGGAACAATCTTGAAGGACATTTTGTAAGAGTGCATACAGGTAAAGTTTTGTTTTTGGATGGTTATTTGGTTGAGGTCATTTGGGAATGCCTCTATGTGTAATTGTTTTTTATTTTCTTCCCCTATTTTGGGTTGTACTTTGTAAATACTCTGTTTCGTTTTGAATAATATATATTTTTTAAATTTTTTTAAAAAAAGTACTCAGAATAAAACAACTGCAGATTGCTTGTGGTGGAGATAAACTCCAAGTGTATTGAATAATTTATGTTAATGAAAAAAAAAAACCTAAAGGAGTCTAGAAACAAAATCAATAAAGGCAATCAATCATTTGAGATGAAATAACATGTGGCATATCCCTCCTTTTAGGAATGCATTAATTTTATTTGACCTAAAGTTGTTCCAGGGATAACAAACTGTGTAAGTTTGTATTTCTGAGCAATTGCAGTAGCTAGATCCCACTGTGTCATGGTTTTTGACATTAACAGTAGAAATAACAAGATGTTTTTAAAACAAAAGTGTGTTTACCGAGAACTTCATCTATGCATATTCTTTATTAGAATCCCAAAAGAAATGATATCGATAGCTCAATAAATGTATTTGAACGGAAGAGGTGAAAATAGTGGTGCATCTACTATGTGCTATATTGAACACTGATCTATACATACAAATATAGATCCCAGAATAAGGGGCAAAATAACATTAATTAATGAACTTTATAGTTTTAAAATTTTAATCAGATAGCAGTATTCCACATAAGAATTAAAGAAACTTGGCATTTCTTCCTAATAACAAATTCCAGAATTGATCAATTTTCTTTCTGTAAGTAGTCCTTAAATCAACCTCAAACTAAGCTTAGTCATTTAGACAAGCTTGGTAAAAGTAGATTGCCATCAAATGAGAAAGTGGGTTATACTTTTCACTTCATAAACTCACTTCAAAGAGTACATAAGACAAGATCCTCCATGTATCAGATAAATATCCTAAATTTTCTGATTGTTTAACATATCTTGTTCGTTAACCTTTCTTTTCTTCCGAATTACTCTAAAGTACATATATTCTTTTCCCCCACTATTCTATGATTAATCTCATCAACATATCAAAAAAATTAATGTTGTAGAATAGTAGCGACATGCACCTCCAAAGAGTTATAAAAAAATAATCTGGAAGTAAATATGAAGCTTTTAATCAAAGAGTTACTAACCAGAATGTAAATGTCCTTGCCTGCACTACAAGCAACAAAAAATTACGAACATCATTAAACAAATAATATAACTTGTTATATACACAGGCACTCATTAGAAGATGGCAAGTTTGTCTGAGAACATGCTTACTAACAAGAAGGTAAAGAAACCATATAAAACTTAGAATTACCTTTTGAAGAGTGTAATCTTGTATCTTTTCACAAAGCCTCTCTAAGAGCTCAACAACTCTCAACTCGTTGACTCTATTTAAAACATACACATAAACAATTAGCTGAAAGACCAACCATTGATGAAGTGTTTAAAATTAATTCATACATATGTGATATGTATATATAAGGGCGGTTAGATGTTGCTTAGGTTAGGTGAAGTCCCTTGGTACTTCAGATTTTGGTTAAGATGGGAGTTTGGGTTTTAAAAATAGGAATTCCTCAAGTTTTGGTAGCTTAAGTATTTCGACCATTTAAAATTAATGAAACCACAAAAACATTAATAGAACCCTTCTCGTGTTTATACCCTTATATAATTATTTGGCACAATAAGGATCTTCTTTTGGCATCAAATCAGGACCCTTTAGTGACGACTCTTTAAAATCGTCATTGGTCCACATTTTGTGACATTTTTGAAAAACGTCACTAAAGGGTTGATATTTTATAATGTTTTTTAAAAAATGTAATAAAATGTGGAACCTTTTGCGACAATTTCTCATTTAGTGGCGATTATGAAAATTGTCGCCAAAGGATAAGACTTTTAGCTATGATTTTTAAAATATACCAGAAAAATGTAGCCAAATGTCTACGTTGTTATAGTATTTATAATAAGTTTTAAACATTTTCCTAATTTAAATGAAAATAAATTTTAATTTCAATTAAACTTTAATTAAAATTACAAATAATTCTAATTAAATAACAATTTTTTCCAAATAAGATCCAATATCTCATATTGATCCTTATTTATTAAATATCTCATATTTAATCATAAAATTTCTCAAACTTTACAATTAAGTATGACTTGATTAAAATATCGTTACTATCTTTAACCTACTCTTTTTGTGAGGCCCATTAGGTTCTCAGCATGTTAGCAATGATTATAATTATAATTATAATTCGTTCTCTTTCTCATTTATCTTTAATTGTCCAATTAAATAATTTATAATCATAAATCAAGATTGAAATATAATAATACATCATGACCACCCAATATTTTGGAATGTCAAAGTGGTTTAACTAATCTTTTCGTGCATATTTTTTTTCTCGTATAATTCAATCATTTCATCCTACAATGCTCTGATTAGACTTAGAGCATAGAATTAATGTCTACTGTGATTTGAGTCTAAACATCATTCTACCTTGAACAAGGATTTCTTTAATCAATACTGATCGAGAACAACATTACATTCTCCTTAATTACTTTAAGGTGATGAATCCTACCTTGATCACTTAAATGCCTCCATATAGTTCATGCTACATCCAATGACTACCGACTGAACTACCTATTATTAGAATATGTTATAAGTAGTATCAAAACATATAATCCTTATATAGGATAACTTTAGAGACCTCAAGTCAAAAGATCACTTGTACAATCATCAAGAAAAGAAATTCTATAGACATACAAGTAATGTTTCAAACGGATCTTTATTATCGGGTAATTTCAATGAACTTGTTCTCTAATAAGTAACTATATATTTGTTTAAGTATCTTCATACCTCAGTTAGTGAGATCTACTACTTCCTTTATAAGGAAAGACATATTGTGTGCTAGTCTTTTTACATTCAGGAATGTATAATCTTAATTGGACAATGAATAGGAATAATTTAAGGATAATACATAAATGTAATATAAATATCATAATAATTTCATTGCAATGTGTGATTATCCCATAGACTTTATCATATACATCTAATCATGTATAAGATAAAGAATTTCTTTAAATTATCTTCTCACTAAACTGCAATTAATTGATTGACTATAGGGCATAAACTAACAATCTCTCACTTACACTAAACCAATCATTTAAGTATCTTATATTATATCACCATATGACGATTATGCTGCTGTTGGGACAACGACTTAATGAGAGAATTCTGCAACATTCTTTACAGTAAACATTTGTTTAACTATTACAAATTTCATCTTAATAATCATTATAATTAAGAAAATTTTCTTAAAATACATCATTGGATCTTTAATAATACCTTATCTCCTTTTACACGCCTAATAACTCTAATGTTCTATAGTACATTATTGTCTTGAACAAAGTAAGGAACTATATCAAGTTCTTTAAAGAACTTATTGATCTAATTAATGATTTCCACTAATTTAAAAATGTATTATGGTTTAATTAGCAACTGTAAACGATTTAGAAGGGGGGTTGAATAGATCTTTAGTGTTTTTTTGTAAAATTCTACAATAAAATCAGAAGTTAATTCACACAAAAACAATTTAAACAAATTCAAATATAAAGAGTAAGGAAGAAGAGCAAACACTGTTTTATAGAGGTTCGGTGGTAAGACCTACGTCCTCTACCTAAGCTCCCACTTAGGATTTTCTAAACCACTTTATTACACACTTTGTAGTTTAGTGTGAACTCTTACAATACCGCTTGATTTTCGGCTCAAGTTACCTTTACAACCGATTTGTTTTCCGGCACAAATCCTACCTCACAAGTGACTTTTCAGAAATCACTCAACTCACAAAGATAATGAGATAAAAAAAGAACAATGCTCAATACAATTGTATAACAAGATAGAAGCAATAATGAGCAATTTTGGAGCAATAAAAGAGTCTTTTTGCTTATGCAAAACTTCGGTACTCTCTCCATCAATCATCCACTCTTTATATTTAGAAGAATATAAACGTTGGAAGCCACTCTAGCCATTGCATGATTGTTATGACCGTTCCTTAACATTCTCCTTTCCATTTGTGACTAATTGACTTCGTCAGAATCAGTTTGTTGTACTCGTAAGTCGACTTATCATGGTGTGTAAGTCGACTTGTAACAACGATTTTCGTAAAACTTTATCTCCGCTCTTCTATAAGTCGACTTATGCAGTGTAAGTCGACTTGTAACCTTAGATAAGTCGACTTATAGTCTATTAGTCGACTTGTGTTGTTCTCAACCTGACAGATCTTGATATATTAGTTGACTTATGATTTACTAGTAGACTTGTTACTGACTCCAATGGATATATTCAATCAAATCTTCTATAATCTTCATGTTTAATGTCTCTAGCATGATGAAGATTATTTCCTTCTCGATTTCACCATGATTTATGTCTTACCCATTCAAGATTGATGCAACCTTGATGTTTTTGAATTCAAATCACCTGAAATAATTTCTTAACTAATTATATACATTTTATTATTATCAAAACATAAGTGGGATTTAATTTGTCAACTACCATTAGTCCAACATTTACAAGTAGTTTTCTTCAGTGTTTTTGGTTCATTACTAAATTTTTGACAATTTAAAAAATCAATTAGCAATTCGGTAAAGTTACCCGCATCTCACTTTAAACTCTCCTTCACAATATACACCAAAGGGCTCAAGAACTACTGCTAAAACTGTTGTAAAAGTTTTGATTATCATCTGTCACAAAGTGATGCAATTAAAATCTTCAACTAAGAAGGAAGGAAATTTGGAACATAGAAAGCAGACTTAAAATTTAGAATTTCTTAAATGTGAACATACATATTGAACAATACCCAACTTCACAACTTGGTAAAATCACTGACCAAGCTTCCATGGTTTAAAGAAATAATTCATAGGGAAAGGGTGTTTTACAATCCCCTTTTCATGAACATGCTCTAAAAGAGGTGTCTTAGAAATTGCACGTCCTGCCTTTCCATAAATTCAATAGTTCTTTCTTCCCCACCTTTCAGTAAAAATGCAAAAAGAAAATCAAGAATGACAACGTTAAACTTGAATCAAACTTGAAATATATCTAAGAATATTGCAAAACATAAAACCAAAGAAGGTCACAAACCGATCAATAATAATAAATAACCACTGCAAAATGAATATTGATTTATGTTTCAAAAAGATGCACACTGCACTAAAAACATGGTGAGATGGCATTGGTTGTTATATGACCTATGAAACAACTTAGAATATAGTTATCTCATTGAATAGGACGAAAAAACATCTAAATGTAAGACGCATCAAGATTGACTTCGGGATAAGGCTTATAAAAATGTTGGAAACATCAATTTATGAGCAACTAGACATGCCAAATTTTTAGCGGGAGTAAACAACAAAAGAATGCCAACATAAGTAACATTCCACATTACACAAATCGTAAAGAATTTGAGATAAAACTCCCAATAAAGGTTAACCCTTTTCTAGATGACATACATAAGCAGGCAATCAAGTATCTTCCAAAGCAATACATGGCAAATGATTCGTAAAAATCTCGCAGTATTTCTAAGTCAACACTAATTGATGGATGGACCAATGATACAAACTGCACAAAACCACCAAACAAATTTTAATAGAAATAGACTAAAATTAATTTATAATCAACAATCTGGATACCATTATCTGATCATTTTCCTTGAAATGCAAAGAACTTTAATTTTTGTACTTATCAGTTTAGCTAAAGACAGGTTCGCTTTCAAGTGCATTGTCCAATGATAAATCTTTAATAGAGTGAGTTGGTAATATCCCTTACTGATTCTACGGCATAACAAGGAACCATTAGGATAACTCCAATCAAGACCTTTTGCTCCTCAGGATTCTTATATGCAAAAAGGTTCTCAAACAAGAGGTACAACGACAGAGACAGCGTTATAAGCACAAAAGCACCAGCCACCAAATTTGCCCATATATGATCGGAATAGGTCGAGAGAGATACAATGAGATCCTGATACGTCATTATCGGCGATGATCACTTGTGGGTTACCCGATAGCTGGCCAGCATAATTGGAATATCT
>JANJEY010000006.1:18900793-18911097 GCA_024703695.1 Erythroxylum cataractarum
AATTTATTTCTTCCAAATATATGATCTACAATGGACAGGATTCAGTTATAAAAATGAAGAGACACACATTAAAAAAAACCTACATTAAAAGATTGTACATTTTTAGGCTCACTACTAAGCAAATGATCTTTGTTTCCATAATTATAGCACTTTAATATTTTCATATTTTTATTTTTGAAAGACTATTGTCCTTTCTCATGTTGGTTCCATTTTAGGCTTTTTAGAGTTATAAGCATTTTGGCAATTTTCTTATCTCTTTTAACTTAGAACCTTCATGATACTTACGCTTCCTATTAATAGTTCTATGAGAGATGTAACCAATTATGTATGCCTTAGAAGTCATAATAAAAGTTCAAAGACATTTTTTCTTTTAAGACAAGATGTATCATAATATCCTCCATCGCCTTGATGCTCCTATTATGAATTAGATGCTTATTTATATACTTTTAACTCTGAGGTAGAGAACCAATGGATACTTACACTTAATGTTTACTAGATAACTCATGATCAATATATCTCAGCTTTATGTTGACTTGTTAGGTTGTTTCTTATATTTAGTGAGTGGCTTAAATTTAGTCATTTAGGTGCCACCAAATCAAGCAGTTAAAACAGACTACATGTCCTTAACAATCTTATGCTTTCAAAACTCACACATAATGTCATTTTCCATATTGCTCAACAACATAATGCAAGCTAATAAAATTTTCCTTTTTCATATCTCATAAGCATCATAATCCCTTTTATGTTAAGACATATTACCTTGTTTAGGAATATTCATGGCTATGTTTATTGTTTTTAAAGCCCTACACTCTTTTAGCACATATTGGATTGCCATGCTCAAATTTCATGATTGTTACCGTTTAATTTTTATATCTTTGTTTAGGTTATAAATAATGTTCTTTAATGTAATAATGATATTTGAAAAACTAAATTTTTTACATAAAAAAGAAAATATCTTACATACATGTTAATGTCGTATTATGTAAATATATAGGATGATTAATATATTTTCAATTGTTTGTGAAATCAAATGATCATAAAGTATTCAATCATCATTCATATAATATTTTCATACTAATTATAATATTTAAGTTTAATTTGTACAACATATATAGCACAACTATATTGTGATGAGAAAACAAGTTTGTTTATACATGCATGAACATTAAAAAATGATCAAATAATTAACATATAGTTCAATTTAACATATATAACATCTATGCAAACATGATATAACTTAAATAATCTTTATATGAATCCAACTTAGACATACTTGACCTAAATATAACAAATCCTACATGGAATAGAGTTAATTAATGCAAGTGATAAGAGCTCTTGAAATATAATATACAATAGATTTAATTATCTCGATAAGGAAGCACATAGGGTATAAAATCTTGATCAATTCCCTTCTTTTATTTTCTAGCATGAACATCGCAATCATCCATACGATTTTGGAATAGATGATTTCTAATTTCAGATTATGTTTAATAAGTTAATTTAACTTTTAGTTGTGGTAATGTTGAAAGTAAGGTCATATTCTTTAGTTTAACATTTTTAAAATCCTAATAACCTTCAAAATATAATTCTTAGATTATGTTATTATCATAAATAACATGTTATATTAAAGATTCTCCTGAAAACAATTGTATTTGATGCCCTAACATAACAATGACTTGTCTTAATTATATATTAGTGTGTAAAAGTCCAAGTGTCAACCCAATAAAGGGTATTTTCTTAAAATAAAATATGCAAAAAATAAAAATTGTAAGCACAATGAAGCAACCTCTCTACAAGGTAGGGCTAGGGTTGCGTATTATCGAACCTCTCAAGATCCTACGTCTCAACAGGACTTCAACTAAATGTTGATTATAATGATGATGACTTAGAAAGCACAATAACTCTTGTTCATAAACATTAACATATAAAATTATATTCATTTACTTATTTTTAATAAATTTTTTATCAAACAAATCAAATTAATGATAATTAATTTTTAACTAGAAATGGTTTATAATTATTAACCTTATTCTAATTAAAATTTGTTAATACAATTTATAAATGAATACTATTTTAAACTTAAATTTGGCCAAGGGTATTATCAAAATATAAGAAAAAATAAATCCTAATTGCAGGTTTGTTTCAATTTTAGATTTTCCCTAATCCAAATTTTGTATAAATCAATCCAACTCTAGGATATATCATTAAAGTAGTCAAATGCTTCTTATTGTTTTAGATTTAAGTTAACCTTGTAACTAAGAGAGACTTATTCTAAGATTATAATAAGTTATTCTTGTAGTCAAACAAAAGTTATTTTAGATTTAGACAAGGTTGCCTTCCACCTTTTGAACAATTAATTGCAACTCGAAAATAAAAAAAGTAGCCGCCATATGCATTCAACGTTAACCACTAGCTCTTCTTCAAAAAAAAAAGTTTAGCCAATAGCCACTCGAAACAATCGTTGTCGGTGAGTCGTGCAGTCCGTCGGTCACCGCCACACGCTGGTGATACAACACCCGTCAATCACTTCATCATGTTTAAATTTTCAAAAACAAAAATTAGACCATGTTCATTCGGCAACTTTTGGTTAGCCAGTGATAACGTGTGCTCTGTGATGACACCGTCTTCATCCGTATTTTCCTGGTCAAATGAGTTTTGTTATTCTTTCCTTTTCAAGACCGAAATCAGATGAAATTGATTGGTTTGGTGTCATATGGAGGAAAAGGCCTATGGTGACTTATGTTTCTAACGAGAATGTTATTTTTTAAGATTGTTTTCGGAAGTTATATTCTTGTTTCGTAAAGATCTTTCCTTTGTAAAATTGAACTATTCAAAACATTATTCTATTTCTAAAACATAAACATGTTGAAAAATCAAGCAGAGATCCAATTTCATATATATCGAAATAATTATTTTTTTCATATTTTAATTTTTTAATAATTAAAATAATTAATACGTTAGTAATAATAAAGTATGAATCTTAATTTAGACCTTGTTTTGAAGTTTTATCATTTTTTTCATATCTCTTGGACCATTTATGAACTGACTTAGCTCAACTACCTTAGCTGTACAAGTATATGGCCTATAATGTTATCCACAAAATGAATTAAGTGAACTCTCTAACTATTGCAGAGAAGGTTAGACAAAGAGTGCTAGCTTTTTTAGAACTTAAACCTATTTATAATAAGTTTTAGACATTTTAATAATTTGATTAAAATTAAATTCTAGTTTTAATTAAACTTTAATTAGAATATCAAATAATTCTAACTAATTACTAGTTATGCCCAAGTATATTAGCAACATGTTCTTTATGTGTGACTCATTAGGTTCCCAATTATATTAGCAATGGATATAAATTATAACTCTAAATCATATTTAAGATTAAATAAATTAAACTCCTTTAATTTATTTTTAATTATCTAATTACACAATTTATATCTACAGCTCAAGATTGATATCTAGCAACACATCATAGCTACTCAAATATTTAAGAATGTCAAAGTCCTTTTAAGTAATATTTTCCATGCATGATTTCTTATATAATTCAATCTTTTTATCTTAAAATGTTTCGATTATTCATAGAGTATGAAATTAATGTATACTCTATTTTGAATCTAATTATATTAGTTCTCTATCATTAGCAATTAATTCAATTAATGACATTTATAAATTATTTACAAAACATCATTCAACCTTACTAAGGATTTTTTGAATCAATACTAATCGAGAATAATAGAACATTCTCCCTATTTATATTAGGGTGATTAACCTATACTGATCACTCAACTACCTTCATATAGTTCATGTTACATTTAATAACTACCAACTAAAGTACTCATGGTTAGGATAGGTCATAAATAATATCAAAACATAACAATCTCTATATAAGATAACTTTAGAGATCTCAAATCAGATGATCACTTATACAATCATCATAATGAAAATTTCTACAGACATACAAGCAATGTTCCAAATGTATTTCTCATATGTGGTTACTTTAGTGAACTTGTTCTCTACCGAACACTCATACAACTTGTTCTCTACCAAACACTCTTACGTTTGTTTAAGTATCTCTGTACTTTAGTTTATGTAATTAACTGCTTCTTTCATAAGAAAAGCATAATGTGTGTTATTCTTTTTACACCTTATTAATGTACAATCTCGATAAAACAATTACTAGAAAAATTTAGGGATAATAAATAAACACAATATAAATCTCATAATTGTAATCTAATTATAATTTTATTTGTAATGTATCTTTATCTCATAGACTTTATCACATACATCTAAGTATGTATAAGATCAAGAATGCCTTCAAATAATTGTCACTAAGCTACAACCAATCGATTGGCTATAAGGCATAAACCAACAATCCTTACTTGCACTAAGTCAGTCATTTAAGTATCTTCTACTACATCATCATATGATGGTCATGTTACTACTGGGACATTGGCTTAATGAGATAATTCTACTAGATTCTTTACACCAAGAACTTGCTTAAATGTTACAACTTTCATCTTAATTATCATTATAATTAAGAAAAATTGCCTAAATACATCCTTAGATCTTTAATAAGACCTTAGCTCATTTTACATGCCGAATGACTCTAATATTCTACAGTACATTATTACTTGAACAATGCAAGGAACTATATCAAGTTCTAATATTTATGCTTTTAGTTGGCTAAATTGAGTACAATTTCATTAGGGTACTATACCTTTTAGACTTCATGCAACCTCTTATATCTTGCTATCATGGAGTTAACTTAGATCTTGCATGATGCCATCAAAGTTTATGAGACATCAGTTAACTCAAAATATTATCACATTTTGTCATTTATATGATATTTACATATCTCTAAAACTCTAACACTAAATCCTCGGTAGGGATTAATAGCAACATTGCATAATAGACATACAACTTTTCTATTGAACTTTGAGAACTATTCTCAAACTTAACTTATGTCCAAGAAATTAATTTCACTTAGTATCAACTGTACTAAACAAAGTAAATTCTACTCATAACAAAATTTAAACGTAAGAAAAGCAAGTAATTGATTATATGTCATGATTACCAATAAGATTAGGAATTCAATCATTTATTTTGTTACTTCCACTATTTTATTTGAAATAATAACTCTCATTACTATTCGGAAAGATTAATCTTTCTAGTGGGATAAGATCTCATTCAAATTTAATTAATCTTGAATTTACTTAATAAACTAACTACACTTAAATTAGGTAGATGATGACTTTATCAATCATGTCTCATGTGACTCTTAAATCTATTAGGTGACAACTCGCTTATATGTTTTTCCTAACCCTACTTCTTAATTCATGTGATCATAAGTTTACTTATACAAATCACAAAATTTTAGTTATGTAGGATCCACTGTCATAAGAGTAAACATATTTGGGTTAAAGCAGTTTTGAGTTTGCTCAATAAGCCTAACAATAGATAGAAGTCTAGTTTATTCTTATAACAATGGAAGGAAAAAATTATGGTTAAAACATGTACTTAATATTTTTAACAAGGGCTTTAGTTTTGTTTGTGTCATTAAACACAAAATTACATGTAATAATATCACATATATAAAACATGTAATTTTAACAATCATCTAAAATACATATTGACCATATAAATAAAGCATGCAACTTATGCAGTCATAATCAAATTATATGCAAAAAATACCAATCTTTATTTCATTGTAGTTATTGACCTTCACATTCTAAAATAATTTTTTTAACTTTTTGGAAAAAAAATAAATTGAATAAAACCTATTGATTCTGAATTGAATTAAATTCCTATTCTAATTTGATTTGAAAACTATTTTTAAATTCAATAGGAAACTATTTCTAGTTATCTTGATTGCTTTAATAAAATTAATTGAAAACAATTTTCAATAAATTATACTTTGTACTTATTATAATTTTAAAAAACTCCTTTTTCAAAATTCAACAAGCAAGAAATTCTAATCCTATTAAAAAACTGTTTCTAATCTAATTATAAGTTTTTTTTCCTTAATTATTAAACCGTTTTTTAATATTTAAAGGAAAATACTTTCTTAATTAAATAAAACACTTCTTATTTAATTAAGAAAGTTATTTATATTATTTATTGAGAGATTTATTTCCCAATTAATTGGAAAATATTTCTTTAATAAATTAGAAAACAAATTTCAAAATATTAAATAAAGCTCAATTTGATCAATTAATAAATGAAATTACTTTTCAAAATTTAGTCAAGAAAATACCTTTTCTAATGAATCAAAAAACTTATTATTCATAAAAAATAAACAACTTTTAAATAAATTGAATAATAAATTCTCTAAGCAAATAAAATCATAAATTTAATTATCTCAATCAAATTACAATAAATAAATTTAATCAAGAAATGTCTTCCTTAATTACTTAAGAAAACAATTCTTAATTTTAAAGAGTCTAATTAATTAATGTCAATATAATTAAAACTAATTAATTATAATATTAGAAATTAATTTTCTAAAATTAATTAAGAATCAATACAACTATTAATCCTAATCAAATTAAGAAACATAATTACTTTAATTTTAAAATAATTTAAATTTATGTTTGAAAAATATATTTTGGAATACTCCTTTTTCTAACTAAGGATTGGATTACTTTAATTCAATAATCAAACAAGCCTTATTCAAATACTAGAATAAGTATATTCTTGTACCTAAATAAGCTTTGCTCTATTCATAAGATATACTTAGTTGTCAATCAATCCTATTTTAACTTAAGATAGTTTTATCCTTATACACGAACACTGATTATTCCATCTCTGAAACAACCTTATCCATGCTTCTACACTCCCTCATCTTTTAGTTAGGAAACCATAATTTCATAAACCCTAGTTTCCTACCAAGAAACAATTATTGCCAAAAACAACTATATAAAGGGGGTTGGTGAAGAGAAATATCTCATTATGGATCACTTTATAAATTGGATTAGAGCAGCGTTCATTGACAAAAGCATGGATCACCATCTTACCCCAGGCATTGCATGGCATTTTTGAATCGGCTTACCTTTCCTCTATCTTTTGTAATGTGCTTTAGATGCAACGTCTAAGGATTGAATTTGTAAACATAGTGGTATTGTAAAAATTCCCACTATAGTTAATACAATTTTCCTTTAATTTTCAAAAAAATTGTTGTCAACATCCTATACAACTGTCAGCTTGCACCATCGCCTAGTCGTTATTTTTAAGAATATAATTGTAAAAATTTGGTTCACTTGCTAGACTAGATAAAGAATGAAATTGTTATTTTTAAGAATATAATAGATAAGAAATAGAATAGAATGTGTATAATTTAGTTTGGTTTATTCTTAAGAATTTCTAATGATGATGTATGCTAATGTTTGGTTTGAAAACATAATTTGAGATAACAAAGAAATAACTAACAAAAAGATCAAAATATCCATTATAATCTTCACTATTATTATTATTATTATTATTATTATTATTATTATTATTAAATTAATAATAAATAATAACAACAACAATAATAATAAGAATAATAATAAAGACGATTATAAGAAAAAAAAGAAAAATAGGGAGAAAAATTGTCTTTAAACGCGGCAAAGACTGAGAAGAGTTATCTTTAGCTATTCTTGAAAGTACAGGAGTATCAAAACCTGTTATTAATTATTTTGTATGTTATTTTTTAACCAAATAAAAAAATAATTATTTATTAAAAATACATCAGTATTAAAATAGCTACTCTAATCAACCAAACATACCATAAGTGTTCCAGTCGCTGCTCACTTACCCCGCCAACAATCCACTATCATCCCAGCACTGATGCGTAGGCTACAACATCATCTTTTCTAGCCTTGCCAACTGCATCTTCATGCCAACCAGACACCGTCGTGGCAACTTCCTCCTCATGCCTCCAGATACAGCCATAGTTGCCTCACCACCACTAGAAAAAGCCATTTTCTCCGGCAATCATACCAACACACAAAAAGCAACACAACAATCACCAATACTCCTCAATTGCTGGCAACTAACATCAGCAGTAACAAATATTTAAGATCTAACAACCTCAACAATAGATGGAGGGGATACGGGATGAACTAATATATAGGCTTCTAAAAAGCCAAATCAATTAATCAACTATTGAATTTTTATAAAAACCACAACTCTAACAATATATTAAGAATCCAGAACAATTATGAGTTTAAATTGTTTCTAAATATGAACTTTTTAAGATTTTAGAACTAGGATTTTTAGGTATCTCAAATTACAATCGTATTATAATTTCATGGCTTAGACTTTGTAAATTCAATTCCAAAATTCGAGATGAGTAACAATAAACCAATTTAATAACATTATAGTATTGAAGCCGACTCTAATATCACTATTGAAAAATCGGGTTGGACTTTAATCCCTTGCATAGTGAAACATTTACAAAACTTTTCATATTATAGTTTACAAAAATCAAGATCACTTTAAATCTATAAATTGATTAATACGTAAATTATAATAAAGCGTGAATCATAATTCGTACTTTATTCCCAAGCTTGATCTTTTTCTTGTCATATCCCTCGAATCATTTCCAAAACTAACTCATCTCAACCATAGTAGTCACACAAATGTTTGGCCTTTAATAGTATCCATATAACAAATTGAGAGAACTTTGTAATGCAAAGAGGGTTAAGCAAGGAGTGCACCAGGATAATTACAAAATATTTTTATTTTGATTTCTCGAAATCCAAAATCACTAAAATTCTATAAAATAATTAACAAAAAATTATAATAAATCATGTATCTTAATTAGTATCTTATTCCAAATTTTGATTCTTTTTCCTGTGATTTTTCTCAAACCTTTTCTAAAATTGACTCATCTCAACCATTATAATTGCATAAATGTCTGTCCTTTAAAGGTATCAATAGAACTTGTTAAGAGAATTATGCAATAATTGTAGAGAGGGTTAGGTAAGGAGTGTAACTCCTTTAAAGCGTAAGCCTATTTATAATAGGTTTTACATATTTTAATAATTTAATTGAAATTAAATTTTAATTTTAATTAAATAATAATTAGAATTAAAAATAATTCTACATAAATACCAATTTTACTCAAATAAGATCTAATATCTTATATTGATCTTTATTTATTAAATATCTTATATTTAATTATAAAGTTTCTTAAACTTATCAATTCCAACTTGATTAATTTCTCTCTACAATTTGTTTTTTATGTGTAACTTATTAGGAGTGTCAATATGGTTTTAACTAACCTTTTTATGCATGATTTTTTTTGTATATTTCAATAATTTCATCATATAATATTCTTATTAATGTCTACTCTATTTTAATTAAATTATATTAGCTCTTCACCAATTAATTCCATTAATGATATTTGAAAATTATTTTCAAAGAGTCATTCTACCCTGGCCAAGGATTTTTTGAATCAGTACTAATCAAGAACAATAAAACATTCTCCATAATCACTTTAGGGTGATGAATCTTATACTGATCACTTAACCACCTCTATATAGTTCATGTTATATTCAATAACTATTGACTGAGCTACTCTTAACTATAATAAGTCATAAGTAATATCAAAACACATCAATCCGTATATGAGATATCTTTGATGATCTCAAGTCAAATGATCACTTAATAAACTCATCATAACACTACAAGAAAAGTAGGAATTCGTGACGGAAAATTACCGACAGAAAATAAAGCATAACAAATTAGCTACGGAAAATCTATGTCCGTCGCTAACTTCGATGTGAAAAAAAATCATTTAGCGACTGTTCTAATTTTTGTCGCTAAAAATGGAGGAAAATCGTCCCAGCAAATTTAGTGATGGACTTTAGGGACAGTAAAAGTTTCTATCAATAATTACACTGAAATTAGCAACGAAAAACCTATTTCTGTCGCTAACATCAACATGAAAAAAATTCGTTTAGCGATGGTTTTAATTTTTGTCACTAAAAATGGAAGGAAACCGTCCTGGTAAAATTAGCGACGGACTTTAGGGACGGTAAAAGTTTTCGTTGGTAAATAAAGTGGGAATTAAAGGTGGTATAATAAAATTTAAAATTTGTGACGAATATTAGTAATGGACAGTAAACGTTTCTGTCGATAAATAAAGCAGGAATTAAAGATTGTAAAATAAAATTTAAAAATTTTGACGAAAATTAGCTTCAAAAAATTCCGTTAGTAAATCACGTTTAAAACACTCAACCACCCCTTCATTTAAATTGGAAGAAAGAAAGAAGCAAGGGCCAAATTGAAGCTAGAGACAAGCTTTTAGCATCGATTCGAGG
>JANJEY010000006.1:18960705-18976804 GCA_024703695.1 Erythroxylum cataractarum
ATAAAGATTGAAAGGAGAATTTAGAAAGATCATGTTCAAATGAAGTGTAAAGCTAAGTTAAATTAGACACATATGAATTATGAAATGGGAATGAGCATGAAATATGCTCTAGAACATATGCCCGAGATTGTCATTGAGCATGCATTAGACATGGTCCATTATTACATTTATGCATAAATGAATGTTTTTACGTGTGCAATTATTGATGAGTGTGCAATGTGTGTTTGCATAAATGGGTTGTGCAGGTCAAGTGTCTGCATTCAGGCATTCCCAGAATTTGAAAGCAAATGCTAATCTGGAGTGTACTGTGAGTAAACCTAGATGGTCTCCCCTTATTGTTTGTTATCTGAAATTCTATATTAC
The DNA here is from genome assembly GCA_024703695.1 of Erythroxylum cataractarum. Taxonomy (NCBI): domain Eukaryota; kingdom Viridiplantae; phylum Streptophyta; class Magnoliopsida; order Malpighiales; family Erythroxylaceae; genus Erythroxylum; species Erythroxylum cataractarum. The sequence continues at coordinate 18,961,069 of JANJEY010000006.1, forward strand.
ATGCCTTCTGGATGATTTTATGAATGTGTTATGTTTATGTGGGACCCAGACAGGAGGTCCGATGACTGTGATATTTGTATGAGATATTGGAGTGTTATGTGCATCTGAATGAAATGAGCTACATGTGTTCCGAATGTGACATTGCATGCAAATAAGGTGTGATTCTCAACTTAAGGTTGAATGCTGGACCACGGTCCGATCATAAGTGTCTGTGATCAGATAAGAGCATGCAATATGTGTAATGCATTTTATGGAATGAATGCATGAAATATAAAGGCGTTGTGACTTGAGTCGCCTGTATGAAACACTTCCACATAGAGCAATGCTCCGTGATTATGTGATGTGACTGAGCCTATGGGCCAGTATTCTGTTCTGACTGAACCTACGGGCCAGTATTCTGTATATGTGAGTGACAGGCACTCAGTTACAACAATAAGAACGAATGTGAGTCTCATACATATAGTGTTATAAGATCGACATCCATTGAATGTGAAACGTGAATTTATGTGAATGTGAAATAATGTGTTATGTGACTGGGTGAGCCATCGATGATGGTCATTCATTGAGTTCACAAAACTCACCCAAAATTTGCAACTATTTTTCATGATTAGAAGAATACCCCGTTAGGCCAACGAGAGTATAGCTACAACATACAAGTGAAGGATAGAGGTCGGGATCAGTTTGCATCTGCATTAGTGTTTTCTTATTTCTGTATAAAATTGTGTATTATGAACTTTTGTACAAATGATTATGTCATTTGTAAAGTCAAATTGACTTAAGTGCTTTGTATTTGTGAAAGGGCCCAAGTGGCCATTGAAATCATTGTTGACTGTATGTGATGATTGGCTTCCGCATAGTGTGTGCTTGTGTTTTTAAAAAAATATTTATACTAACTTGAATGATTGAGTGTATTAGTACGCCACCCTCGTGGGGCACGAACTTGGATATCACCATCGATGTCGGATTCGGGTCATCGCGGGAGTGGGGTGATACACTTATACATGTTATAAATCTATAAGGATAGTCTTATTAAAATGATAAGAAATAGATTATAGATACATATATTAATTCATATTCATTTTATTTAATTAGTACAATGCAAACAATTTTTAGTTTGTTGAATAATATGTATATATGTTGAATTTATAATACATTTTATAAATGAATAAACTTGGTTCTTTTTTGCAATAATAAATTTGATATCACCATAATACTATTATTTTAACAAGATGTATTTTTCATGTTTTAGTTTAGGCATATAATTGGGGCAAAGAAGATTTGGTTTCTTCTTCAACACTAAGTATATTGAAGATTAATGAAGACCAGTGACAATGTGGTGGATGTGTTGGTGAGATGTTGAGCTAATGACAACTCCTATATTACACGGCATGTATTAAAAATAATGTTTTTTGCTTTACTTTACACGTTTTTTATCTTTCTAGGTTGTTGATTTGACTTAGTCTTTCGGAGTTATATTTGTTGCAGATCTGCCCAAGCTTTAAGAAGTAGGATATTTTTAATCACTATCTTCGTGTTATAATTGTTATTTATTACCTATAACGTCTACAAGTCTAAGCAATAAATGTATGAGAAAAAGCATTCTCTATAAAAAAATGTCCCTTACCCTTTTTCTTCTATCAACTTTTGTTTTATTTCCTTATTTTAGCTATTAGTGGTATTAGAGTCATAAAAAAGGAGCAGGGAGTGTAAAAGGACCTCTGAAAGTTTTGTGCAACCTATTATTCCATAGTTTGGTGGTCATTATTACCATTGGAATTTGCTTATGGAGAACTTCTTAAGGTCTAAGGAGTACCAGTACATTGTTGAACAAGGTGTAGCAACACCTACTGCTATAGTTGAACTTTTAGATGCCCAACAAAAAGACTTAGAGGGATTGAAGTTGAAATATTTGAAGGTGAAACATTATTTCTTCCAAGCCATTGATAGATCTATCATGGAAACTATTTTTAGTAAAGAAATTTCCAAGGGTATTTGGGATTCAATGAAGACAAAGTATCAAGGTTCTTCTAGAGAGAAGCATGGACAACTTTAAGCCTTAAGAAAGGCATTTGAGACTCTAGAAATGAAGAATGGGCAGGAATTTGAGACTTTAGATATGAAGAATGGGGAGTTTGTTACTCGTTATTTTGCAAGAACTACAAGGGTAGAAAATAGAATGAGATTCAATGGTGAAAAGATGGATGATGTTGTTATTGTTGAGAAAATTTTACGATTTATAATGCCTGCGTTCAATTTTGTTGTCTGCTCAATTAAAGAATCTAAAGACATATACACACTCTTTTTTCTTTTATCTCCAAAGCTCTTTGCAAGTCTATGTACAGAAGATAAATTGAGGTTCAACCTCAGAGGAGTAAACTTTGAAGGCCTCCATTAGTAATTCATTTTTCAACTCTAAATAAAGGAGAAAGAGGATGAGGTTGAAGAAGAGGAAGAAGAAGAGGTAATAATGATTATGGAAATCAACAACACCATGATAATCATTCCCAAGGAAAAGGAAGAGGTCCTGGGGGCTCTCAAAATTGATTAAAACCAGTAAACAAGTCCAACATTGAGTGCTATAGATGTCACAGACTTGTACATTTTCAGTCATAATGTCAAATTGGTTTGTCCAAAGAACATGTAAAAACATCCAATTTTGCAAAAACAAAGGAAGTAACAACCTTGTTGATGACAATCCAAGTCAATCAAGAACCCCAATCAAATGTATAGTATGTGGATATAGACTTTAGCAACCATATATGTGGAATTAAGTGTTCTTTTTCTTATTAAAATGAAGACTTTCATTCTATTATGAGCTTTGGTGATTTTTGTACTGAAAATGTGCAAGGAAAAGACAATATTATAAAAATAAAGAATGGTTTTACATAAACAATCTCTAATGTGTTTTATGTTCCTGATTTGAAAAGCAATTTGTTAAGTGTTGGTCAGTTACAGGACAAGGGTTATGTGATAACCATAACTAAGTATGTTTTTGAAATATAAGATCTATCTAGAGGAGCTATTGATATTATTCAAATGAGTTCAAGCAAAGCATTTCCATTGAAGATTGAAAGTGTTTAGACTTGCTTGATGACTAAAGTGAAAGACCCTTCATGGCTTTGGCATTTTTGCTGTGGTCACTTGAATTCCGGTGGATTAAAGACTCTTCAACAGAAAAATATGGTGACTAGTCTATTTCAAATTACCATTCCTTTCCAAGTTTGCGAAGAATGTGTTGTTGGCAAACAATAACATTCTTAATTCTGTCAAAGGAAATCCTGGAGTGAAAAAAATGTCTTAGAACTAGTTAATTATGATATCTGCGGCCTAATAGTGCTAACTTGTAATGGAAGTAAAAAGATATTTAATTACTTCCATTGATGATAATACTCGAAAACTTGGGTTTATTTTTTGCAGAAGAAATTAAAAGCGTTTAGTGCATTAAAAAGATTCAAGGTATATGTTGAAAATGAAACAGAGACAACATTAAAACTCTCTGTATCGATCATGCTAGAGAACATTGCTTTGGCATCCGAAGAGAGCTTATAGTAGCTTATACACTACTAAAAAACTGTGTATAGGAGAGGAAGAATTGGATCATCCTCAACATAATGTGAAGCTTACTAGTAAGAGGGAGAATTTCAAAGAGTTTTTGTTTGGAAGCGGTGAATTATAACATTCATGTCTTAAACAATAGCCCTACTTTTATTATTCAAAACATGACACAAAAGAAGTTTGTAGTGTAAGAAGACAAGTTGTATACCACTTCAAAATTTTCGATTGCATCGTATATACTCATATTCCTCATGCAAAATGGAAGAAGCTTGAAGATAAGAGTGAAAAATGTTTCTTTTTTGGTGTAAGTGAAGCATTCAAAGCATATTAACTGTTAAGTCTAGTAGCAAAGAGAATTATGATAAAGAGAGCATTTGGGATTAGAGTGGGCAGTATCCTACTCTTATCATCTTTGATAACACAAATGATGAAGAAAGTCAAGCTAAAGAAGGAAGATAGTAACCCCTACAAATTCCAATGGCTTCAAATACATCAAACATAGCCCCAATAGTTGTTAAATGTTCACCAATAATAGTAGAAGCTATTGATGTAGCAGCTGAATTTAGCCTTCGTTGTTTTCAAAAAGGCCAGCATGGATGATAGATTATGAGGCAACATATTTTAATCAAATCAAAGATTTAATCACCGATTTTGCCTTGTTTTCAAATTGTGATTTTACATCTTTGGAGAGTGCTATCAAAGAATCAAAATGGTTGAAAGTGATGGATGATGAAATAGAAGCCATTGAAAGAAATAGTATGTGATAGCTGTATGACCCTCCAAAGGGGCACAAGATCATTGGTATGAAGTGGGTCTTCAAAATAAAACTAAAGGAAAATGGTGAGATTGACAAGTATAAAGTAAAATTGGTGGCTAAGGGATATAAGTAAGAATATGAAGTTAATTATACAAAATTTTCCTCTGATGGCAAGCCATATTACAATCAGATTGATGATTGCATTGGCAACACAAAATTCATAGCCTATCTTCCAATTAGATATCAAATTCGCATTCTTACATAAAGACTTAAAGGAACATGTATTTATTGATCAACCTCCTGGTTATGTTAAGATTGGAAATGAGCAAAAGGTATATAGACTAAAGAAAGCTATTTATAGACTAAAGCAAGCTCTACAAGCTTGGTATAGTCATATCAAACATTATTTTTTGAAAGAAGGTTTTCAGTAATATCCATATCAGCATAAACTTTTTGTTAAATAGGAGAATGAAAGGAAGACTCTCATTGTTTTTTTATATATGGATGATCTTATTTTCACTGAAAATGACAGTTCCATGTTTGATAAATTTAAGAGGTCTATGATGGTTGAGTTTGAAATGTCTGATCTTAAAAATGATGCATTATTTTCTTGGTATTAAAGTAACAGAATTAGCTGTTGGAATTTTCATTTCTCAAAGGGAATATATGTAAGAAATCTTTAACAGGTTTTAGATATAGAATTGCAATTTTTTAAGTACTCCAATTGAGTTTGATTTGAAATTGAAAAAGTATCATGAAGGAAAGAAGGTGAATAACACACTTTACAAACAATTTATAAGCAATTTAATGTATTTAACCATAACAGGACCAGACGTAATGCACTCTATAAACTTAATCAACAAATATATGGAGAATCCATCAAAAATGCATTTGTTAGTTGCCAAGAGAATACTTCATTATTTACAAGGAACCAAGGATTATAGGCTATTTTATGAGAAGGATAAGAAATCAAATTTACCGAGGTTTATTGATAGTGATTATGTAGGAGATCAAGATGATAAAAGAAGCTCTTCAAGTTATGTGTTTAGGATGGGCATATGGGCTGTTTCATTGTCATCCAAGAAGTAACCAATTATCACTTTGTCAAGCACAAAGGTTAAATTTATTGCTGTAACATCTTGTGCTTGTTAAGCCATCTGGTTGAGGAAATTCTTGAGGAGTTACAATTCAAGCAAGTAGAAGCTAGAACAAGTTCTGTGACAACAATTCAGCAATTAAACTCTCCAAATATCTTGTGCTACATTAAAGAAGCAAACACATTGATGTGAAGTATTATTTCTTAAGAGATCTCAATAACAATGGAACAATTGATCTAAAGTATTATAGAAATAAAGAACAGTTGGTTGATATATTAATTAAGCCACTTAAATTATTTACTTTCCAGAAGCTGAGAAAATTAATGGGAGTTTGCATTTTTGAAGATCTTGTTTGAAGTTGCTAGTTGCTCAAGTAAACTAAAGCTTGAAAGCTTTTAGTTTAAGTGAAGAATTGTTAAAAATAATGTTTTTGTTTTTCTATACACGTTTTTACCTTTGTGAGTTGTTGATTCGACCTAGTCTTTAGGAGTTTTATTTGTTGCAGATCTGCGTGAGCCTTAGGAAGTAGAATATTTTCAGTTGCTATTTTAGTATTATACCTGTTATCTATTGCTTGCAAAGTTTGTAAGTCTATGTAATAAATGTATGAGAAAAAGCATTCTCTCTGAAAAATGTTATTGACTCTCTTTCTTTTATCAACCTTTGTTTTATTTCTTTCTTTTAGCTATCAGTTGCAACCTGACATAGTAGTAAGCTAGCATGGCAGAGAGTTGGTGTGATGGATGAGCTGGTCTAATGGATAAGTTGGTGTGATGGTGTAGCAAGTTGGAAACTACAACAAGATGTAACGACGATAAGCTGTCAATATGATAAGCTTTTTGAGAAGAGGGGATAACGTTTGTGAGGGAGCTAGTCATACTAATAAAGACATAAACTTTGTTTGACAAACAACTGATTGCATTAACTATTAGCTGATTCTATTAGTGGTTAGCTGATAGCTGATTATATTAGTTGATTTGACTAACGAATAATATAAGTTATTTATTAAAAATGTTTGATAAAATTAACTATTTAGTATTAGCTGTTGATGTGTAAAATGACTTATAAGAGCATGATTTAAAGAAAAATTATAAGGGTATGAATATTATATTTCTTAGTATTTCATTGAATATTCTTATAAAATTTAGATTTAGATATTTAATTTACAAGAATAAGTTTATAACTTTTAATAATAATAATAATAATCCAACATTAAATGCTCTATTAATATGAATGATTTAGCAAGCTACATCATATTAGTATTTTTATATAATATATATGAATTTTATTATTTAATAAATTGAAACTATCTATAATTATAGCATGACACAAATACTATATATAGTAGTTATATACTAAAATATTAATTTGATGTGATTCTTTATGTTCAAAAATTTAAAATTATGGTTTTTTAAATATAAAATAATATTGCAAAATTAAATAAAGATTAAAAAGTTTAATTAATTTTTTTATTATATTCTTTCAAACTTTACAACATAATTGTACGATAAAAAAAACCAATTTTAAAAACACACAAAGTAAAAATAGAGAATAAAGTGAAAGGTAATACTATTAATAAGTAAAAACTAACTCCAAAGGCTCGTCTGGTGGAACTTTTAAAAATTAGTTTATTGGAGTTAAGTAAGCTAATCAACAAATCATTCACTAAATAAATTAATAATTTTTTAACATAATCAAAAAGTTATCTTTTATAAATTTACACATTATACCCGATATTAACTAACTTTTTAAATACTGATCGAATTGCTCAACTATTGTAATACTATTCACTTTAAGTATTATTTTTCAGCTAGTAAGACAAATACTGGCCGGTATAGACCATAATAGTACAGTATGGTACTCATATCACTGAGAAGTTTCTGTCCACTTCGTTTTATACGGAAACTATCACATTAACAATGTAAATATACATTGGGCATGAGCATTGAGTTTGTAATTGCTTACATATCCAAGCTTTTCCTTCTAATGTGCGTACTTATGTTCTCAAACTTCTTTTCCTTTTGACTTCTGGGCATTTCGCGTAAACTTAAATATCATCAGAAGTTACTCCCTACTAATTTTGTGTGTGTATATATATATATATTCTTAACACCGCCAAATTAGGGTACCTAATCATTAGAAACAAAAATACACGTCGAAGATACAGGCCTCCGTAGCGCGTGATTAGCAGCGGTAGGAAAGGAATAGAGCATAGCGTCCACCTTCGCAAAAAAGGAAATAACTGAACTTAAATTGCCGCTGCCCGTACAAATACAAATACAATTCATAGGCTCAGAAGAAAAGAAACAAGAAAGAAGAAGGAAAGAGAAAATTCCGGAAAACGCCTTCTCGTTGACTCAAACTTCTCCGTCAATTCATTTCAACGGTGGCGTTCTCGGGGGAAAATAAAAAAGGAAAAACAATTTTTCTGTATATACCTGTACTAGTAGCATAGAATCCATAGATTGATTGATCAAGAATCGAATGGATGGAATCATGAATAAGCTTAGGAATTTGGATGCCTATCCCAAAATCAATGAGGATTTCTACAGCCGCACTCTCTCCGGCGGCGTTATCACCCTCGTCTCCTCTGTCGTCATGCTCCTTCTCTTCGTCTCCGAGCTTAGTACGTTCTTTTCCTCTCTCTCCTTTTTCTTTTTAGTAAATCTTTTCTTCCATGATTTGATCGCTTTCTTTTCTTTCGATCTGATCTGACGGCATATGGAGTTTTTTTTTCCCCCCATAGGTGCTTTCTTTTTGGGAGTCGGGGACATGTTTGCAGATTGTATTTAGCTCCATATATTTGTTTAAAACTGTACTTCTGTATCAAAATTTCTTTTTATTTTGCAGGTTGTTGAAACATCAAAAACTTCTTCTTTTTCGTGTATGAATTTAATTAGTAGCCAGTTGGTGTCGTGGATTGCTAATTGTTCTTGCTTTTTGCAGGACTCTATCTTCATGCTGCAACTGAAACAAAGCTTGTAGTAGATACTTCAAGAGGAGAAACTCTTCGTATTAATGTAATGCCTACTTTTGTTTCGTTTCAGCTTTTGATTTTCATGAAACTGCTTTCATCTTTTGGACCTTCATTATTCTCATTACGATAAGATGTTCTTGAATTATGTTCTATGCGCAACAAAAAGCACTGCAATTATTAGGTTGTGAATGCATCTCATTAAATTTATTTATATACTGTATCTTTTATGAAAACTGGTTGTTTTTCATTGTCAAATATGGTCTATGCTGAATGAATCACTCAAAATAGTGATGTCATGTTTCCTAAAAATGCAGTTTGATGTGAGTTTCCCAGCACTTCCGTGCTCCATTTTAAGCCTTGATGCCATGGACATCAGTGGGGAGCAACATCTTGATGTGGTATGCGCTGTTGATTTTTTTAAATTTCTCACTCAATTTTTAGTGCTATTGAATACTTTTTTTATTTTATTTGATGTGTTATATCTTTATACTTCTGTCTCCAACTGCCAGAGACATGATATAACCAAAAGAAGATTAGATTCTCATGGAAATGTGATTGAGACACGGCAAGATGGAATTGGTGCTCCAAAGGTTAGTTTTACCATATATTGCCGATGAAATTTCTGTTGGATCAAGATCTGTGTGCACCATGAGTTCATCTCACTTGATTATTCAGCTATAAAGCTACCTTATGGCTGGTGAGAGGAACAGAAAAGCATACCCAAACTTGAACTTGATATGATTATTCATGATAATTGCAATATTAGGGAATAATTATTATATTCTAACAATGATAAATGCATGCTACTAATGAAACCAAAGTTGTAGGCTGACTGTTTTGTTGACTGCTTTCCTTAGATCCATTTGTTCAATTGTTCGTTTCGACGAATTTATGTTGTTGGTGCTTTAGATTAGAAGAAGTAACCAGATGGTTAGACTTGCTTTCGATCATTGATGGTAATGGATTTCTTGAACTCTGTATAAACAGTCCACATCCTGGTGATTTTTCAATTGGAATAGCTGGGATACCCAAACAAAAAGACCTATTCTATGATTTGTCTTTGGTCGTTGGACAACCCTTTGGAGTCCCTAAGCCAAAAGATAGGACATGAAGTTTGTGATCTTTCTTATTCTATTTTTATTTACATGATTTCCCCCCTTTTTACTTTATTGGAAAAGACTACACAGTAACCGCCTTCTCTGCTACACTGGTAGAATTCTTTCTTTAATTTAAGTCTTAAGATGATAACATACTTCAACCAATGATCCCGATCTGAATCTATGAGGAAGGGAGGAGTAGTAGCCTAGGAGCATTCAAGAGCTAAGTTGGCAGTTTAATGACTGGCTATCCCTGAGAAATCCTAGTATTCTCAGATTGGGCAAAACACCTGGATTAGAAAATTGGGTTTAATTACTGCCTCTTCTCTCTAATTTTTTGTTACTGCCTCTTCACTCTAATTTGCTTTCCATTTTCTGGTCAGGCTTGGTACTTGGAAAATTTTAGATGAAAAAATTACTTGTTTAACTTTTCTATTTTCTTGCTGTATCATTTTGTTGGACCACTTACTGCTTTCTATTGTTGCAGATTGAGAAGCCTTTGCAGAGACATGGTGGCAGACTTGAGCATAATGAAACTTATTGTGGTTCCTGCTTTGGTGCAGAAACGGTAAGCTTTTTTATTGGCTTTACTATGTAAAGATATCAAACTTACATGTAAACTGATGTACCAAATCTTGATTTTCTTTCTAAAATGCTGCTTCAATACCATGACATTTGTTTTCCAAAATATCTTTTTTTTTTTCATTTAGGGGTTCATCTCATATCATATTGTATAAAACATGCCTAAGAGCGTGAGTAAGTAGTGAGCTATGTACATTTTGTAAGCAGGGTGCAACTGCAGAAATTTCTGTTCTGTTTCACACTGGTATGTATGCCCACTATTTATGCATGTTTTGTACTTCCACTATGAAGTTTTTTCTAATGTGGATGGTACATGCTGGCTTCCCAGAGGCATCCTTGGATACTTGAAACATTTTCTTTAGTCAGCAGTATTCTGCCATTGGTTCCTAGTGTTTTCACTTCCCTTCTTTCTGTTGAACATCTCCTTGCTTATGCAGTCAGATGAGCATTGCTGTAATTCTTGTGAAGAAGTTCGTGAAGCATATAGAAAAAAAGGGTGGGCACTCTCCAATCCAGACTTGATTGACCAGGTTGGTTGTAGTTCCTCTTTAACCATACAACCTGTTAGGTTCAATTTGTGTCTGGGCAATGTGATAAATATGTAGATTCTGGTTCTGATCCCTGAATTGGGATGTATGATTTTCTTTATAGTTGAAATGGAGACGCAAGTTATGTTTTCAACTACATTATTCTTGTGGAGTAAGAGGGGACAGCTAGTTAAGGGAAATAGTTCCTGATTGAACACATTATGCCCTTGATCAATGCAGTAATCCTTTTTTTTCTTGCTGCTTCTATGTGTATATACGGGTGTATGGTCAATGCACTTGTTCTTAATTCAAGTAAATCAGGCACTTCTCTGGAAACAAATTTAATCCTCATTCTGCTGGTGTAAGAAGCCTCCTCTAGCAAATAGGTGTGACTGCTCAATGTTAGTGGACACTGCATGGTTACATTTTTTTAATTTGATGTTTTCTAAAGAATGCAGTCTTAGGAGGTCACTGAGTAAAACTTTATCCTGAATTTACATGATTCTAAATTTGAATTAAATGATTGTTTTCTACCATGGGAAGTTATGCAACAGAGCCATAATATCTAATGGAAGATCCCTCTTCCTCGGGCCCTTGTTGGCCAAATGACATACAAGCATTCATGGAAATTTCATGTTTATCATTAGTGGTCAAATCAAGCACTGAAACACCTTCCAGTTGTATCAGTCTTATATTTCCTGAATCTTCTTTTTTATGACCAAGATATTAGCAATAATTGGTTTGTTTTTTAGTTGGATTCTCTGCAAATTTTTACTTGAGAATGAACTTAGTATGGTCATGTTTCTTTTTACACATCATCTAGTGTAAGCGAGAAGGTTTTCTACAAAGGATTAAAGAAGAGGAAGGAGAAGGATGCAACATTTATGGTTTCTTGGAAGTTAATAAAGTAGCAGGAAACTTTCATTTTGCACCTGGGAAAAGTTTTCAACAATCCAATGTCCATGTGCATGATCTGCTGGCATTTCAAAAGGACAGTTTCAATGTAAGACTTTGTTCTAGTGTCTTGACCTATCTATGAAGAGTAGACATCTGTTGTTGGTTTTTCTTTCAGGCTATTATTCATGTCTTGTTGAACCAGCAGTCAGATTAATTGAAAATTGTGATGCAGATAAGTCACAAGATCAATAGGCTATCTTTTGGAGAATATTTCCCTGGTGTTGTGAATCCTCTTGATGGGTAATTCTTTTAAAGCTTGGACCATTTCTCTCCTTTCCATATCACATGATATTTGTTGGCTTAGGTCTTCTTTATTCAACTTTCAGTGTGCATTGGACACAAGAGACACCAAATGGGATGTACCAGTACTTCATTAAGGTTATTGTTTTGGAAAATTTCCTCCTTTAGTTGCTTTGTTTTGCTTATTGATTGAACTAGGAAGCTTCCGGTTTGAAAGAGTTCTTTCCATTATACAGGTGGTACCTACTGTGTACACAGATGTTAGTGGACACACCATCCAGTCAAACCAGGTACTGTTGCAATTCATAAGTTTTCAGTATCATTTTACTTGTTAAACCTTGAAAGTGGGCTGACTCTAGCAATTATTTTGTAGTTTTCTGTAACTGAACATTTTAGGGGTGCAGAAGCTGGCCGCTTGCAGTCTCTCCCAGGTGTTTTCTTCTTTTATGACCTTTCTCCCATCAAGGTGCGTTTATTGCTTCCACTAGCAAGTTGAAGATCTAGTGCATTGGTGTTGCGTGATCACTGTAATTTCCACTTATTTCTGGAATTCTTTATTGAAATTTGCAGGTAACCTTCACAGAGGGACATGTGTCTTTCTTGCACTTCTTAACCAATGTCTGTGCCATTGTAGGAGGTAAACAAACTGTTCTTTCAGGAAGTGAAAGGGATTGATGCACAATTCCTAGGATTGACTGCTTTTATCTGTTCTCGTTGTTTTTGTTGTCCATCCCTCATTCTCTCTGAAGTAGTTGGATGTGCCACCCTTATGGATACATGATTTAAGTTACTGTTCAAATACTTGAGACACAATGTGCCTACTCTAATTTTTGTCTGTTGATACTTGATTCTGTAATGTGTATTTTCATATCCTACTAGTGCCATCATATGTTTAACCTAATGTTAGATGACTGTTCTGTGATATGCAATATGCTTTACTAAATATTTTCCTTTCTTAGTCTGCCTTTTCTGTTGGGGCCACCTAGTTACGACTATTTTTATGGCGTAGGAGGTTGAAGTTTCTGCTAGCCTACCATCCTATCTGTTAATTCTGTATTTTATGATGTTTACCTTTTGTTTTTATATTTTTGTGTTTCCACTTTGACAAAAATGTAACGTAGTTGTGCCTCGGTAGAAGGATTCAAATTTAACAGATATGCGCCTAAAACATTTATATTGAGGTTCAGATGCATCTTGACTCTCTGCATTAATGATGCTTTTCTTTCCATCAGGTGTTTTCACTGTCTCTGGCATCTTGGATTCATTTATTTATCATGGTCAAAGGGCGATCAAGAAGAAGATGGAACTTGGTAAATTTAGTTGAAGACACATGCAATTGGTTTGCCTTGGCATTCTATCTGGTTGTTCTGCCAGCTATTGGCTTCTCGGGTGAAATTGGGTTGATGACCTCCTAACAAGCTGGCCAGCTTTGGATTGGAACATATTCCCTTTCATGATTAACGTAGTCTGGCTAATCAATGCATTAGATTGATTGCTTAGGTCATTGGAAACTAAATGCCTCATGTGCCCAATTTTTTGCCTTTTCCATTTTAGAGTTTTTCAAACTTGCTCTTTGTAAGTTATAGAACTGCCTTTTCTTGTTGTTTTGAGTTGCGGCAGGGAACTTGCAGGAATTTTTAGTGGAGAATAGTCAAGAAAGACTAAGTTGTGGAAGTTACTTTAACATTTCACTTTAAGATGTACTATAAATCGCAAAAGTTCCAAGCAATTTTCCGGATTAATTGCTGCTTAACTTTCTGGTTGGCGAAGGTTTAATAAACGAGTTAGACATTGCCAAGTTATTCTGCTCGAGCTCAGTTAAGTGGATTTGAACACATGCTTGATCTTAGCAACGATTTGTTTACCTTGTGTTGACTTGCGAAAAGACGTGGTTCTGTTAACTGGGACATGAGCTAATAAAGAGACATCACAAAGACTAGTTTAGTATGCAAATCAATACAAGCTCCATTTGTTGCGAAGCAGTGGACATAGCATTGGCTGAAGATTGCAGGCAATTGCTTTTGTTTTGATGGATATTATCAGCTTATTGAGCAATGTTTTAGCATCCGCATGGTATGAGCTAAATAAGCAATTGTTTCTTTCACGCCATAAGCAGTAAATTAGAGCTCCAAAAGTCGTTTTTGAAATAAATTGAATTCGAGGAATCCATTCAAAGATCTAAGACTAAATTGAGTTGGGGCAAGATAAATTGAATAGATTAAGGATTCTATTCCACACCTGGGTTGAGAACCAGTAGTAAAAAAGTGAGTGGTCCAAGGTTTCAGGAGTATCATTACACAAGATACAGTTCAAGTTGGGTATAGGGTGTTTAATGTTGTCTCAAGTTTGGCATAGGGTGTTTAATGCTGTCCTTAGTTCCGAGTCTTTGGCAAGCTCAAGCCAAAGCACAAGGGAGTGAGATAGAGAAATTATCTCTAAATCCCCAATCAGTTTATAATACCGACTAGTAGTTAAGTTACCCCTTGATAGTTTGTTGCAAGATTTGTTAGTGAATTTAGACAAATTATTTAATGTCCAAATCATCGTGTCATGCATGGAAGAGTTAGGAAGGTCAAAGGCAAGTTGCTAAGGAAAACTTCCCTTCCATTGGTAGTGTGAAAGGGCCAAATCTAAGTATTATTTATGATAAAAGCCTGGGTCTTTATGCTTGCTAGAATTATAATTAGAGGACCTTTATGGTGCCAGTGATTAAAAAAAAGAAGTATTACACCCGTCTCCAATCTTGTGTTTTATGAAATGAAGCATTTTCAAAATTTGACTGAATGTCTAAGAGATACCAGGAGTTACTTCAAAGTTCCAAATGCTTATTCCTTTTAATATATGCTGGTATGTCGGTCTCAATCATAGGTTTTCACCTTTTGAGCAGAGTTTTTAAAGCCGCTTAATAAACATTATCTTGCTTGCAATACGTGTAAAGGTAAATTCCTAGCTTGTGACTAATGTTTATGGACTTTGTAAGTCTTTATGTTTTTTGTTTTAATCCAAAGTTGAATGGAGTTAGTGAAAATAACGTGAATGTTGCATGAATGTTGAATGGAGAATTTTCTGAATATTGCATGAAATTAAATGCTGCATAAAAATGATGTGATAAGGGAATCACGCTTGTGACTTCCACAATCATGGGCTTGACAATGGGTCATGCACGAGACTGCTATAGTCAAGGATGTGACAGTTTTCTACAATAAATTCTTAGTCACATCTGACACATGCAGGTTGACGGTGGATGAATTTTAAGTGACCTAAACCTAGACTTCCCATATAAATATAAGGATTTATAAGGAAAAATGAGAGGCAAAAAAACGAGACGAAAAAATAGAGGTGGAGGTGGAGAATAGAGCAAAGAACAGAGAACATATTTGGGTAAGGAAAAGAGAAAAATAACATAAACGTGGAGCATGGAGTAGAGCCAGAAAGCGAAAGATAAAGCTGATCTTCTGGGTGAGAATTGAGCGGAGGTAGAAGGCCAGAGCCAACGCTAGAGAGGTTGAGCTTGCCAGGAGATCCACCGCCAACATCCATCCAACAATCCATTTGTTTTCTCATTGTTATTTTGTCTTCTGCTGCATTATTAAACTTGTTTCATTGAACTTATTTCCTTTGTTACTTTGGTAGTCCATTTTAATTTATTTCATTTATTTATCATTTTGATACTTCTTTTTTACTGTTAACTATGGGATTGAAGTATATCAAGATGATGAATTGTGTTTATTCCATGATGAATTGATTATTTGTTCTTGAGAATTAATTTAGCTAATTTAACCGATTATGCATGATGAAGGGACTGTTTTTATTTTCTTATTATTTTCTATAGTTTCTGAGCTTATTTGTTGGACCCCGTCGCCGAGGCCTAACATTCGGATCACACAAGCACACATAAGCATAGAAGACCCATAACTCACCACAATAGGGGAAACTTGCAATAGAAA
>JANJEY010000006.1:18976904-18992107 GCA_024703695.1 Erythroxylum cataractarum
CTTATTCATTCATTCCTAAAGCCCATACTTTCCAATATTAGGTCCAAGCCTTCATTTAAAGTCCCAACTTCTAATTTTCAAGCCCAACATAAAAATATCTATATAAACACATAATTAAATCAATTAAGGCAAAATAAAAATAATTAACTAATAAATCCATAAATCAATAAATAATTAATTCAAATAAAATAAATAAAATTTTTGGGGCCCAACATTATTGGATGTAATAGTGTGACCAAACTTTGCATCTTTTTTATATTAAATGAAGAATTGAAAAAATAAGTTTAATATTAGAACGATAAACTATAGATACTTAAGTTATGAAATAGGAATATATTAACTTAAGTGGGTAATTATTAGTTAGGTTTACATAATTAATTTGAATGATAAACTTGTCGAATACGAAAGTTATGTTTAGTTTATTGTTTAAATTGATTTCATACCCAATTTTTGATTTTAGCAAGCAATTATCCAATTATTTCGCCTTCGTCATGTATAGGAGATTAAATTAGTGAAGTTAATTTTTTAAGAGTTTCTCCATTGATTAATCAAATCGTTCTTTGCTTCTAGCTAAATCAATTTACTTTTTAGTCTAATAGTTTACTTTTCTTTAAAACCTTTTACTCAATCAATCGGGATAGTGTTTATGATTGCATTTATTTTCCATTTTATTTAATGTTAATTTGATTGAACCAATTTCACCTCCTTGAAGGACAATCCTAGTAATTCAACCACAATTACCTTGTATATTTATGAGTAGGATAGCCTAGGCTTTTATAAATTATTTTGGCATAACATCCACCATGCATCTTAGATTGATAAAGTGATGCCCATTTCAACCTAAGGATTTATGATTTTTTGTTAAAGCCACTCAAGAGAAAATTCGTTAGTTCCTTATTTTTGTCCTTTATAACTCCTTTAGGTAAGCAAGGTGAGAAATCCAACAGGTGTATAGTCTACTTAAAATGGACATAATCAATTGCAATATGCAATCATATGATAGACAATTATTGCATTAGCTGTTAAGTCTCCTTTTTATGGAATTTAAGAGAGGGAAGCAATCCCTCTTAGTCATCTTCTTCTTTATAATGGGATCTCCCAAATATCTAAAGGGAGGTTATCGTTGACTTAATCCTTTAGAACTAAGGACTGTACTTGCATTAGGATTGGAACTAACAAAGAGTATAAATGAGATTTTGTTTGAGTTGAAAACCAAACCTAAGATGTCATTGAATTCCTCTAATGAGCTCAAAATTAGTTCAATGGATTTGAGATTAACACCACACAATAAAACTAGATAATCAACAAATGAAAGTTGAAAAAATCTTTAGCTCACCATATTTGTAATAGTACTTGAAATTGGGCTCTTTCTCAATCTTCAGCTTTGTAAACCTGTGAAAGATTCCATGTAGATGACAAATAGGTAGGGTGATAGAGGACCACCTTACCTAATGCCTTTAGAAGCTTTGAAAATGTTCGATGGCTCACTATTTATAAGGGCATAAGAAGAGACTAAAGTGATGCAACTTTTGATCCATGAAATGAATATTTAGGGAAGGCTCATAGTATGAAGTGGGGAGATGATAAAGCTATAACTTAAGGATTTAAAAGCTTTTATAAAGTCTATCTTTGAAGTAAAAGTCTCAACGGATGATTTTAACCTATAACTTAAAGAGTTAACACTTTGGCAAGGATTGATGAAGTCAAGTAGTATGTTGTTCAATCTGTTGGCTAAAATTTTGCAATAAACTTTTACACGATATTATAAGATGCAATGGGTCTGTAATCATTCATAGTTATAAGGTTAAAGATTTTTGGGACTAGATAAAGAGAAGTTTTATTCAGTTCAGTCAAAATTCTACTAGACTTAAACAATTCTAAGGTAAAGTTTAGCTCTTGTTTAGGTCTAATTGTACTGAAAAAATGAAGAATTGTAGCCATCAGGGCTAGGGGCCTTCTTAGGTGAGAGAAAAAATTGTCTTTTATTTCTTTAACAATGACCTCCCTTATGAGTGCTTCAGTAATATCAAGAGAAAGTGATGTCCCTAAAACATTTTTAAGCTTATCAGGTAAGGTGGAAGTCATTAGGGGAGTACTTAGGATTTTTTTGAAATGTTTGTGAGCCAACTCCTTTAGATTGTTTTGATCAGATACCAGATTTCCATCTAGATCCCTTAAAGTCGAGATATTGTTGTAGTTTTCTCTTGCTTGTATTTTCCTAAAGAAGAACCTATAATTTCCATCTCCCTCCTTTGACTAGATGGTTCATGATTTTTTCCATAGCTGAGAGTGATAGGTTTCCAAAGCCTTAGCATATTTCCTTAATTCATAACATTCTTGAGCCCTGAGAGAGGGATCTATGGGTTAATGGCTAGTTTAGGTTAACAACTGGTAAGAGCCTATATAGCTTCAATTCTTCCATATCATCGGGTCCACACTCATACTCTGTAGCTTAATTGATTACCTTTAGATAGCTATGAGGTTAGAAACACACTTGTACGCATTAAAGTCTATAGCTTCACATTAGTCCCTCAGTTAAAACATCATTGAAAAAGGGATGCTTAAGGAGTGAATCGAAGAATCTAAAAGGAGTTCTCCTCTTCTCATCTTGAGAAGAGAACTTAAGAAGGATAAAGGAGTGATCAAATATCAGATTATATCCAAAGTTTACTTGGCTAATAAAAAACTGGGTCAACCATTTCTAATTTACCATGCATTTGTCCAGTTTTTTCTATTGGAGCAGATCACTAGTTTGTCTACTTATCCAAGTATAGAATTTTCACGAGTAATTTAGATTAGTCAACTCTAACATCTTAATGAGTTAGGAGAGCTCTTTAAAGTCATGATTAAGGTTTCTTTGAACTCCTTGAGCTTCATTGTGGAAAAGAATATAGTTGAAGTTTACTATTATACTTTAAGGACCAGAATTATTGTTTCCCAATAGAATAAGGTCCTTCTTGAGATATTTCAAGAAGTGTTATAAGAAGGAAATGGAGTGAAATGGATAAATAAGGAAATGGAATGAAATATGTGGAAGAAGGCTCATATATATATATATATACATACTTATTTTAATACCTATTTAGCACACTAATAACCTCAAAATAAATTTCCGTTAATGGCAATTTATTTCATCTTTAACGTATTTTCTTCCAATTTATTCACCAACCTCAATTATTATTAATTATTTATCTCAAAATTTCAAGAAAGCTAATTCATTCTCAATTTTCACCAATTATTCACAAAATATGTTGTGCAACTTTTAGAAATTTGGGAATCTCATAAAAGTAGTCGTTGTGCTATCAGTTTTACAAAAAGTTAAAGAAAAGGGGTTTCCCACTATTTTCTGCGCCTTTAACTTTTAAAGTATAAAATCTTTTTAACAGTTAAATGGTTTGGAAACCCTTCAATTGAGTTAAATATCGATTGGAGGGCTACCGTGGGGTCATTGGGAGGGCTCCACTTAGGTTTCGAAAGGGGAACTTCAAGATAGGTCCTTTCAATATTTTTCTCTTCAATCTCTAATTTGTATTTATGTTTTAGCTTCTCTATATGATTCCATGTCATTTTTGTCAACTTTAGAATAGATAATATGGTCTATCATAGAGTTGTCTAGAAAGAACAAAGATGTTCCCTGATTATGAAGGGAAATAAAGTTAAAGAAATATAAAAGGTCAAATCTATCATCTATTATAACTTCTCGTTTTCCCCATGTTAAGGGTTAAAACCTTAGAATACTGAATATGAGAGATAATATTAAGGAACTAGGACAAGCATTTCATGCTCATGCATCATTTAGCATACATACACATTAATTTGATAATAGCACATATTACAATGACTGTACATGCACTCATTTGATATTTACTGTGTATAATTTATCTTAATTGATTTATAAATGTGATTATATTGTGAATTGTGGATATTATATCTCTTGAAAATTGATTTGGTGAGTAAAATTATTGATTTAAAATTTTAGGTAAAATTTTAGGAAAATTTGAGGAATTTTTGGACTAGGAAAAATGCCAAGTGGTAAAACAATTGATTTAGGGTAGTAGAAATAATTGTCAAATGACAGTTGAAATAATTGGCAAATGGTATTAGGATTTATTGAGAATGTGATATTAAAATTTGGATGACAATTGGATTAGAAATTGGAGATAAATGGACTGGTTGAGCAAGAAGACCCATTATAAACCATAAGGTGGTGACTTGTCACTTGCCATGCCACACACCCATCCACGATATTTCCTTTCATTTGAAAGACTATCCTTTGTCTTTCATTTTTATATGATTTTTTCTTCTTCTCTCTTCATTTTTCATCTTTTTCTTCTACGTTTCTTCTTCTTTATTTCCACATTGTGAACTTTGCCATAATTTTCACATGTTTCTTCAAGATCATGTGTGTTCTTCTTGAAAAAGAATCTAACCTACTCCACCTTCTATGATGATGATCGTGTGGTTCAAAGAAAGCTAATGTTAAGTGATATTTTGAAGATCTTAAAGTTATACAAGTAAGTATCATATTGTTCTTCATGATTTGTTGAATATAATCATATGTGATGATAGTTAGAGGTTAAATGATCATAAAATGGTGTTTTATACATGTTGAAATGTGGGTAAAGAAATGAACACTTTGATGTCTTGTTTCTGTGTTTATGATGATCAATATTTCTGTTACAGAGCTGATGTTTCATATTCTGTTTTCGATATATCTAAACGTGAATCTCTTTGGGTGTTTTGGAGATGAACTAAAATGAGTCTAGAGCTAAAGAAAGGAAGTAATGTGGTGTCTTTAAATGGGAAGAATTAAGGTGATAACAAGAAGTGAAATGATTGTGAGATTAGAGTTGAGCATGTGCAGAAAGTTGGTGATGAATGTGTGTGTGTGTGTGTGTGTGTGTGTGTATAGATCTTTTGTTTTGGAGTTATGATCAAACATAGAATATAACTTTTTTATGATTGAAATTGAGTGGAAATGGAAGTAGGAATGAAGAGGAAATAATGAGGACATAAGCTAGAAATGATAGACTAAGAAAAAGAGATGAAGTAGGATGAAAATGATGATGAAGTGTGCTGGAATATGTTAGATAGAGTGTTTTTACTGAATAGGCACTTGTATGTTGGCCATATCTTGATCTATAGACATCAAAATGGGATGATTTTAATTTTAGAGTAAACTAGATACAGATGGATATAATTTTCATGAGGAATTAAATTAAAATTCTATCTCTAAAGGTTTCAAAATTTGGCTTGAAGTTAAGTATTGTGTGCTATTGTGGTGTGAGAATAGTATGTAGTATTTTGAGTATAACTTGCGGAATATTGAACTAAATTATGTGAAATTGATGTCGTTAGAAACTTAATACATATAGGAACATTTGTTTAGAAGATTGTATTGCCAAATACCTCATTTTCCTTGTGAAAAGGGATCACAAATTATTTGCACGATTGTACACAAGCATGATCATGAAAGAGAGGGATAGGGAGTTGCATGATCGGGGTGGAATCATCAGGGAGTTACATGATCGTGCATAAGAAAAATCATGCGCTATTGTTTTCCCACCTTACCTTGATGTTTTTGGATTTAATTGAGATTTGAAATGAAACTAGATGGTTATTAAAGTAAGTGGTTAAGTGATTAATAAGTTTAGGATGTTGATTGACATTAGAATTAAAGAATGGATTGACTTGATATGAATTTATCTCAATTCGGAAGTTATGAGTTATTAGTGATGTAAAAATGTTCTTATGAATAATATGAACTAGGTATGAATGAATGAGAATTGGGAGACTGTGTGGATGTATAATGTTAGGAAAGGATTAGTGAATTAATGATTGATGAACTTAGGATAATCAAGTTTCACAAGATATAAGTTATGATACACGGATGATCATAAGATGTGAATTAAGGAAATATACCCAGGATTGTTATTGAGGATGCACTATACATATCACATATACATATGTTTTTGATTGAGTATTCATGAAAATATGCAAATTAGTAATGTGTAAATCTGTATGTATTGTATGATATAGAAGAGAAATTAGAGTGACAACATCCAGACATTGCCGAGACATCGAGGTAATAGCTATCTGGAGCATACTGTGAGTAACCTAGATAGTCTCATATTGATTTATTATTTTGTTTAAATTCTAAATTGAATTATTATGTGATGTGAATGTGTTGATTCCGTACATTGAATGTTTGAGGTGTTTGACGCATACATAATATATTGGAAGTGCTCATTGTATGTGAATTTGATAGAGTATGTGATGTTTAACTTAATTGTTGAATACCATACGAAGGTCTGATGGTGAATGTAAAAGGTAGTTATGATCGGAGTTGCTAGTGAAAAAGAACTTAAAGCTCAGAATCTGGTAAGAGCCTCTGGCTCACTATGTATAATGAGCCCTGTATCTCCAACGGATAAGGAACAGTTATTAATGAGCACGATATCCACAATAGATATGGGATAGTGAAAAAGGTACTCGGTCACAACAAAGTAATAAATGAAAGTGAGTCTCATGACCATTGCACATACAATTAAATATGCATTATATGAATGATTGAATTGAATTGTATGAACTGTATGAATGAGAAAGATGAATATGTGAACAAAGTATTATATGGTGCTATTTGATAATTGGTGAAAGATGTGATTTATATGATGACATGAATTGTTTGTGAACTTGAAACATGAACTGTATGTGTGATATGTTATGAGTAAGCCATTGATGATGGGTAGCTCACTGAGTTCGCAAAACTCATCAAAATTGTAACGTTGACTTTTCAGGTGCGAGAGAGCGGACTTAGCTTCTAAGACAACTTAGAAGAGATCTAATACTGCTTTTGGAAAGAAGAAATGACTCAAAGGTTGATCAGCTAAGACTGAAGGACTTAGATAGAATTTTGTATAGTTCCTCATTCAAGTAGCATGTAGCATATTTTGTAATAGAGTTGTAGACTATGATAGTCCTCTGATATTGCATATAAGGATGAAGATTGTAATGGTACAATGTATATTTGGTTTTATGAAATGAGAATGAGGAATTAGGTTTTTACATATTGTAATATTTATGTTTTATTGATGACTCCATAAGAAATGAATGTGACTACTCTAGTGCACTGCTTTCACTGGGTATGTGCTCGAATGTTTGAAGGATGTACAGGCACAAATGTTTGATAAGAGTGGGGTGCTACAATCTTTGGTATCATAGCATGATTTGGCATCCATAGGGACATATATAAGCATATAGACATGACATATAGTAAGAAACTTGAATAGTAATCACTATTATTGTCTATTATAGGTCATCCACCATAGGTGATCAAGTGGGACAAGAAGCTAACCTAGGATTAGTAGGAGCCATTAGAGAGTCTTCTATATCTTGACCTGAGAGAATGCTCTGAGAATTCTTGAGAGAAGGAAAAGGAGGTACGATAAACTGAGAAAGCAGGGGGGCTATGGACTTTTATAGAAGTACAGACTCTGTAGAGGCTGAAGGATGGCTAGAGAGAATGGAGAGAGTTTTGATCAAATAAACTGTGAGTCAGACGAGAAGTTTAGCCATGCAGTTTTCTTATTGCAAGGCCCAATAAACCAATGGTGGAAAACTATTCCAGGCAGTACCTCTAAGCCTTGTAACTTGAAGTGGGAAGACTTTCTGAAGGTCTTCAAGGAGAACTACATGCCCAAGATTTACCTGGATAGAAAGATGAAGGAATTTTTGGATCTAAAGTAGGGTAATTTATCTGTGGTAGAATATGAGATAACATTCAATGAACTGATGGGGTATGCTATTGCCTTGATTCTTATTGAGGAAGACAAGTGTAGGAGATTCGAAGATGGGATGAATATGGAAATTCAGACAAGGCTAGTTATTACTAACTTGAGCAGTTTCTTTGAGTTAAGAGCAGCCTCGATCTGAATAGAGCAACTATTGAGAGATGATCAGGGGAAAATAGACAAGAGTCTAGAATGAAAAGGCCCAGTGAATCTCAGGGTAGTTTTGGCAGAAGGTTTAGTAAGCGCCAGAATAGATCTTTTCAACCACTAGCTAGATCAAGACAGTTGAGGTATAGACAGAGGGGCAGTTTTATATAGTATGGTAGTGGAAAAGGTACAATATCGAGTCAGTAACCCAATTGTGAGCATTGTGGGAAGAAGAATAGTGGAGAATGCTAGAAACTGTCTGGAGCTTACCTTCGATGTGGCTCTTTCGATCATTAGATCAGAGATTGTTTTGTTATATATGGAACACAGTCTGGAAGGAGAGGAGGAGTGGTAATTGAAACAACTGTCCAGCAGAGCCGAGCTAGTGGGTCTGTACAGAGAGGCTATGGTAGAGGTAGAATGAGTTTTGGGAGTCCTATTGTCAAGATTGAGGTGTAGAGCAACCAACCACAGTCTCAAGTCAGAGTCTTTGCAATGAACAAACAAGAGGCTTAGAATTCTCCGGATGTCATTACAGGTGTGTTACACTTTTTTACTGATAAAGTTCTTGTATTGCTAGATCCTGGATCTACACATTCTTTTATCGTTAGATCTATGCATTCTTTTATCGCACCACACTTGGCATCTAGGTTGCATTGTGATAGAGAATTATTGAAACATGGATTAGAGATGAGTACACCGATAGGTAGTACTACAGTAATAGAAGAAGTCTGTAAGAGGTGTTTGATTCAAATTGATTAGGCCAAATTAGAGGCAAATTTAACTATATTACAGCTAAGGGAGATAGATATTATTTTAGGCATGGATTAGTTCATTGCTTATAAAACCATTATGAACTGCGATACTAAGGAGGTAATATTAGAACCTTCTAATCAGTCAAGAGTAGTATTTCGAGGTATTAGTCAAGCAGTACTAGCCAGATTGATATCATTCGTGAGTGTTTTAAGGTTGTTGCAAGGAGGATATGAGGCCTATTTGGCCTATATAGTTGATACCCAAACTGAGAAAAATATGCAAGACATTCCTATTATTAGGGGATTCCTAGATGTGCTTCTCACAAAATTATTTAGTTTACCTCCAGATAGGGAAATGAAGTTTATGATCGACTTATTTCTTGGTGTTGCTCCTATATCTATTCCTCCATATAGGATGATACCTATGAAACTAAAGGAATTGAAGGCTCAGTTATATGCTAAAGGAATTGAAGACTCAGTTATATGAGTTCTTGGAAAATGGTTTCATTAGACCCAGTGTATCACCATGGGGAGCTCCAGTCTTATTTATGAAGAAGAAAGATGAAACTCTGAGACTGTGCATCCATTGTAGGCAACTGAATCTGGTAATAGTGAACAACAAGTACCCATTGCCTAGAATTGATGATTTGCTTGATTAGTTATAAGGGGCTCGAGTCTTCATTGAGATGGACCTGAGATCTGGGTATTATCAGTTGAAGATAACATATATTAATGTACCGAAAAGTGCGTTTAGGAGTAGGTATGGGTATTTCGAGTTCTTAGTAAATGCCATTTATGCCCTAACTGTATTTATGGCATTGATGAATAAGGTATTTTAGCCCTACCTAGATCGTTTTGTGATTGTGTTCATAGATGACATTTTAGTGTATTTGAAGAGCAGAGAAGAGCATGCTGAGCACTTAAGAACAATCTTACAGATCATTAGAGAGAAATAACTATATGTCAAATTTAGTAAGCGTGAATTTTGGCTAGATCAAGTAGTGTTTCTGGGTCATATAGTAACTGGACAAGGCATACAAGTGGATCCAAAGAAGATAGAAGAAGTAATGTAGTGGAAAGTTCTAAAGAATGTGTCTAAGATTTGGAGTCTTCTCGAATTAGCCGAATATTACCGTAGGTTTGTAGAGGGGTTCTCATTGATCTCAGGCCCTCTGATTAAACTTCTGAGGAAGAATGTACCTTTCAGATGGAATGATGAATTTCAAAAAAGTTTTGAGGAGCTGAAGCATTAGTTGACTATAACACCAATGTTAACTATTCCATTGGGAACAGGAGGTTATGTGATTTATAGTCATGCTTCGGATCAAAGATTGGTATGTGTACTAATCTAGTATGGTAAAGTGATAACATATGCATTGAGACAATTAAGGTCTCATGAGATTAATTATCTGATACATGATTTAGAGTTTGCTGTAATGGTTTTTTCCTTAAAGATATGAAGACACTATTTATAAGGAGAGACATTCTAGATATACACTGATCATAAGGGCTTGAGGTATCTGTTGAGTCAAAAAGAATTAGATAGAGTTATTAAGACATTATAACTGTACGATTAAGTATCATATGAGAAAAGCTAATGTAGTGGCTGATGCCTTGAGTGGAAAATCGAATAGCATTGTAGCTCAAATTCAGATATTGAGGTTACTAAGCTTAGTTCAAATGAGAGCCTTTAATGCTGAATTGAATCTAGAACATAATGAGTTATTGATTGCTATGTTGAAGCTGAGATTAGCGTTGCATGATAGAATTTGAAAAGTTTAGAGTAAAGATCTTGAAATGGTGAAGCTTATTGAGAAGTTGAAAATGAATCCAGATTTTGAATTTGAATTGAGAGATGAGTCACTTTGGTTAAAGCAGAGGTTGTGTGTGCTTGATATTGATAATTTGAGGAAAGAAATTATGGAGGAAGCTCAAGTAGCAGCTTATGCTATACATCCGGGTACTACCAAGATGTACAACACATTGAAGCAAAATTTCTAGTGGCCAGGGATAAAGAAGCAGGTAGCGGAGTATTGTTGGCCCCTGAAATTTTTTCTTATTATTTTTATTGAGTTAAGCATGACTTAAACAAATTTTGAGGTTTGGATAGATTAATTATTTTGCAGTTAATTATTATATCAAATTTAGTAGAATTTATGGCATGGGTTAATGAAATTAAAATGCTAAGGTAATAAGAATATTTAAGGGTATTTTTGGAAGATCACTTAAGTTTAAAAAAAGCATAAGGCATAAATGGAGGGAAAAAGGGACATTTTATGATCATTAAGGGTAAAAAGGAGGAGAAGAAGCTTGATCTTGCAATTTAAGAAACAAAAACGTGTGTGAGAAAAGATAGGTAGAGAGAGTGTCGTGGGAGGAGAAGAAAAGAAGAGAAACCTAAACTAGGTTTCAAATTTTCTTAGTTTTAAAGAGTGATTTTGAAGTTATTCAAGAAGGAGAGAAAGAAAGAGAAAGATTAGAGCTTCCATTTGAGCTAAGAGACTCATTAATTGGTGAAGATTCAAGGAAAGTTTATGTTTAAACTTTTAGATTTTTGGAAGGGATTTAGTTCAAAAAGCTTAGAAAATGAGTTGCTTTAAGTATTTTAGGATCAATTTTAGTGAATGTGCTTTATGGGTCTCCACTTTGTAACCCTATTGAATGGGAAAATTTTCCACTGATGAAGGAAATCAAGAAAGGCAAAAGGAGCAAGAGGAGAGGCATATTCGAGCAAGTATTAAGCAAGGAAATTCAGGTGAGTTACATGTTTATAATTGAGTAATGAGCCATAACTATATTTTCAAAAATAAGAGAGTTAAGTGATTTCAATTGTTTTATAAATGTTGCATGATTGCTATTTGAATGGTTTGAGAAATCTTTATATGTTTGATATATGAATTTTGTTGATGAATTGTGAAATGAAGAAGGAAATGCATTGAAACATTTTATGTTATGCCTTTAAAAATGTCATGGAATTTTGTATAAATGAAAAGAACATGAAAGTATGAGCATATGATGAAATGATTTGAGCATGAATATGAGCTTTTGTTTGGGCAAGAGTGTAACCATTTTGTTCATCATGTGTATGTTGACAAGAGCTTTCTCTCGGCTACCCACTTGTGGCATATGAGCTCCAAAAAATGGACTCATTTGTTCATGGTGTAAACTTCAGTTTCTCCATTTTGTTCCATGGAACCCTTGAGCCATTTGTTTGTGCATTGAATATTTGAATTGTCAAGAATGGTACATAATTGAGTGTTATGATTTGATGGTTAAACGTATATGCTATGTTTATGTGATGATGTTTTAATTATGATTTTTGTGCTAGAATTGTGAATTTGGTTGAGAATTTGAGAACAATGCGTTTCATGAATTTAATATGAATTTTCTATGACAAATGAACATTTCATTGATTTTGTTTGTTCTATGTTATAAACTTGTTACCCATGAGCTTTTAAGCTCACCTCCACGCTCCTTCCCCTATTTAGGTGATGAGTAAGAGATCGAGTGAAAGAGAGTTAAGACATCGCTCTGATTAGGCATATTTTTGTATTTTAAGCTAAATTTTGTAAACATAAGGGTTTAGTCGCATTTGAAGTATTATTTGTTCAAGTACCTTTTGTATTTTATGATTTTACGAAATGTTGTAGTGTGGCTCGGAGAGCCCATTGAATCTTTGTAAAACCCTTATCTTTTGATGATAGTGAAATATGATTGCATTTTTGGCTCATGACTCTCAAAGCTTGTATATTGCATTTTCAAACTTTTATAGGGGTAAAATTTATTTTCTGACTTCAACAGAAAAACTGCATTAATCTAGGTTGAATTAGACAAAGTTTTCTTCAAAGTATGAAATTTTTGGATGACGGAGTTGGGAGATATGTTCATTATAAGTTAGTAATGTTCTATAGGATGTATACGAGACAACTATAGTAAATGATGAGAATTTGTTGTATGAGATGAATCATTTGAGTAGAGATTAGATAGTTTAATGAAATAAAGTTGGTAGTTGAATTGTTACGAAGTGATATTGCACTAGAAGAGTTGAAATTGGGAAGATTATAAGTGAACATGATGTTGTAATGGATGTAAGAACCATTAGGGATGCTTTGGAGGGAGTTTTGTATCTCCTATATTCGTTAGACAGACTTTAAGTTCATTAAACGAACCTTTTTCAATCTAAAAATGCTCCCAACCTAGTCCATATCCATTAAACAAACATTAGGTTCATTAAACGGACCTTCATGGGTCTGAAAGATGCCCCAAAGCCCGTATATGTCCGTTATGTTAAGTCAAAATGACTTTACATAATTGATTTTGATGAAGTACAAATAATGAAAGAAGAAAAACTGACGGAAGCCAAAAGCAGACAAAAGAAGAAAAAACAGACGGAAGTTGAAAAGCAGACGAAAGAAGAAAAACAGACGGAAGCCAAAAACAGACGAAAGAAGAAAAAAATAGACGGAAGCTGAAAAGCAGACGGAAGCCAAAAGCAGACGAAAGAAAAAAAAATAGACGAAAGCTGAAAAGCAGACGAAAGAAGAAAAACAGACGGAAACCAAAAGCAGACGAAAGAAGAAAAAAACAGACAGAAGCCAAAAGCAGACGAAAGAAGAAAAAATAGACGGAAGCCAAAAGCAGAAGAAAGAAGAAAAACAGATGGAAGCCAAAAGCAGAAGAAAGAAGAAAAACAGACGGAAGCAAAAGCAGACGGAAGCAAAAAACAGACGGAAGCAAAAGCAGACGGAAGCAAAAAGCAGACGATGAAAATTAGACGGAAGCGAATTACGTCAGATTCAAGAATCAATTTGAGTTAGTTATAGAACTCAACTGAATAACTGCTTCTATCAAGAAACAAGATTAAAGAAGCAAGAATCAAGAAGTAGTTGCAGACAAAGACTATAAATATAAGTCAAAGTCGAATATTGCATAGTTACACACTTGAACGTTACAAAAGCTGTCAATACTTGAGAGAAATTTTTACGCGATTTGTCTAGAGCTATCTTACTGTAACAAAGCTCAAAATATCTTTCAGTTGAAAATTGTACAGATAGCATGCAGAGGCTAAGAGTAAAAGAATACTGATTGTAAAGAGACCTGAAGAGGCTCAGAGAAAAAAGAATACTTGTAAAGTTGTTGAGAGATAGTGAAATCTTAGAAAGACTTCTGAGGACTGGATGTAGCCCACGGTTTGGGGTAAATCAGTATAAAAATTGATGTGCCTACAACTCTCTATCTTTATCTCTCTTATCTGTCAAAGTTTGGATCTTACTAGTTTTTCAACAAGTTTTCGAAAATCATTTTATAACTTTGATTTACAGTAGTTCTTGTGAAAAGAACAAGTTTCTTTTAACAAAACATTTTTGAAAGGATTTTAAAAAAGGGGAAATACACAATTCAACCCCCCTTCTTGTGCATTTATACATCGCATAATAAGCCTTGTATTAACGTTTGATTCCCTTCACGTTAGGTAGGGGTGTATGTCCATTTAACGGACATACACTATCCACTTTCAGAAATTTGCGATTTTGACCTCTAGATGGCAAAATATCTCTTCGTGGTCTTCACAACAGTTGTATATCTTGAAGTCCTCTTTGAAATATCCTAAACAAACCTCAGTCCGATAACTCTAATGAAAGTTATGTCAATTGTCCCAAAACAGGTACAATATGATTGAGGACATAATCATGTTTGATTTTTTTGGCCATAACTTCATCTTCTGACCTCCAAATAAAGTGATTCTTAAATTAATAGGTTCCTAACACATTTTTATATCTCTCAATAAAAATTTGTAGTCTTTGGTGTTGATTTGAGAAAGATTGATGGAAAGAAAGTGAGGGAATCGGTAGAAGGAGTCTGACTTGGTTATAAACATAATTTGGCTCTTTAATCATATCTTGATCTATATTGATCAAATAGGAAACTTTTGGGTTGTTATAAGATTGAAGATGAACTAGTGCTGGCTAGGGAGATTCCCTGGAAAATAACCTTACAGAACAATACGCTCACGTCTTATGATTTCAAATAGTTGGGCTCTAGAAACAGAGTCCAGCATCTTATGGTATTATAGCACCTAGGTTTAGTATCTTACATGGGTATTTTTTTTGAAATATGTATCAAGTTACATGCATTTTGACATGTCTTAGCATGCAACAATAACTAATCCTTAATCTAAGTGACATGTGTATGAGTCACACGCATGAGCAATTTTTAAGAGTTTGAGCTGAGAGAAGTAATGAGAAAAATGGTACTCTTTCATGATATGAGAGAATGAAAGTTGTGGATAAATAGAAATGAGAAATAGTATATAGGTAAATATGATAGACAATGATTCAATGTATTTTTATTGGGGATGCATTGTTGAATATGATATCAATATTGCAGGGTGGTGATATATCTCTGAATGCGATATAGATGTGAATGTATTATCATAAATTGTTTGTGTAAAATAGGGAGACAAGTAGAAATGATGAGATTAAATTGTACAAGTAAAATGTAATGGAAACATAAA
>JANJEY010000006.1:19049844-19062298 GCA_024703695.1 Erythroxylum cataractarum
TGTTCACTGCTCTGATTTTAATGACATTAGTCTCAATATTAATTTATTTCGGTGTAACGTTAATAGCGGGTGTTACATAAATTATCACTCTACAAAGGTGACCTAAAACTTACATAAATTCTACTCCCTACGAAAAAAGTTAAAACCTAAGAAGAAAGAAATTTTCTTGGTAAACCTACAAAAATACCAAAAGCTCTGATACCATGTAAAAGAAAGAAGTGTTTTACTTCATGTATATCATTGATACAAGTAGATTATATATATAACTTAGTCATCCTTTATAGGAAATTTTTTATTCTAATTAATCCCTATGATGTAGCTTCGTATTTTATAAAATCAATCCCTAAATTATAACTTACCTAATATATTCATTAACACTTATGATATTTACTTTCAAGACTTTTTCACAACAAAGCTACACTGGTTTCATCAAACATTTCGACCTCATCACCCAGACTCAACAATATCGTTTTCTGTGCCTTTGATATAATCTCTTCGGTCCCTTCTACTTCTAAATTTTTTGATATATTTTTATTTCCTTCTAACATTTCTCCTAACCCTTGCTAAATAAGAACCATCTCATCTTCACCTTCTATAGGGTGAATTTATTTGATTTATGTAACTTCTCAATATCAAACTTGTGTAAAGATATCTTAATAACAAACCTTAGCTTTATAGCAATTTTTATGTAAATGAAAGTAATATATAAGGAATCAAATAATACAATAATTTATATAGTTTGGCCAATTGATATGACCTACGTACCTAAGTAAGGAGATTAATTATTTTATTATGGTGAGAAAGATAATAGAAGGAAAATTATGACCAAAACTACCATACCTTTTACAATCCATAACAAGGTATTTATAGAGTTACATGGAAGAAATCTAGGTATAATAAGACTTTATTTCTGTAGGTTTTTAAGCTAAGTTATATTCAATTTCACTAGAATTCCAAGGTTAATGAAACTTTATTTTCAAAAATGCTTAAGATTACTGAACTTATATTTTATCCGAAGCCTAAAGACACTAAGATTCTATTTCACTAAAATTCAAGGCATATCTCACAAAACCATTTGATTTATCTTAACCTCGTGCTATATAAAAAAATGACAAAAGATATGGTGCATTCAATTGCACTAATCAAACAGTATATTATAAGCTTAATTATACTCAAAAAGAGGTTAGAATCAATCTTGGATTAGCGGTCATAAATTTGGAAAGACGATTAGTTTCATGGGTATACATAAGAAACTGTGATGTTTTGGGTCAGTAACTTAACCATTTAGGAATGTCGTTTTATGTAAGAAATGAAGCAATTGTGAGACTTATAGTTTGTTATAAATGGGTATACATAAGAATCTGTGATGTTTTGGGCTAGTAAGTTAACCATTTAGGAATGTTGTTTTATGTAATAAATGAAGCAATTGTGAGAGTTATAGTTTGTTATAAATAAAAGTAGTGTCCCATGGATGTCATAGTAATCATCCTAAAACTTTGGAATTGGCTTATTAAAATGTGTTATCCTTAATGGTATAGGTGTTTCTGATGATTGGTGTAACATGGGAATAAATTTGAAGTGCCATTAAAGATAAAAACCTTTACATTCTTAGTTATTTTGGACTATATTATTTATTTTTATTTTTGTCTTTAATTTAAATTTTCTTTTATTATCTTTTTTAGAGGTGGAACAAAAGCTAAGAAAAATCAATAAAAATTTATTGGAAAAGTGGCATTCATAAATCACAAAACAAGTGAGAAAGATCTATGAACTTAAAAGCAACTTAAAGCTACTATTGAGTTTTAACCTTGACATGTTTTCTTTATAATCCTTGTCATATTATCACTTATTGTGAAACCATACAAACTATTGTTTTATTTTCTTTTTCTTCTGATAATTATGTTTATAGTTTTTTCAAGAAATTAGTAAAAATTGGCTTAGCTTTAGGTTCCAAGAACTTTAACTTAAACCTTGATTTTTCTTAAACTAAGAATTTGGAACTGAGTTCTCAAGGACTCAATATTAAAAAAAAAACATAAGTTAGTTACGTCACACCTTAATGTTTTTAAAATGGTACAAGTAGCATCCTAATTCCTAACTGAGTTAACTTTTTAGTATCTTTTAGTATATGATTCATAAATTTAACCTATGTCAGGTCACAACTAGGCAGTTTGGACCTATAATATATGATCTTAAAAATAATTTCTTTAAACAATGGCTAAATTTGTGATTTTGACCTTAACATTTCACAAAAAGTCTAAATAAGCCTTTATCGTTATCTCTATTACAACTAGTAGGGTGTAATGAGTACCATTTGAATAACATTAGGGTGCATTAAGTACTCTTTTAGTAACATTATGAAGCAAAGTGATATCAGTGATAACGGTAGAAACTTAATTAGACTTTTTGTAAAACATTAAGGTGCAGCACACACTTTTAGTATAAAACAAAAAAAAAATTCTATTTAATACAGTTTGATCAAATTCTAATATAATGATAATATAGAATGAAAATATAGTCATAAAAAACACAAATAATGTAAATAGAGTAGAGAAGAGAGTAGCGAAAAAAATTTATTGTATTTTGATAAACAAAAAAAGAACATTATTTATGTCCACTCCTAAATATTAAGTTGATTTCCTTTAAGCTCTTCTTTCAACTAGGTGAAGAGGAACTTTCTTAAAAGTCTCTTTGTTTGTATTTGGTAAAAAAGGATCCTTCTATAACCTTCTGTAATGGTAAAGATTAACCACAAGCCTTCTTGATTTAAACAAGCAAAAGAAATAGCTCCCTAAATTGAACTTTTAAAGTTCAAAAAGCTTGCTTGTTCACTCTATTATTATAGGCTCACAATTTATTCACATTCAATATGTGTGCTTGGAATGCTTGAAAGATCACTTAATTTTTTTAATAATAAAATATCATAAAATGAAGTAAATATGTTAGAATTTTTTTCTGTTCATCTTTAAATGTAAGGTGATGAACTCTCCTAATCCACCTAAAAGGAAAAGAGACATAGTAGACTTAAAATTGTATTAGGCTTATGAAAATATTTTAATAAATAAATTGAATGGCATACTTAAGCTAAACTTAAGAGACCTTATTATATGAAATAAGTTGGACTTGATAGATACTTAAATTAATAACAAAATCCCATTAACCTGTAATATTTTAACTTATCACTATTAGTTCTTAAAAAGATCAAACAAAACAAAGACACTAAAACATTTCGTTCTAAGAAATCACAAAAATGTCTAACAAGAAAATTAAAATATGAACTAAAATGAAGAAACCTATATGATTAACTAATTTTAAATTGAACTAGATCAAAATGTAAACATGTTATGACTATGATAAACATGATCATAAATAGTCAAGCAAAACCAAATCCTAAGCATGATAGAAAATATTCTCTGAAACCTAATTATGAACTAGTAAAACTATAAATATTGATTTCTAAATTATTAGGAAACTATGTTGAAAATAAACTAAATATAAAACCCTAAATTTTATTTAATAGAAATTGATATAACACAAATTTCTATAGCATGTATCTTAAAAATTGTCAAATCAAAATGAAAAAAAAAAGATATTGGCTTATAAATCAAAAATGAAAATCAAGAATTATCCCCTAAATATTTGATTTTTGCTAACGTACCATCTTTGCCCTTGCAATACTATGTACACTGCTTTTACATTAACCGTTATCAAAACATATGTAAAAGAAAACAAAATCAAATCAATAGGCAAAAACCTACACTTCAAAGAAACAAATTACCAACTTATAGACAATAACAAAGAACTAAGGAATCCTTACCACCTTAACAAATGGTATTTATATTGAGTTAATTTTTCCATTGACACTTACTACTATTAGGATGGTTTTATTGTCTCTCTAAAATTCAAATGGGTAATTGGAGTTAGCTATTAGATTTTTGGGTTTATTGTAATAGCCCAAATCACCCGTTTACAGATATTGTTTAGCCCAACCAAGCCCTCATAGTTTTGCTTTTCTCAAGGCCTTCCCAGGAGGTCACCCATCTCAGAACTACTCTCCCCCAGGCACGTTTAACCTCAGAGTTCTGATGGGAGCCACTCCGTTAGGCCATGAAAAACGCATCGATTGGAGAGCGGAACGAAGTATGCCTTATAAGGGTACGGATATATCTCCCTTATAGATGCATTTTTCATGGCCTAACGAATTGGATCCCATCAGAACTCCGAGGTTAAACGTGCTCGAGGGAGAGTAATTTTGGGATGGGTGACCTTCTGGGAAGGCCTTGGAAAAAGCAAAACCATGAGGCCTTGGCTGAGCCAAGGCCTAAAGTGGACAATAACTATAAGCGGGTGATCTGGGCTGTTACATTTATCATGAGAATTTTTAAAGAAGTTCAATTTTTTACTTTTTCAATCCCATGTTCTAATGTATATTCAACTGAAATATGAAAATATGATGGTGGTATTCAATAATTGGATCAATTAGTTTTAAAGATAACAAAATAAATTAAGTTTAATAGAAAAAAGCAAGATGGTATAGTGATCTTTCTATCCTCTAAAGATGATTGAAATGTTTATATATGATAAAAATGCATGATTGAGATTTAATCTCCAATAATTAGATATGATTGAGATTTAATCTCCAATAATTAGATAATGCACAAAATTTATCAATTTTTATGTTTTATGGGGAAAATAAAATGGAGGGTTCAAATAATTAAGGAATTTAATAATGATACCAAGTATAATATGTTATAACATGCAATATGTTCTCTTATTTATGATTAATTGTGAATGGTGGATTTCAGACATACCAAATTATAATGTAAATATCATATAGCATTGTCATTTCATAAATCATATAAGATTATATATGACAATTCTTGGGAAATCAATGTGGGATTTGATCCTGCATGCAGCGGAATAATTATGAAACTTATTCATATTTTGATTTCTTAAAAATCAATATCACTTTAAATTCTATAAAATGATTAAAACATAAATCATAATAAAGCTTGAATCTTAATTTGTACCTTATTATGAAGCTTGATCATTTTCTTATGGCATCATATGAACCATTTCTGAAATCGATTCATCTCAACCATCGTAGATTCATAAGTGTTCAGCCTCTAACAATGTTGAACAAATTGAGAGAACTTTTCAACTATTTCAGATAGGGTTAGGTAAGGAGTGTTGGCTGCTTTAGAGCAAGCCTATTTATAATAAGTTTTGGAAATTTTAGTAATTAAATTCTAATTTCAATTGAACTTTAATTAGAATTATAAATAATTCAAATTAAATACCAATTATGCCCAACTAAGATCTAATATCTCATATTAATCCTTATTTATTAAATATCTCATATTTAATCATAAAATTTCTAAAACTTTATAGTAAAGTCCAACTTGATTAAAATATCTTTTCTTTCTTTAACCATTTATTTATGTGTGACCTATTAGGTTCCAAAATAGGTTGGCAATGGATACAAATTATAACCCAAAATCATATTTAGTATTAGATAAATTAAATTCGTTTAATTTATCTTTAATTCTCTAATTAAAAATTTATATCCATAGATCAAGATTGGCATCTAGTAACACATCATAACCGCCCAAATATTTAGGAATGTCCAAGTTGTTTTGATAACCTTTATGTACATGATTTTTTCATACAATTCAATCCTTTCATCATAAAATGTACCAATTAAACTTAAATTATGGAATTAATGTCTAATATATTTTGACTCTAATAATATTAGTCATCATTATCTATTGATTCAATTAATGACATTGTAAACTATTCACAAAATGTCATTCCACCTTGACCAGGGATTTCCCGAATCAATAATAGTTGAGAACAATGAAACATTCTCCCTAATTACTTTAGGGTAATGAATCATATATTGATCATTCAATTACCTGCTTATAGTTTATACTACATCCAATGAATACCGTTGAGTTATATTTGACTATAATAGGTCATAAGTATAATCAAAACATAACAATCCCTATACAAGATAACTTTGGAGATCTCAAGTCAAAGGATCATTTATACAATCATCATAATGAGAATTTCTACAAACATACAAGTAATGTCCCAAATGGATTTCTCATATAGGGTCAGTTTAGTAAACTTGTTCTCTAACAAGCACCCACATATTTGTTTAAATATCTCTGTACTTTAATCTATGAGATTAACTACTTCCTTCATAAGGAAAAATATAATGTGTACTATTCTTTTTACATTATATTAATGTCCAGTCTTAATAGAACAATTATAGATAATACATAAATGAAATATGAATTTCATAATTATAATCTCATCATGATTTAATTTGCATTGTATATTTATCTCATAGACTTTATCACTTATGTCTAAGTACATATAAGATAAATAATGCTTTTAAATTATTTTGCCCTTAAATTATAACCAATCGATTGGCTTTAGGGCATAAACCAACAATCTCCCACTTACACTAAGCCAATCGTTTATGTATCTTATTCCATATCATTATATGGCAACCATGATACTATTGATACAATGATTTAATGAGAGAATTCTATAAGATTATCTATAGTGAGTACTTCTTAAATCTTACAACTTCATCTTAATTTTTATCATAATAACTACCTAAATACATATTTGGATCTTTGATAAGACCTTATGTAACATCCCATCCTCATATTAAGGGTTAGAATTTAGATTTCAATAATGGAAAAAATAGCAATGTGAGAGCTAAAGAAAAAGGAAAAAAATTGTATTTCATGCTCATGCATAATGTTAGCATACATGCTTTTGAATTTGAATTTTTGCACTTATGAAAATAATTGTACATGCAATCATTGACATTCCAGGTATATTGAATTGTAATGGGATAAGTTGAGAATTATGGTTATATTAAATTATTTGAATAAAATGGAGTAGAAAGACTAGAAATAAAAAAATTTGAAGTGTTGGATTTTAGAAAATGGAAGTCTGGAAATTTTCTGGGAATGAATAGTTAAGAGTTAAATCTTTGATCTGAACTTCCATAAATTTAATGTATTGATTTAGGAAGATTTTGACAAAGTTGTCTTTAGAAAGTTATAGTTTAGCTTTCTAGTTTTCCAACGGTATATAGTATGAAATTTTTAGATATCGGAGTCAAAAGTTATGGTCCTTATAAGTGAAGATACTCAGGAGTATATGATGTATCGTCGAGCGAGGACGCTTCATCTAGTGAGGACGTATCATCTGGTGAGGACGCTTCGTCTAATGAGGACGCTTCGTCTAGTGACATCATATCTTTTGGTGATGATGTCATCATATTGTCTGGTGATGACGTCATATCGTCTGGTGCATTGCTCATATGATCCTTTCATCTAGTCCCATTTTTGACCCTAGAGATGATAGAATTTGTCTTAAAGGTCTTCATAAAGGTTGTAGATCTTGAAGTCTTCTTTCAAACCAACTAAAGAACACCTTAATTCGATATCTCTAGGGAAAGTTAAGACAATTTGCCCTATTCATCTGTTATTGTCTGGTCCAATTCTGACCCTTTAGATGACAAAATCTCACTTAAAAGTCTTCATAAACAATATAGATATTGAAGTCCTCTTTTTAACCCTTCTAAAGTGACCTTGATCTGATATCCCTAGAGAAAGTTATGCCTTTTGTCCCAAAGTAGGTTCAATATGGTTAAGGACAAAATCTTGTTTGATTTCCTTTAGCCATAACCTTGTCATCCGACATCCAAATGACTTAATTATTAGGGACCAATAAATCCATAAGAATTGAATTACACCTCCACCAAAAATCATAGCTTTCTGAATTAATTTGGTTGGTGAATTTAAGATGCAAATGTGATTGTGTTGAAGTATGATGATCGATAGGATTAATTTACTGAACATACTTCAGTGTTTTGATTATATATGGACATATAGGATTCCAAATGAGATGATTTTTTATTTGGAGTAAACTAGAGAAATATGGCTACATATCATATGATAATTTGAATTGTGATTCAGTCTCTAAGATGTTCAATTTCTGGATGGAAATTGTGTTTAATATACTATTGTGGACAAGAGCAGTCCAAAATTTTTTGAAACATATATTTCAAATCACTGAACCAAATTGGATGATTTTAGTATCAATAGAAACATAAGACATAGGGGAACATGTTTCTAGAAGAAAGTGTTACAAAATGACTTCATTATTAGGGTCAAAAAGAACATGTAATGTTCACCCAAAATGATGTTTTTATGGGAAAAATCTAAAAGTGAGTAAGGGGTTATGACTTCTGATTACAATGGTTTTATTAATTCATAAACTTAAGTATAAATCATACTTAAGTGATTTTTAATAAATGAAAGTGGATAAGTGGTTAAGAAATGGACAGGCGCTAGACCCTGAATTCTTTTCTTACTGAAAAAGCATGTGTTAAATTTATTTTAGAGGTTGAGTTTGATAGATTGCTTTTGGTTACAATAAATTGAGGTTTTTATTACTGAGTTGATGGACTTAAGGTTAAATTTGAGTTTTATATGGGGGTTAGTAACAATTAAAAGAATGAGATTATATAAGGATAAATTGGGAAGTTTACTTAAGTTGTTAAAGTTTAAGGTTTATAAGGAGGGCTATATAAGTCATTTTCGTTCATTAAGAGGAAAAGAATGAAACATCATCGTTTTTGCTTTGGGTTTGAAGGTAAAGAACCAAATTTTTACAAGGAAAGTAAATTGAGTGAGTTTCGGTGGAAGGAGAAGAAAAAGACGAAAGAAGGAGAGAGTTAGGTTTCGAATTTTCTAAACTTGTAAGAGGGAAATTGGAGTGGGATTGAGAAGGAAAAAGAAGGAGGAAGGTTAAATCTTTCATTAGAGGCAAGAAGCAAAATTTCATGGGTGATTTTTCTAAGGTGAGTTGTTTTCAAAACCCTTTAAAACTTTGATGAGTTTTGGTTGAATTGGCTTAGGAAAGGCATGGGTATAGTAGTTATAGGAAGAATTACATGCTTTTGCTTCCTTAGATTTTCAATTTTGACATCCCTTGTAATTTGGGATTTTTGTGATTTTGAAGAAGGTCAAGTGAGGCAAGAGGAGCTAGAAGAAAGGCCAATTGATCAAGCCTAAAGCAAAAGGATTTAAGGTGGGTGACATCTTAATAATTAAGTTAATGGGCTAAATAAGTTTCTTTCCGTAATTGCAATTTAACATTTTTTATACTTTTGAAATTATGCACTTATAACTCTTTGGGATAATTTGATATAATATCATGTGTCTTTTGTGTGCGACTGAATTGTGGAATTATTTTTATATCGTTTTGACAAGTGAAAAAGAATGTGACCTTTGAAATAATGTTGTTATAAATTTTGCTTTCGGAAAAGTGCCATTTTGGCAAATATATGTGAAATATATGAAATGCATGATTCTATGGGTTTGTGGTGGTCCCTTAAGAATCAAGTACACTTGTCTGTTTGTAGGCTTCTCCCGCCTGCCAGCTAGTAGCATTGGAGCTCCTCACGGACTCCCATAAGTTCACAGCTACATATGACCGCTTCGCAGAAATGTGTAGTATGTTCTATTTCGGATCCACCCGAACCACTTTCTATGTGTTTATGTGTTATTGAATTGTGAATTCATGAATTTGATTTTGTGAATGCTTAATAGTTGAATATTTGAGAAATTATATGTGTTTGATAACTGTAATGTGACTTTGAAAATAAATGACAAAACAAATGTTTTTGGCTTGTTATTAATTATTAACGTGTTACCCACGAGCCGTCGAGCTCACCCCTCCCTTTTTCATTCCCATCCAAAGGCGACGAACGACAAAACGAGTGACCACATTGGGGACAAGGCATCACTCCTAGTTATTTTTACTTTTGAAGCTTTCTTTTGTTTCCAAAGCTTTAGATGTATTTTGGAGCAAAAAAAATCACTATTCATGTGATCTTTCCTTGTAAATTGAAGATTTTGAGACTTTGATGTATTAGGGCTAAAATACACTCTAAAGCTTTGTAATAACTTATTTTTTGATTTAGTTTTGAAAATGACAAGAAGAGTAGCATTGTGGTTGTTGCCTTTTGAGACAATTTCTGGACTTATGTGGATTGATTGGCCTCATTAGCCTTCTTGAGAATTATGGAGGATTTGCATAGCTTTGAAATAAGATATTGTGTACTATTTTTTGATTTAGGAGTTGAAGGATGTGGATATTGAAGTGTGATGCAGGTGCTGGAAAATTAGTTGATGTTTTAAAGATATGGATTGTTGAAGTTTGGGGGAGGTGCTGTCAAAATGAAATCAGTGGGTAGAAACTTTGAGTGAAGTTTTGTCCCTCATAGAGTTAGAATTTGACCAAAAGGTCTCTTGAAGATTGTAGTTTAGGTTTTGATCTTTACATTGATATATAATATGTCATTTTTGGGCTTAGGAGTAGGAAATTATAAGGTTTAGAAATGTGTTGTTACTGTTTGAAATGTCATTTTATTG
This sequence comes from Erythroxylum cataractarum, assembly GCA_024703695.1. Taxonomy (NCBI): domain Eukaryota; kingdom Viridiplantae; phylum Streptophyta; class Magnoliopsida; order Malpighiales; family Erythroxylaceae; genus Erythroxylum; species Erythroxylum cataractarum. Next base: position 19,060,311 of record JANJEY010000006.1, read on the forward strand.
GCAGTAGATTTGAAAGGCTTTTTACCTCCCTTAGAGACAAAATTGGTTTTTACATCCTTCATAAAAGTTGTAGATTGTCTTTTTATCTTTCTATTGACATAAAATGTGACATTTTTGGGCCATTGAGTTGAAAGATATAATTTTTTAAGAAATTCTGTTACTGTGTAGGATGATTTTATTTTAGGCAGACATTTTGAAGTAGTTTTTGACTCCCTTAGAGACTAAATTGGTTTTTGCATCCTTCTTGAAAGTTGTAGAGTTTCCTTTTAGTTTTTTACTGATATCAATTTTTCAAATTTTGGAATTTTGTGTGAAAAGTTATAAATTTTTGAAGTTCAGATGTATGTTTTGGATTGACCCAGGACAGGCCACTCGCGAGTGCGAGCGGGCTCTTCTAGTGCGCATCTCGCGATCACGAGGGCTTGCGGTAACGAGCGAGTGCTTCCAACGCTCACGGCCGTGAGAGCGCGCCTAACGCAGGCCTCGCAGCCGCGAGTCAGTCGCAGTGCGACACAGGCTTTGAATTATTTATATTTTTAAAAAATTTCTGATTTTCCTTTTTTCCAAATCCAACCTCCTCCCACTCTTTTGTTTATAACTCTTTTGTTTGACCTTCGATTTACTCGAATTTTGAAACATTGGTTTTCTAAGAAAATTTCCTACCTCTCCATAAAAATCTAGAGCTCTTAGTATTAATTTCAAATTTTATGCATTAAATCAAAGTGAGCCAATTGATCATGTTTCTGTACTTTGGTGATTTCTCGATCTATAGAGATCCGAATGAGATGATTTTTGGTTGTGAATAATCTAAAGACGTGGAATTTCATTTTAGCTTAGGAATCGGATTTCAATTTGGGCCCCAAGACTTCCAATTTCAGGAAGAAATTTGGGTGTGGTATTCAAAGTCGGTTCAGAAGTAAATAAGATAAGTACGTATTTGAGATTTGACTTGGTGGGAAATTCCTCCCTCGTAAGATGCACGTCCAGATGTCATGTTGGACGTCTGACACGTGACTCATCGGGGCTGGGTTCCAACAACAGGTGTCTAAGCTTTAAAGTTAAGTTTTAATAACCTTGATAGACAAGCTGTTGTTCTTGTCTTTATCCTTCTGGAAGCTTCTTTCCCTAGTTTTTCTTAAACACAGAGTTTCTCATCAAACCTACACCATATTGAAATCTTAGTTTTTTCTATACATTACCACTCATACTGTAACACCCCACTCGCGCATGATCCGAACCTAACATCGATGGTGATATCCGAGTCCGTGCCCTATGAGGGTGGCGTGCTACATCACTCAGTCAAAACTCAGTATAAATTATTTTTTTTAAACATACACATACATTATATATATTATGCGGAAACAATTTACATAAACAATCATCGGTGAGTTCAATGACCACGGGGGCCCTTTTTATAAATAAAATTTCATTCAGTTTGTTTCCTTTACAACATTACCTAATCATTAATACAAAAATTCAGAAAAATACATCTCTATCAGACACTAATGCAGACGCAAACTGATCCCAACCTCTCTTCTCACTCGCACGCGGTTGCCATATACCTGTTGTCTAACGGGGTATTCTTCTGGGTCCTGAAAAATAATTGCAAATTTTGGTTGAGTTTTGCAAACTCAGTGAGGTAACCATCATCGATGGTTCACTCAATTTATGCAACATATCAAGTCACATAACATATATTCACATTGTTGCATATTGGATCACATTTCACAATTTCACTTGAGCTTAGACAATTTGTTACATTTCATTTAATTTGACATTCATAACCAATTGAATTCATACAACACTAAAGCATAATACAGTTGTTTCATAAATCACATTCAGAAGTACCACATGATTGGTACCACAGAAGTATAAGGCAGTTAGCCTTTCACTTAATCAAAGAGATTAAAATTAGATGCAAATGGCATGCGCATGTAACACTTTTCCAAGTTAGTTCGGTGTTGTGACCGAGCGCCTGAACTGTCCCA
>JANJEY010000006.1:19069934-19080049 GCA_024703695.1 Erythroxylum cataractarum
ATTGCAACTATTTTTCAGGGATTGAAGAATACCCCGTTGGACAAACGGGAGTATGATTACCGAAAGCGGGTCAGAGTCAGAGGTCGGGATCAGTTCGCGTCTGCATTAGTGTAGTGATGTTCTATGTGTATTGTAGTGTTGCAAGTTATTCATATTAGTGATTTTGTTTAGTGGGCCCTGTTTATTACTGATTTCTGCGCATGTGATTGATTTTGTATAAAGAGAAGTATTTTTCGAGTTTTGAGTTGCAGTGATTGCTCTAGTACGCCACCCTCGCGGGGCACGGGCTCGAATATCACCATCGATATCGGGTTCAGGCCTGGCGGGAGTGGGGTGCTACAAAAAGTCTGCATTCAGACATTTCCAAAATTTGGAAGCAAATGCTAATCTGGAACGTACTCTGAGTAGACCTAGATGGTCTCATTCATTGTTTATTTTGTTTAGAATTTTGTATTGATTGACTATTGAATGCTCATATGAATGTGAATGATTGTATTGAATTCTGGACAGAAGATCCGATGATTGTGATGTTTGATTTGGATATTGAAGTGCTACTTGTATGTGAATGAGATGAAATAAGCGTACATAATATGATTGTTAAATGTCGTACCACGGTTTGATGATAAATGTGTTTTGAATGTGCATTTGCATATGAATAAAAAAGTGATATTCAACTCTAATGTCGAATGCCGGACTACAGTCCGATGATATATGAATGTGAGTGAATGAGAATATGCAAATGTGATTCAGGCATTCTATTTCATGAATGCATGAAACATAATGGAAGTTGTGACCAAAGTAGTCATTGATCAGAGCTTAAAGCTCAACGAGTGAAAATGAGCCTCGAGCTCAAAAGTGATTAAGAGCCTAAGGTTCACTACGTAAAATGAACCCTGTATGCCCCAAGCAGATAAGGGATAGTTAGTAATAAGCCCGATATCCAATGGATACAGGATAGTTTAGGCACTCGATCATAAAAAAGTAACAAATATAAAGTGAGTCTCATGTGCACTACATATGCATTATATGGATGATTAAAGTGCATTGAATGTGAAGTGTGAAATATTGTGAATGTAAATTATGTGTTATATGACTGGGTGAGCCATCAATGATGGTCACTCATTGAGTTCACAAAACTCACCCAAAATTTGCAAATATTTTTCAGGATAAAAAAAATAGCCTGTTAGGCAAACGGGAGTATACCTACAGCATGTAAGTGAGGGATAGAGGTCGGGAACAGTTCGTGTCTACATTGTATTTCTTTATTTTTGTACTGAATTGTATATTTCGCAACTTTTGTATCGAATAATGTATTCCGAAAAGTTTTGCACAATGTGTATTTGAACTATGTTGTAACGAAAAGACATTATGTCTAAAGTGTTTTGTATTTGTGAAAGGGCCCTAATGGCTATTGAAAGTTTTATTGATTGTATTGTTACGATTGAAAAAGTTTATGAATAAAGTGAACCCAATTTGGTTATGGATTTCCGCATATTATGTTGGTGGTTTAAAAAAAATACCAATTTTTGAATGATTAAGTGATATAGCATGCCACCCTTGCAGGGCACGGACTCAGATATCCCTTAGGATGTTGGATACGTGTCTGGCGGGAGTGGAGTGCTACACCTTAACTCCTTTTACATGCCTAAAGGCTCTAATGTTCTACAATACATTATTGTCATGAACAATGCATGGAACTATATCAAGTTCGTTAAAGAACTTATTGATCCAATTAATCATTTCTACTAAATGAAAAGTATATTATGGCTTAATTAGCAACCATTGACACATTTGAACTTTTCCAATCTTAAATGATATTGTTTTAAGTAAAATAGACCTTAATTAGGATTTACTTCTAAATTTAATATGCATATAACAAATATCTACTGATATATAAAATAATGGATATCTTTAATACTTCACAAGTATCAGATATCTCAAATTCTAAACTTCTTTAATACATTATAAACTTCTTTATTACATTATCTATATACTTGGAATTAGAATAGGTAAACAATTTCCAATCTATCTCTATAGATCTAATTCCCAAAATTAAGTTGTTACCTTTTCATATCCAACAATAGTTGTTCTTAGACAATTATATTTTCAAAAATTGAAAATTAGAATTTTTATTCTCTATAAGCAATACGTATCCATATAATCTCACTAAAGAGGACAATTATACTTCCACTAACCTTCTTATAGATATGATAAATTAACAATCATCTTCAAAATAAAGTGTTTTAATTCACCATGAAAGTGGATTTTTCAATGTCTTGTATCCTTTCAATTATGCATCAAATGTATAAACAATGGAACTAGTTCCAATTGGATGTATTGTCATGAGATTTGAACTTTTCAATTTCCATTTTACTACCACTACTTATCTTAAGACACATTCTCCTTCAAGTTTGAAACAAACAATTTGTTCCATAGTTCTGTAAGATTATATCTAACCTTTTGGATATCTTATAACCTTTTATTATCTAATTTAGTTATAAACTGAGTGGATAATACATACTTCAACTAAGCATCACATCCTTAAATCATTAACTTTTATTCTTTCAAGTCTTAGAGTTCCATGTCTAATATGAAATCTTGTTAATTAATCTAATTTAAACTATCATAGGTAAGTCATTTTACAAAGCATCATTGTAGAAGAAATAAATATTACATTTATACAATATCTCATATTTTATATCCTTCCTTACAAAAAATCATACTTTTATGAATTTAGTTATGTAAGTATTCATTAGATAATCTCATTCCTTATAGATAACTAAAAAATTTAAAACTAATCAAATCAATCTCTTTAAAGTGCTTCAACATTCTCAATGTTTAATTTCTATTTAGATTTAATTATTTAAATTTTTTAAATTTTTAAATCAACATTTAATTATATATATATATGATTGTATCCCATAAAGTTGTTAGTAATACTAATGAAATATATAAATCATCATTTTATGAATTGTTATTCCATCCAACACATTACATGTATAAGATTTAGAAATTCAATATCATCATCATTCTTTCACCAAAGATTGATTTGGTTATTCTTCAACTTAAAAAAGTTTCATATAATTCATAATTAAAAGCATACATCTCACATGTTATCATTAAAGATTATTAGACATTAATCAACTCAAAATCTCAATACATTTTTTCATCTATATGATTTTAACATATCTTTAAAACTTTGTCACCGAGTCCTCAATATGGATAATGGAGAAATGACATAATGGGCATGAAATTTTCTTTTCTAACTTTGAGAACTCTTCTCAAACATAATCATATGTCTAAAAATTTTGGTTCATTAACTCTTGATATCAACTATACTAGACAAGGTAAATTCCACTCATAAAAAATATAAAAGAAAAGCAAGTGATTGATTATATGTCATGGCTACCAAGTAAGATTAGGCCTTTAATCATATATTTGGTTACTCCACTATTTAATTTGAAATAATAGTCGTCTCTACTATTTGGAAAGATTACTCTAATATTTCTAGTAGGCTAAGATCACATTCAAATTTAGTTAATCTTGAGTTTGCTCAACAAATCAACTAAACTTTAATTAGGTAGATAATAACTTTATCAATCACATCTCATGTTATTCCAAAATATGTCTTATATGTTATCTTTTATGTTATTCCTAACCCTACCTCGAATTTATGTGATCATAAATTTGCTCATTCAAATCACATAAATTTAGTTAAATAAAGCCCACTCTTATAATACTAAATATATTCGGGTTAAAGCGACCTTGAATTAGCTCAACAATCTTAACAATAAACAGAACTATAGTTTATTTTTATAATAACAGAAGACAGCAATCATGTTCAAAATAGGTACTTAAATGAGAGACTTAATTTTGTTCGTCCCATCAAATAGAAAATTACACGTATAATGTCGCAAGTATAAAATATACAATTCAACATACATAATATATCAAACATATATTCAAACATGCAACTTATGCTCTCAAAATCAAATGATATGCATAAAATATTAAGCTTCATTTGACTTTAGTTATTGATCTTCATAATCTAAAATAATATTTTCAACTCCTTGGAAAAATTAAATTAGATTAAGCTCATTGATTCCTAAATAAACTAAATTTTCATTCCAAATAGACATTTAATTTTATTTGAAAACAATTTTCAAATCCAAATAGAAAATTCTTCTAATTATCTTGACTCCTTCAATTTAAAACAATTTTCAATAAATTATACTTCTTACTTATTATAATTTAGAAATGCTCCTTTTTCAAAATTTAACAAGTAAAACATTCTAATCCAATTAGAAAAATGTTTCTAATCTAATTAAAAATTACTTTTCCTTAATTAGAAAACTATTTTATAATATTAAAAAGAAACTAATATGAAAATTTAATAAACCATATTTTAATTTAATTAAGAAAGTTATTTATTTATTTAGAGATTAATTTCTTAATTAATTAAAAAATTATTCTTTAATAAATTAGAAAACTAATTTTCAAATATCAAAGAATGCACATTTTTCTCAATTAATTAAAAAAACTTTTCAAATTTTAATCAAAAAATATCTTTTCTAATATATCATCAAACTTATTATTCATAAATAAAGTAACAATTTCTAAATAAATTATATAATAATTTTTCTAAACAAATATATTGTAAATTTAATTTATGTCAATCAAATTGAAATAAATAAATTTAATTAAGAAATTACTTAAGAAAACACTTTTTTTAATTTTCATGAATCTAATTAACTAATTTCAAACTAACTTAAACTAATTAATTCTAATTTTAAGAACTATTTTTAAAATTAATTATTATAATTTAATTATTAATCTTAATCATATTAAGACAAATAATTAATTTTATTTTGAAATTAAGATCCCATCTTGATTAATATAATCTCATTATGTTAATCATCTAACATAATCTAATTATGAAAGATAACTCTTCTAAGCATTTGCTTGATTTTAATTATTAATTTGATAATTAATTTAATTTAATAATTCAACTATTTGAAATATTAAACTAAATTTCAAAACATTCATAATTAAATCAACCCTTTGAAAAGAATTTTCAACCAATTAAAAAATACTTGTTCAAATTTATTAAGAATTTAATTATACTTAATCCTAATTAATTCAATTAAATTAAAATGAAAGGTATAAAACCTATAATAATAAAAAATAAAATGAGAGGGGACTGTTTGGTGCGTGCGCAGACTATTTTCAGTGAGGCATTCCGTGGCAGCATTTGTCTGAAGACGTTGAATCCGGCGTGGGGAGCGTGTAATCTTTTTTCCAGCTAGGAATTTTTGCATTTTCGCGTTACCTGCTCCCAGTTACATCTCCAGCGACCACAACCTTGGTTTTTGGGCGATTGTCGCCCTTGATTAGTGACAAGATAGCCACTATCTCAGTCGACTGCAACAGAGAAGCAACTTTAACTTGGGGCGATTTCTGGCCCTCGCCAATTGCCACTGGCAATAGTCCCCACCACTGATCGAAGAATCATCTTTGTGTGGCGGTTGAATGAGGCTTCTCAATCTCATCTATCAACTTATTTGCACAATCATGTGAAACATAGCAAAAGACATAAATTCTAGAATACGCACAAGTTCTATCACAAAAGTTTCCAAAAACTGCGAAGGTAAGGTTAAGCAAGGTAGATTGATTTTCATAGTTCAATAAACAAGAAAATAGTCCTAGTTTTTTAGCCAATTTCCAGAAAAAAAAAAAAGGGACAAATTATGCGTATGTTTGAATTTTTATAATCAAGAATAAATCATATGAGGCTTTGCATCATTAACCAAGGAAAAATCTTAATCAGTATTCAGCAGATTCATTAATTAATTAACATTTTAAGTCTTATTTTTTATTCAAATCAATAACAATCATGTAAATTTAATTAAATTATAGAATGAAAAGTTGGTTATGATACAATTGTTGGAAAATTGGAAGTGACATCGTTAGTAGTGGAATAATTACATAAATATTTCATATTTTGATTTCTCAATAATCTTAATTTCTACCTCATTTTAAAAATTGATCATTTTCTTGTCATACCCTTCAAATCATGTATGTAAGCGGTTCATCTTAACTACAACCGCCCATGAATCTGGTCTTTGACAATTTTCACAAAATAAATTAAGAGAACTTTGCAACTGTTACAAAGACAGTTAGGCAAAGAGTGTTAGCTCCTTTAGAGCTTAAACCTACTTAAAATAGGTTTTAGACATTTTGTTAGTATTGCAAATAAGTCAAATTAAATGCCAATTATCTCAAATAAAATATAATATCTTGTATTGATTCTTATTTATTAAATGTCTCATATTTAATCATCTAGTTTTTCAAACTTTACAATTAAGTCTAACTTGATTAAAATATCTCTATCTTCAATATGTTCTTTAAATGTAACCCACTAGATTTATAAATATGTTGTTAATGGATACAAATTATAACCTTAAATTATATTTAGGATTAGATAAATTAAAATCATTTTTATCTTTAATTATCTAATTAAACAATTTATATTTATAGATCAAGATTGACATCTAACAACGCATCATAAGTAACCAAATATTTGGAAATGTTAAAGTGGTTTTGACTAACTTTTCTGTGCGTAATTTTTTTGCATAATTTAATCATTTCATTATATAATATTTCAAATAAACATAAAGTATAGAATTAATGTCTACTCTATTTTAAGTTCAATCATATTAATTCTCCACCATTAGCTATTGATGATATTTGTAAACTATTTATAAAATTTCATTTCACCTTGGTTAAGGATTTCCCTAATCAACACTAATATGAATAATAAAGCATTCTTTTTAATTACTCTAGAGTGATGAATTATACCTTGATCACTCAACTATCTTTATATAGTTCATGTTATATCTAATAACTATCGTTGACCTATCATTAATTAGAACAAGTCATAAGTAGTATCAAAATATAGCAATCCATGTACAAGATAACTTTAGTGATCTCAAGTCAAAATATCATCACTACAATGAGAATTTTCATAGACATACAAGTAATGTTCAAAATTGATTTTTTATATGAGATCGGTTCAATGAAATTTTTCCTTAATAAGTATCTATATGTTTGTTTAAGTATCTTCATACTTTAGTCTATGAGATCGATTACTTCTATTATAAGGAAAAATATAACATGTGCTAGTCTTTTTTGTTATATTAATATCTAATCTTAATAGAATAATGACTAAGAATAATTTAGAGGTAGTACATAAACGCAATATGAATATCATAATTATAATCTCATCATAATTTCATTTGTAATGTATATTTATCTCGTAGATTTTATCATAAACATCTAAATATGTATAAGATAAAGAATGTCTTTAGATTATTTTATCAATAAATTACAAAAAATTGAGTGGTTGGAAGGCATAAACCAAAAATACTATGCTATGTTACTCAGTTCAACACTTTTTTTAACATAACTAAATGTGGTTTTTTGGTCAATCTAATATGTATTAGTTTAGTGTGCTTGAATGCTAATTCCATTATTTTATGTTGCACTATTTTGTGTTGCTCAATTCAATACGTTCTGTTGCTCGGTTTATATACCACGTCGTATATTTCAAATTGTTTGTCGCAGGTCTTAGAATAGTTTGCTATAAGAACTTTCTTACATTGTAATATTTATAAATGAGGACGTAGTCATTTTTAAATGGGTAATTTAGGATTATGCTTCCCCGATTTATGGCTAATATCGTGGAAAGCTTATACTCGTAACATTTTTAAGTTTCTTGGAGTCGGTAGAGGTCGAACTTAGCTCGATCGTCTATCAAAGTAGTCTTCTCTTATTGATATCGACTTACGAAGATCCATTGTGTATTCGTACAGACTAGGTTGTTGCTTTCAAGAAGGTTAAAGTACGAAAGTGATATGGCACTGAACAATTGTAGAAGGATACAATGTCTTGTGAGGTACCCGCAGATGAGTGGGTCAGCGAACTTATCGTCTTAAAAGTAGAAACCTTAAGATTTGGCCCGTGAATTAATTTCCGTATGCATTGGTGCTTGGATGCTTCAACTTTTTAAAAAGTCTGAACGTAAACGCACGAAAGCTTGTGAACATGATTAAGTCCATTGAACAAGTAAAAGAATAACAGGGTAAGCTAATTATTAAATTTGATGCTTTTGACTAGGACAAAGTTACGCATTATTCATTACTTTCTTGGACATGGAGAAACTTTTTAACCTTCTTATCTGCATTTTGGACTGCTCTTGCTAAATTAAACTATGTTACTCTAAACCAAGATTTACGGGTGTCTTGTTTTCAAGAAACTATGTTACTCTAAACCAAGATTTACGGGTGTCTTGTTTTCAAGTACCAAAAGAACGTTGCCGACTCATAAGACAAGATCTCCTTTCAAATCCTCGTTGGATTTCATTAAAAGGCTGGTCCACAATAACTTGAAATCTTTGATCCTTCTCTTCCTTTCTAGGGGATGACATTTGGGTCCGGATCGGCATAGAACATCCCAACCCGGCCGCAATCAATGCGGTCAAGCTCAGGTTAACCAGTTCTCAAGTCCAAAATTCAAATTTTGTCAAACCTCAAGCCTCCAATTGGGCCGAACTTGGGGCCCAACATACTGTAAAACAAAAATGACTTCATTTTTCTTTAGAAGAAAAACGTCATTTTAGACTAAATTGATTCATTTTACAAGTTATTTTAGTCTAGGATAATATTTCCATCTACGCTCATTTGTGATCCTTCCTTAATTGTCCTATGCCCTACCTTCTTCCCCTCTCTCTCTCTCTCTCTCTGAAACTAGACTTCACTTCACTACTACCACCCCTTCATCGTGCCGCCTCTTTACATACCCTCCAGCCTCCCATGTAAGTTACTATGAGGTTTGAGAACTTACACAACTATATATATGCCTATGTATGTAATCATGTAAGTATGATTAAGTAACATACATGGTCACGTATACATTCACTAAAGATAAAAGAGATTCTTAATTCAATTGTATGCTTACAGAAGACCAATAGGAGTTGGCTAGTGTTAGGAGAATGATTAGTTAGTTACGATTGTCATTGATCATGTTTGTTATGATCTGATCATAATCAGATTAGTTAGATAAGATTAGATTTGTTGGTTATTGTTAGAATATATTTTATATATTCTTTATTTGATTTTGGCATTTTTTAATTGGACATGGGAATTAATAATTTTTTAAGATATGCCTAAATTGGTGGTTGCATTTTGGAAGGTGTTTGGGATTTGTTTTGGAAAGATAATCCTGATAAGCATGATTTTTTGAATTGATCTTTATTTGATATTGTCCTTGTTTGAATATGATAAGGAAACAAAAACCTAACAATATGTGTGGCTAATATGCTTCTTGATAGCTCACGTGATTTTAGAGAAAACTACGTCTGCTGTTTTTGTGTGGGCTGCGCTAATACTCTGGGAGTTTTTGGTTTTGTGGCTTTGGTGAAGAGAAGGTGTGCATGAGAAACTGTGTGGGAAGATTGATCAACTGTTGCTGTGTTTTCTTCTCTTGATCTTTTGATTAAATGGTCCTTGTGAGATGTATGCTTGATTAGGATAGTGCAGTCTACGTGAAACACAACAATTGAGTTGGTGGCTGTCTATGTTTTTGCTGGTGCTTTGTTCGTGTAAAATATCCTCTGCTTGGGCTGATTGCGTTGGTCTTCTTGGAGCATCTCTATTTCATTTCTTCTATCTCTATCAAGCAGTCTAGGAACTTGGCTATTTTCAGTGAAGAATTTCATATCTGAAAAATTGTTATTTTCTTGTTTTATTTGTGTTTGCGTTTGAGTAGAAATAGTTAGAAAATCCTCTGATAAGGTTAACACGAGTCGGTCGTATTATTGGGCGTGAAGGTCTTTCACGGGTAGTTAGGTTGTGGTTTAGTTACATAGATTGAGTCATACGGAGTTGATCAATCTTTGTAATTTTTGTGAACTACAATAGAAGAAATTAATCTGGGTGAGAGCCCAGCAGACGTAGGCAAGTTTGCTGACAGTTGTTGATATACTCGTGCGAAAAAATTAATTTTGGACAGTCTGCGATTTTATTGACGATTTAATTTTCTCAATTGGTATCAGAGAA
>JANJEY010000006.1:19085301-19100023 GCA_024703695.1 Erythroxylum cataractarum
TTTGGTTCCCCTTCTAACCCCTGCTAATATTGTGGGTTGCAAGTGGGTATATCGTATTAAGCACAATCCTGATGGCACGATTGAATGAAACACAACTCGATTAGTTGCACAGGGGTATAGTCAGTAGGAAGGCATTGATTATGATGCTATGTTTAGTCCTGTGGTTAAGGCCACTATTGTTCAGATTTTGCTTTCTCTTATTGTCTCAAAGGGCGGGTCAATCTCTCAATTTGAAATTTCCAATGCATATCTTAATGGTTGTTTAGAGGAGGATGTGTATATGTGTTAGCCCCCTAGTTTTGTTGATTCTCGTTGCCCCAATTTTGTGTGTAAGTTATAGAAGTCTATCTATGGTCTCAAACAGACCCATCGTACTTGATACCATCGACTCAGTAGTTTTTTTATTATCTATTGGCTTTGTGGATTCTCATGTGGATAGTTCTTTGTTTATCAAGCATTCTGCCACCCATTTTTTTTTATCTTTTGGTTTATGTTAATGATATTATCATCACTAGTAGTAACTCTAAGCTTATTCGTGCCTGTATTCAACAACATTCTCAAGAATTCAAGCTTCGTGATCTTGGTAAATTACACTATTTAGTTTGGAATTATTTTATCCCAACAAAAATATTTGCAAAACTTGTTACGTAAGATGAGGATGGATGGTGTTAAACCGATTAATAGTCCCATGGCTACTTCTACTCATCTCTCTGTTCATGATGGGGAGCCTTTGCCCAATCCACATCTTTACAGGCAGACTATTGGTGCTCTCCAATATGCTTGCATGACTCGTCCGGATATCGTTTATACTGTCAATAAGGTTTGTCAGTTTCTTTCCTCTCCCACTACTCTTAATTGGCAGGCTTGCAAGCGTGTGCTTCATTACATTAAGGACATGCTAGCTCAAGGATTACTCATCACTCCATCTTCTAATGCTCATCTTCAAGCCTTTTGTGATGTTGATTGGGCAAGCACTAGGGATGATCATCGTTCTACAGCAGGCTATGCTATTTATCTCGGTAATAATTTGATTGCTTGGTTTGCTAAAAAACATCCTACTGTTGTTCATTCTTCCACTAAGGTTGAATATAGGTATGTTGCCAACACTACAGCAGAGCTTATTTAGTTACGATCACTTTTGAAGGAATTAAGACAGCCCATTTGCAATCCTACTATGTTATGGTGTGACAATGTTGGTGCTTCTTACTTAGCTGCCAATCTCTATTTGAAAGCCAAGACCAGGAGGTCGACTTCCATTTTGTTCATGACCAGGTTAGTCAGCGACTTCTCACAGTTCAATATGTTTCCTCTATTGATCAGGTTGCTGACATCTTCACCAAGTCATTATCCACTTCCATATTTCTATCTCTCGGAGACATGCTTTGAGTTGCTTCACAACCACCCTCTTTAATAGGAGAATGATTAGTTAGTTACGATTGTCGTTGATCATGTTTGTTATGATCTGATCATAATCAGATTAGTTAGATAAGATAAGATTTGTTGGCTATGATTTTAGTGCTTGTATTATAAATATCTATATACATTTGTTGTATAATATCATCTAGAAATATACACAATTCAAACATTTCAATTGCTAGGAAACTTTTTGTGAAGCTGGAATTATTTTATCTACAGTTGAATTATTCTTAGGAACAAAATATCTATATGAAATTGTTTTACCACTATGTGAAATAAAGAAAGTTTTATCTGATTGGATGTTCCAATGAGGTTATTCAGGTTATGGCAGAGTAGACGATGGAGAAATTGAATTTTTATTAATGTATGGTTGGACATATTATTGCAATCATATCTGTGTTAGACTCGAGATATAAGATGGAGGAGGTTAATTTTATATATAATATGTTGTATGGTGAACAGACTCAATAGCATGTAGATGTCATTAAATAATTCTAGTATGGTTTGTTTAATAATTATCAACTCAAAATGGACAAAATTCAGGATCAGGATCATAGTAGTTTAGGTTGTTCAGCTCCGATTTCAGTTTCATGTTCAACCTTATCTTTTAAGACCAATTTGAAACTTTAGCTTACAAAATTCATGAAAGAGAAAAGGACTAGGACTTTGTACCATATGATAGAATTAGATAAATATTTGATAGAAGATTAAGTGGTCGAAGTTGAATGTTTGCAGTTCGATGTATTATTATGGTGGGAGAGTTGTGGAAATAATTTTCCGATCATGCAAGTAATTGTATGAGACTTATTAACAATTCCATCATTTACTGTTACTTTGGAATCTGTTTTTAATACTGGTGTTCAGATAATTAGTCCTCATCAGTCTCGACTTTATCCTCGTATTGTAAGAACCCTTATATGTGTTCAGAGTTTGTTAGAAGATGAAGATAGTGAAAGTAAACTCTTTTTCTTTTTGATATATTAATTTCGTCTATCTTTTATATTATCTTACCTTATATTATTTTTTATAATTTGTGTATTATTAGAACCACAAGTAATAATGAAGAGGTGAGTAGTCATATACATACTCATCAATTAAGTGAACATTATTTTAATAAAATATTCTATAATTAATGTTTATTTTAATTATTTATTAATTACTTAATATTTCTTTAATTTTAATATTACGGTACTAAATATAATATTTCTCCATACAAAATAAGTGATCAAACTATTGATGATCCTACCTACAATGATTAGATGCTCTTTTTAGTCTCTAGTTTCTCCAATTTCCACTTACCACTCTCAGTCTCTCTGGGTCTTAAATTCCTAATCCATAATATTATTTGAATTTTTGTAAATTTTATTGTTTAAAAATTTTGGATAATCATTATTGTAAATTATGTTATCAATTAATGAATTTTGTTTTTACCATCAATTAATTAAATTGATCACTTTAATTATAATCTTTTTCTTCATTTCATATAATCTTATCCTCTTTGGTTTCATCTTATTTATTATGTACATTTTATATATTCATTTATTATAAAATTTTAATTTGATTAAAAACTTTAATTAATTAAATTGATTATTTTAATTATAATTTTTCTTTCATTTCTTACAATCCTAACTAAATCCATTAATGAATTTTATTTTCAGTTTTTTTTATAAGTCAGAAAATTTATAAATAAATAAAGGTATGTACAACATATTATAAAAGATTGACTTCTTGACAATCTCTTATCTAAACTAAAGAACCATACAAACATAACATCAACCTAAACCATTCTACTAAATAAGATGATCATATCAAGGATCACCTAAGTTTTATATAAAATCTCAATTTTTATTAATCAATTAAAATTTGTAACTTTAATTAATTAAATTAATCACTCTAATTATAATCTTTCGTTCATTTCTTATAATTTAAAAATGACTTTTTAATTTCGCAATTTCATTTAATTGAATTAATTATTTTAATTATAATATTTTTCTTTTATTTTTATAATCTAAAAATGATGATGGATCTAGCCCCGACTTTAACCTAGTTCAACAGGCCCAAGCCTAATTTTCATCCTCATCCCTACAAAGATCCTATCATCCACTCATTAATGAATTTGATTTATCTTTATTTTAATTTTTTAAACCAATTAAAATTCACAACATATTATGTTTAAATAAATTTTTATTAAAAATTGGGTCAATCCCAAGGCCCAAATCCAATTCTACCAACCCGACCCACTACCATCTCCAATTGTTACCTCGAATATATCAGATTACAAGTATACCCTAGATTCAATTCGACAACCACCATTGCGCTGAAGAAGGAACAAGAAACGGATTTTGACACATAATACAATCTTTCTTTACTAACAACAGAATTAACTTACAAGGAAAGGGACTAAAAATTGACACCAACAAGAAATAGAAATTTCTCCAAGGTCTAGCATGACAAAAATCCAGCTGACCGAGGCTTGCTTAAGATTTACAAAAATGAACACCTAAAACTAATTCTGGACACATTTTACACCAAGTACGGCTC
Organism: Erythroxylum cataractarum; assembly: GCA_024703695.1. Taxonomy (NCBI): domain Eukaryota; kingdom Viridiplantae; phylum Streptophyta; class Magnoliopsida; order Malpighiales; family Erythroxylaceae; genus Erythroxylum; species Erythroxylum cataractarum. Next base: position 19,089,259 of record JANJEY010000006.1, read on the forward strand.
TGCAACTGCCAAAAACTCCAGTGCAGACACCCATACCTTCTAAAACAAACAATCAAAAGACTATAATAAAATCGATATATAATAACCTAAGACAATATCGAAGCCCAATCAATCTCGTACGACGGATACTTCTGCAACGAGAAGTTCACAGAATCAACATCCAAAGGAGCCTCCTCGAAATCCAGGAACGTCAGATCTGACAACGGCGATGATCCGCCAGAACCCTCACTATCCGTCGGAACCGGAGATGGTGTCTCGACCTTCAAACACTTGTCGTCGACGACAACATGCGGCGGCAGCTGTTCAACTCCCATGTCGCGAACTTTCTTCTTCGACTGTTTCCCTCGCTTGACTCCCTGTTTCGGCGATTTTGCCAGGTTTTCACAAATAGCCTCGAGCTTGGCGTCAACAGACGAGTGGAGAGGCTTGTACTCGCCGAGCTTGCCTTCTATGTGAGAGCCTTGATGTCGGAGGTTAGGGAAGTTGAGCCTTGCGAAGTCACCTCGGAGTTTATAGGCCGCTTTGTCGTAGGCCAAAGCAGCTTCCTCGGCAGTGTCAAAAGTGCCAAGCCACAACCGGGTCCGGTTCTTGGGTAAACGGATCTCCGCGACCCACTTGCCCCAGTGGCGTTGCCTCACTCCTCTATAGAGCTTGGTGGCTTTGGGGGGACAACCCGAATGCTTCATGGGCACGGGTTTCGGAGCCAGGAAGTTGAGGGACTGTTGATTTGTGGCTGCGTGGTGGGGATGATGATTTTGAAGGTGTATTTGGGATTGGATCTGGTGGATCTGGGCGGGAGTAAGGGTGTTGAGCCCGATTGAACTCGGTTGCTGGAAACCGGAAAGGTCGTGGATCGAGAACGCAGTTGGGACCGAGTGGGTCGTCGAAGTGGAGCAACCATACAAGGGCTGTTGTTGGTGGTGGTGGGAAGATGTGGAGAGTGTATCAGAGAGAGAGAGAAAGGAGTTATAAGAAGTAGAAGGGTACAGAGAAGAGAAATTCGAGGGATAATGGGTTGTCGGTGGTGACGAAGAAGCACTCTTCATAAAAGGGCCAAGTGCCTCCATCAATTCCCCACCACCGCCTTCGTGGTAGTCTGACTGAAGCGGTATGCTACTGTAGAAATCCATTGTAGCTGCCATAGCCTTCAACACGCTCGAGCAAAAAGGACACTTAAGAAGGTTATTATAATAAACAAACCTGAGTCCTAGAAATCTAAACTAAGAATCCAGTTTTTTGCTGAGATAAAATTTTAATATCAAAAGAGGTTTAGAAATACAACCCCAGATGACTTAGACCAACCAACCTTTGAGGGACAAAAATAAAAACAACCCTCTAAGTCGATTAGCAAACAAAACCAAAAGAACAAGAAAAGATGTACAAAAACGTAAAACTAAAAAACCTGGATCAACAAAGAAAAGATGTACAAAATTAGAAGATGAAGATGTGAAAACGGAAAACTAAAAAACCTGGATCTCGATTCTGAAAACACCTGGCTTTCTAAGAAATCATTCTTTTCAAGTTTGCTTTTTAACTATATTTGGTTACTCTAAAAAACAAACCCAACAAATCAGAACTTGAAAGACAGATGATTAACAGAAAGGGATTCAGAGAAGCGGGATGTTACTAGAGGGGGGGTGGGAAGAAGAAGCGAAGCGAAGATCAAGAGCAAGAACAAAAGAACAAAATGAACTCTCTTTTGCAAGTGAACAACTCTCAGCCTCACCTTGTTGCAGCCCAGGGCAGGCACTTTGTCGTTTATATAAAGAAAGTGAGGAACCATAATTATCTCACTAATTTAATCACAATTGTTAATTACCAATTGATAACCCTATCCAACAACACTGTAGTTGCTCTTAATTATTTACTGCCGCAGAACCCTGTAGTTGTTCTAGTGATGTTGGAAAGCACTTAAGTTAGTCCATTAGAGGAATGACACGTGTAAAAGTAACCGTCTGTCCACCGTCACCTGTCCATCACCCACCGTCAGGTGTGAGTGGACTGGAGTGTATTGCTTAAATTATCTCTTATCGTTGTTGACTTTGTTTTATGCGTTCACATTTTCTTTTCGGAGGCTATTGCACTCACTACCCCACCACCAGCATGTGCAATAATGAACGATCCATTTTTTCCAATTTGATTTTTGCAAGGGATAAATAATTTGCACGCTCCCGCCACGTTGCATAAAGAAAAGAATACCCATTTAAAATGACATTATTAGCTTAAATTTGATAAAGATGAGACTGCACAAGTTGATAAACAGTTGAAATCTTATTAAATTATCCAAATTAACATATCCAATATGAGAATTAAAAGGATACAGTTTTCGAAGTTGCGAACTTTTTCGTGAAATTTTAAAGATCATCATCTTAGCTCTTTGTGCGTTATAAGATGGGGTGGCTGGCGGAGTATTGAAAGATGACCGGTGATGTTTTAATCACTCCATTTGTGGATGTCTTTTTTTTTTTTTAATAACTTGGGTACAATTTATCCCATTTATTCAAATGTACTACAGACGATAACAAGAAATTTAAACAAACCAAAAAAGAAAGAAGAATCTAGAGCTTCAAGCCTATGTAATTTCAGGTCAAGTTTTTATGCCCTTTCAGATTCACAACTTTACTAAGAAAAACAAGTTGTGAATAAGAAAAACAATTCTCATAAGAGTATTATTATTATTATTATTAAAATAAATAGTTAAAACTACCATCTGATGTCCCTTATTGCCTGTTGAATATACAATAGTTAAAACTATGATTTAGTGTCTCTTATTGGCTGTTGAATTAGCTGGGACAAAATGATTAAAATAAATTATAACATTTTCATCATAATTTAATCTAAATTTAAACTTTAACATGTTTATAAAAATTTAATGTGTTACAAATGTTTTAATTTTTTTGTCAGATTTTCATCATAAAAATATATTTAATATTTTAAACGCATCCTTTATTAGATATATATCTTCACTGCAACAAATTGGAGTTTTAACTACTATTTTTTCTACAATTTAAAATTCTTGGCTAAAAGTTACTCTTTGACTATAAAATTTCAACATTGTACCTTATTGAAATATACCTCCAACTTAAAATATTTTGCTAGTTTTTAATAGTAATGGCTACATTAAAGTAGGTTACATTTTATATTCATAGCTAATAAGATTTGACAACATTTTTAGCTTTGAACTTAGTTTCTTAGCCAAAGGTTTTAGCTATAAAATAAAATTTGATCATATTTTTTAACTATGAACTTATTTTCATAATAAAATATTTTTAGTTACGAAATATTTTTTGTATCTAAAACACATAAATCTTATAACTATTAGGTATGAAAATAAATTTTATAATTCAAAAGCTTTTGCTACAAAAATATTTTTGTAGAAAAAAGAAAAAGAATAAAAAAACAATGAAAATGACGAAATTTTGTCCACTAAATCTCCATACTAATAACCTAAGGCTACTACTTTATGTTTTTCTTTATTTGTCTTAGTGTTCTAGCAATTATAGTGTTTTTGTGTTTTTTTCCACCAATTGGCAATGTATGTTCTACCTATTTAAAAGGGTTCTTCTTCTTCAGCTAATTGTGTTTTCAGTTCATTCATGGTTAATGTAAATTATGGTTGAGTCAATTGGTTAATGTAGAGATGTGGTAGGTGCCAATTGGCTTCTGGTAGGTAAGAATAATGAACCAATGCGCTTCTTTTTCTTACCTATATCTACCTCCATTTCTCACTATTGCTTTGTATTATTGTGACTTGAAAATAGGGTTGATATGCCTAAGTGATTATACAACTTGTATTTGTGATGTTTGTTTTCTTGATTTGTTGGTGCTATGTTTTTTTTACTTATGTTCTTGCTAGTCTAACCTAGCTTTTTTTGCAATAATTTTTACATTAGTCATTATCTATGGGTCTTGAAAAAGAGAATCTAACGTTGTAGATTGTATAGTTTTAACCTTCACATTATGGATTTAAAATGTTAATTCTATCGATCATGAGGAAAATATGAATATTGGCAAAGAGAATCTGGCAAAATAGATTGCATAGTTTTGATCTTCAATCTTTGGAGTTGAATTGTTGGGTTTATTGACTACAAAGAAAAATACGTTTAAAATAAGGAAAATCCATTTTAATATTAGATAATGTGTCTTGCAAAGGTAAATATTCTTACTTTACGTATTTTCCTTATGCGTCCAATATCTTATAGGTCTTGTAAGGTATTACTATAATAATGTTTATGCTTTTGAAAATGAACTCAAATTGGAGATGATTCTCCTAAAATCAAATTCTTTTACATATGATATTAAAATTATCTAACTTTGCAATAAACTCAAGCATTATTACTATTTATATAGAAATCAACTAACTTTGAAATATTCTTATTTATTTGAATTATTTAGTTAACATTTAGGCCAAGTAAAATTGAGAAAGTTCCATTAAAATATGAAGAGAAATTTTGATTAAAAATCTCATGGCTTTGCGCATATACTTTGCACTTGTCATTAGTTACATTTATACATATGATTTTTTTAATTTAATGAATTTTTTGTAAAAAATTTCATGTTTCGACATGTTTAGTTATAGGTTAAAAAAGTAATGTTGTTAGTTATAAAGATATGCATTATTATGCAATAACATATCTTTTTAAGCGAGCTAACTAGGCCATGTAAAGTAACCAAATGAATATTCTTCTTTCATTCTATTATCCTTTACTTAGTAACCAAATATGGATTTGGACTTGGCTCTTTCTATTGTCTCAAATGTAATGCTGGTTACACTTATATTGTTAATGCAATTAGTGTATCATGAAAGTGCTTTTTCTAGTGTCTTATTCTACTGTCGGTAACATTTATGTTGTTAATGTAATTAATGTTGATGATTGAATATATATTAATTATGATGATTGAAGTATTATGAAAGTGTTCTTTCTATTGTCTCATTGCAATGTTGGTAACATTTATGTTTTCTTTGCAGATATCTAACATAATAGCACCTGGTAGAAATAAAAAGAAAAAGGTAGCAGCTATCAAAATTAAAGAACAAAGAGATGTGCAACTTTAACTACATCAATAATTAAATCTAGAAATTCAATTCCTAGCCAACAACATTTTATCTCAAACAACAATGAAATTGGTAATGCATATTAATATATATTCAAATATATGTCTTTTTATTATCATATTCTTTTTTTTTTAACCATAGGAAATAGAGCATGTTCTAGTACATTGCTATAACAAAGTAACAATAATATTCTGCCTTCAAGTCCTACATAACAACTTCATTTTGTCTCAAACAACAATGAAGCAACTAGTGCAGGTTTGTTAATATTTAATACCTTCAACTAAACTTATGCTCAAATATATATTCATATATTCTAATATTTTCTTATCATTATTCATTTTTTGTCAACTTCCAATGTTAGTATTAGAAAAAAAAAGGTAGAGGTAAAAGTAGCAATGAATGAATGTTATAATGAATTGTAAGTTATCTATACATATTGATACTTAGCAAGGTCGTCCTGTAGACAAGGTCTAATATGTGAAACTGTCAAATGAGTTAGGGATTATTGTGAGAACAAAATTACCTTATTTGAAAAATGTTAAGGACTTGAAGGAAGACAACTTGCTTGAAAAATGCTTTAGATAAAGTTACGATAATTTTTCAAAATCTTTAACTATATGCAATATTATTTCAAAGATTTTAAGATCAATTACACTTTTACTTATTATTCACAGTTGAAATTGAATATTGTGGATATTGAGAACCCAGATGTTTCAAATCGTGTTACTTCATTATTGAAACAATGTACCAAATATCACTATTTCAAGTTACATAAGTATTATAAATCTTTTCTTTTGATGCGGAGGAATGAAGCCACATTCCTGAACGAATGTCTGAAGAAAATTTGAATAGTTTATGTGATTGTTGGGCTGACCCAAAAAGTTCATGTTTGTTTTTTTCCTTCATGTTTATTGGCATTAATCTTGTTAGATGATTTAATGAATAATTTATGTTTTTTTTCTTAATTTAGGAAAAATGTGAGAAGGCAAAGGTAGGTAGATCAAAATGGAAAACACCTTATAATCAAAGGTCAAAGCCATTTGTAGTTGCTCGAAATGAATATATAAGATCTATGTTTGTAAATTATACTTAAATCAATAAACAATACATTATTTATTATATCTTATATTTTTGTTTCATAAAATAGAGTGAGAAGCAACTATACGGACAAAAGTGTGATAGGATCACATTATATAAAGTAACTCACTATAAGGAAAGTAAAATATAAGTATCAGAAGAAGCAGAAAATAATTATGCAAGTAAGAAAGTTTGTTCAATATTTTTATTCATTTATTAATGTAGTAGTAAGTAGTAATATATGGAATGAATGTTAATTTTCTTTTTTTTTTTCTAATTTTAGAATAAGATATAAGAGTTATTAAAGAAGTATATGTTTAAGGGGAATGAGCTTAATGTAGAAGACATTTGTGATATAGTACTTGGTACTCGTTTTAGCTATATGAAAGGCCTTGACTATGGCCCTAAACCAAAAATTTCAACCTCAACATATAGAAGAATCATTGAACACCTTTAAGAGGAAAACAACAAGCTTAAGCCTGCATTACAACCTAAAGTAATCAAGAGACAAGAAACTCAAGAAAAATTAGCAAAACATGATATGTTATTCAAAATATTACTTGACTCAGTTTATATTTGAAATGAAGAGGAAAGTGAAAGGTACTAATTCTATCTCCTATACTTTTTTCTTTCATTTCCTGTGTGTCTATAATTTAAATTTAATACTTTTTCTCAAGTTGCAGAATAAATGAACATGCAACTAATGAGTGATTATGTTGTAAATGGTAAAATTATATGGTGTTTGTTTTAATTGGAACTAAATAATCATTGTATCAATACTCATAATATTTTTAGTTGATTTTTTTTGAATAATTACAGGTTCATAGACATGGACCATATTAGATAGTCATTCGAGTTATGCTTTAATATTTTTGTAATTTGAGCATGACATATTATAATTTGTAAACTGATCTCTTTATTTATTGTTTTGTCTATCAAAATTGTTCAGGTTATCATTAATATCTTGTATAAGAACAAATGATCATCCTTGAATGTTATGTTCTTTCTATTGGTATAATTTAATGATATTTATATAATTTTACTTTTAATATATAATGCTTAATATTTTGAATTAATAATATTTTTCTACAATTTAATTTTATAATAATAAGTACATAATTTACAATAAAAATGTCGATACATTATGTACAAACATATTATTCAATATCACGAATAAAAAATGTAACAAATAATATAACACGACATTACTAAAAACATAAAAAATGACATTTGACTACGCTTTAAAAAACTCTTGGCTATGTTTTATTTTTGTTGTCAATCATTTGTTGCCAAAATTTTTTTGGCTATATTTTATTTTCATCGTCAATCATTTGTTGTCAAATTTTTTTGCCAAGATTTGATTTTTAGCTACATTTTTGTAATGTTTTAGCTACAAAAATTTTTCGTAACAAATACTTTTTGTCTAGGATTTTTAAAAACGTTGCCTATAATTTTCACTATAGGGAATTGATGACACTTTATATGTCAAAAAAATGCCACAAATAACTATAGGTGACATTTTTTAGACAATTAGCTACTTTTTATCAAGTTGTTTACTTTGTTGTAGTGCTTATATGATAGGTGACACTCAAAATTAAGAAATAAATCTTCGTGTAAAGCTTTGTCTTATAAATGTAAACTACTCACATTTCTTTCAACAAAGAAGGGATAAAATCTACTAATAAGGCTTTGGTTTCACACTTTCAAAAATTGTCGAACTTCTAGAGGTTTTACAAAGATTTGCATTGGAATTTTGATTTTTCCACAAATTTGACTATTGGTCTTTCTTGAAAGCTCGGTACAAGAGAATCAAAGCCAGTTGAGAGTTTAAAGGATTGTTTTGGACCAAGTGCAAGCAAAGATTGATCAAAAGGATAATGAAATTTTAAATTTGAGGAAAATAATAAGTGATATGCAGAAGTTCAATTCCAAACTTTCGAAAAGGCTATCCCATAAAAGAAGGTTTGTTTTGTGTTTAGAGGCCTCATTTTCTGTCAAAGCTTTTTAGTTTATAGTGAGTGATGCTTATAGAACAATGCATAAATTTACCGTGGTTTTGATTCATTTGATGAGAAAAGATGGGTGAGATTTGGATTTGACGACCAATTCAATTCATTATAACATTGAGTACATGAAGAAAAGGCATATTTAATGTGCATTTAGTTTATTTTGTTTAGTCATATTTAGAGGTTTTGATATAAAAGTTTTTGGGTTAAATGAGAATGATGTTGTGAAACTCAGGTTAATTTCTACCAATAATAACAAATTCACCTCGAGCACTATTACCTAGGTAAATAGAAAGTGAACGATTATATTGACACCAGATAAATACCTGGGAAAGATTAGAGGGGTTACGACCCCACTTAAAATCTAACCTCCTAGACAGAATTTTTTCAGATATGTAATTTAATAGCACAATAATTCACTACAACTATACCTGATAATAGTTATTAAATGGACAAATAAAGAACACTAGAATTTAATGAGGTTCAACCATTTATGCCTACTTCCTCAAACACTATAAATTAATATTTTACTATTTTCAGAAAATAATACAGGTGAAACATTACAAAAAGAGTGAGGGAATTTTGCCTTAAGGAAAGATAATCAATTTTGGGATGATTTTAACTCAAGAGGGGAGGATCCTTTTATGGCTTTAGGAACCTCCACCATTCTCACAAATTTTCAATGTGGGATTATGGGATGAGCCACAATTTTTGACTACTCAACAAATCTCCGCCTAGTCGAATTCTAGTTTTTCAAATATCTCACAAAACTCATCTTTAATAGTATCTTCAAATGTGCTTTAAAGTGCCCATCTTCAAATTTTAGCAATATTAACCAAGTCCAAACAATGTTGAAACTTGACCGCAGTTACCACCTCTGTCAACATATCAACAGTTTTCTCAATGGTCTTAATCTTTTGGATTGCTACTCCACCTTCTTCCAAAACCTCTTGTACAAAGTGATAGCGATTATCGATGTGTTTCCTTCATGCATGGTAAACCTTGGTTTTTACTAAAAGTATATCACTCTAATTATCACAATGCATTTTGATGTGCTTTTGTCAAGCTCCTAATTCACCAAGCAATCCTTGAAGCCAAATTGCCTCCTTCACAGCCTCTACAGTTGCTATATACTTTGCCTCCATAGTTGACAAAGCCATTGTTGACTATAAGGTAGACCTTTAACCAACTAGTGCCTTTGTAAGAATAAACATATAGGCAGTAGTTGATCGACACCTATTAAAATCACTGACATAGTTAGAATCACAATATTCGACTACACATTGATCATTTTATTTATCCTGCTAAAACACCAAACCAACATTTATAGCATTCAAAATGTACCATAGAATCCAATTCACAACTTGCCAGGGTTCCTTTCTATGATCATGCATATAACTGCTCATAACCTCAACTGCTTATGAAATATTAGCCCTTGTACACACTAAATCATACATCAACCTGCCAATAACATTTGTATATGGTACTTTTGACATGTATTCTCGTACTGCATCATTCTTTGGAGACAAAGATGCACTGAGCTTGAAATGAGGAGCAAGTGGAGTATTGGCAGGCTTTGTCTTTTCATTCAAGCCAAAATGTTTTAGTACCTTTCTCATATATTGTTTTTTACTCAAACAAAGTCTCCCCAATTCCTTATTTTTGCTTATTTCTATACCGAGAATCTTTTTAAACTCACCTAGATCCTTCATTTCAAACACCTGATTCAACTGAATCTTCAATCTCTTAATTTCTTTTAGATTCTTTGAAACTATTAGCATTTTGTAAACATATAGGAGAAGATAGATGTAAGATCCATATTGTAGCTTGCGAAAATATACATAGAGATCATATTTTCTTCTTGTGTATTTTTGCTCCATCATAAACTTGTCAACTCGCTTGTATCATTGCCTCATAGATTGCTTCAATCCGTACAACAAATTTCAAGCTTGCACACTATATTCTCTTTTCTAGCAACTTAAAAACCTTAAGGTTGAGTCATATATATTTTCTCCTCTAATTCTCCACGTAAAAACGTAGTTTTTACATCTAATTGAACTAGTTCCATATCAAACTGCGCTACCAAAGCCAACAAAATTTGAATAGAAGAATGTTTTACAACTGGAGAAAAATGTTCATTATAATCAATTCACTTCGTTTGAGCATAACCTTTGGCCACCAACGTTGTTTTGTAACAAACATTATTCTTATGAGGAAATCCATCTTTCTGTGCATATACCCTTTTGTATCCAATTACTTCCTTTCCCTTTGGGAGACTATCTAGCTTCCATGTTTGATTCTTATGAAAGGAATGTATTTCTTCATTCATGGCTACCCTCCACTTATCTTCTTCTAAGCTTCTGATTGTTTCCTTATAAGTGGTAGGTGTTACAAAGGTTTTTCTTGGACTCAAACTTTCACCGCAAGTCGCGCCCACCTTTGTACGACAATCCCGCTTAGATCAGCTTAAGCAAGATTCAGCCTTCTCACGTGAATGCCGTCGAACAATTTCGTTATCCCTCGAACATCTCACACGCACACAAGTGTTTAAATATTTCCCTCACACACGAAAAGAACACAAGTGTAATACAGTAAAGAAAGCAACAAGAGATTTTTAAATGTAGCC
>JANJEY010000006.1:19125573-19143457 GCA_024703695.1 Erythroxylum cataractarum
AATAAAGAGTGAAAGTGTGAGAATTTGTTGAATTATGAAAGTTTGACTTTTTGGAGATGAAGAGTTGACTTTTTGGGTTGAAACTTTGTGAATTTTTTTGGGATGATTTAGGCAGAATTTGATAAAATGATCTTCATGAAACTTGTAACTTCTGTTGAGAGCTTTCTATCTCCATAAAGTATGATATTTTTTGATATCGGGATTGAAAGTTATAATAGTTCGAATTTAAGTATTATTTTGCTTGGTTTGTGGAAATAACCATTAGAGTAAGTTTGTGTGTACTGCTTTGAGGCCAATTACTGTACTAATGTGGTCTGAATTGGAGTAAGTGGTCTACATGAAAGTTATAGAGAATTTCCATAGCTTTACAATGATGTATAATATGTTATTTGTAGATGTGAGAATTGAAAGATGTGAAATTTGGAAGTTTGAATGTGGTATAGGATGACCAATTATCTGGCAGAAACTTTGATTGAAAAATTAACTTAGTTATAGATTGAAATTGCTTTTAAGTTCTTCATGAAAGTTTTAGATTATGTTTTGATATTTCCATTGATATAAGGTATGGAAATTTTGAGCTACGAAATAGGAAGTTATGATTTTTACAAGTTGCTATTACTATTTGGGAAGAGTATTAGTGGACAGAAAATTTGAAGTGATTTTTGACTCCCTTAAAGGCCCAATTGATTTTTCTATCCTTCATGAAAGTTGTAGTTAGCTTTTTTATCTTTTCATTGGTATAAAGTATGACAATTTAGGACCTCGCAGTTGAAAGATAGAAATTTTCAAAGTTGAGTTATTGTTTAGGGAGATATTATTTGGACAGAAAGTTTGAGTAAGATTTTGATACCTTTAGAGACGGTTTTGGCTTTTGAATTCTTCATGGAAGCTGTGGAGCTTCCTTGCAGCTTTCTTTTGATACTAAGTTTGTAAATTTTAGACTCTTGAGTCAAAAGATATGATTTTTTGAAAAATTCATATATTATATATATATATATATATATAATCAGACGGGCGAGCACTGTGCGTGCTCCTCGTGAGCGCGAGAGCGCGCGTTCCGCATGCATCTCGCCACCGCTAACGCTCGAGAGGGCGAGCCCCCGCGTGAATGGTGCGACACCGTTTTGGTGTTATTTTCCTTCCCAATCCGACGCTTGTTCAATCTTTTGCTTATATCTTTTTCATCTGATATCCGATTGACTTGATTTTTGAAGCGTTGGATTCTTAAGACAATTATCTATATTAGTATGGGAAATTTATGATTTTTGAAATTAAATTGAGGATGATGGATTTAATCAAAATGAGTTGGGAAATTTTTTGAACATAGTTCAGTATTTTAGTGAATTCTTGATTTGTGGAGATCCGATTGAACTGATTTTTATTGAAAAATAAAATAGAGACATGGGTCTACAATTCATATGAAGGAATTGAATTTCAATTTAGCCCCTAAGATTTTCAATTTCAGAATTGAAGTTGGATTTAGTGTCTAGTCTTGGATTAGTAAGAGCTGAAAGTATTTTGGCCATAACTTTTGTTCTAGTCATCCAAATGAGGTGATTCGTAATTCGGATGAAACTATAGAAATAGGGCTACAAATGTTCTGAAGGACTTGAGTTTCAATTTAGTCTTTAAGAATGTTAATTTTTGGATGGAAGTAAATCGTTGGAAAATGTGTTAGCATAATGATAGTCTGAAATGTTTGGAGTATACCTTTTGGAGTAGTGAAACAAATTAAATGATTTTGGTGGCGTTATGAAATTGAGACTATGAGGAACATTTATCTAGAAGGAAGTTTTAGCAAATTCCTTCAATTGGATGTTTTGAAAAATATCCTAAGTTAAGTATGATTTAATGTTATTCTGAGACTTTGTTATATTTATGATTTTGAGGACTTAATTAGCATGTTAATGTGAATAATTAGCATGTTAAATTGTGTAAGAGCATATGGGATAAATTGATTGGATTAAATTAAATTAAAGTGTTAAAAATGCATAAGGGCAAAATTGGAAGAGTACTTAAGGTCTTAAGTTAGAAGGCTTATATGGAGGGGCATATGGGTCATTTTACATTCATTAATGACATGTCATGTTGGGCTGCCGTTTAAGAAGAAGGAATGCATGACTTTGAGGGGAAAGAAAATAATAAAAGAAAGAAGAAAGAAGAAAGAGGACGGAGAGTTTCGGTGGAGTGAAAGGAGAAAGAAGAGAAGAAATTAGGGTTTCAATTTTTATGGGCTTTCAAGAAGGATTTTCACGTTGATTCAAGAGAGAAAAGGTGGAGGATGATGAGAGCTCCATGATGAGCCAAAAAAATTCTGAAAATGGTGAAGATTAAGGTAAGATTGAGATTTTGATTTGTTAATTTTTGAAAGGTTTTGGTTCATATGGCTTAAGATTGGAATGGGTTTGTGTTTTCTAAGCTCAATTTTGGTGATTATGCTTTATGTGATGTTGAATTTGGGTGATTATTAATTTGAGATTTTTGTCTTGGATTAGGAAAATTAAGTGAGGCAATGGAGAAATTGAAGTTATGGACAAGTTTTAAGCATGGAATTGAGGTGGGTACCTTGTTTATATTTTGAATTATAAGCCACGTAAATTTTTTTGAAAAATTAAGAAAGAAAGTATCGAAATTTATTTTGTTTCCGAATGTTTTTGGGAAATGATTACAACTTTTGAATGATTTGATAAATTAAGAAAATTTGTGAAATTCATTATTTATCAATGAAGTGAAAAATTATGAAAATATTTGCATTCCTTGTTTGAGAATGATTGTGCATTTTGATATATAAATTTGTGTGAAATATATGACATTGTGTATGAATGATTTGAAAAACTGTTGTGCGAATTTTGGTTGGAATTGTGAATGAAAATTTGCATGATATGAAAACTGGATTTTTGAAATGTGCCTTCGGGCAATTCAATTTCTCAAGTGTGAACTGTGTTATGTGGGTTTGGTTAGGTCCCATAAGTTTGAGTCAAGTGCACTTGTTTTCTTTTTATAGGCTTCGCCTGCCTGCCTGCTAGTGGCATTGGAGCTCCGTTTCAGACTCTCATAAGTTCACAGCTACACTGGATCGCGATGCGGGAAAGTGTAGTAAGTTCTGTTCACGGTTGTATAGGACCATTATGGGAAAATGTGCATTACGTTTTGTTTTGGACCGACCCAAACCATTATGATGTGTTTATGTGTTTTTGTTTTGATTCTAAGTGTGTTGCATTCATGTTTTTGAAATTGCTCATAAATTCTTTGAAATTGAGAAATTGTGAAAAAAAAGCTTTTGATGGATTTTCTACTGTGAAATGTTTATAAATGGAAAACGCTTTGAAAAATGTTTTTTTGCTTATTTTTCAATTTATAAACATGTTATCCATGAGCTTTAAGCTCACCCCCCCCCCCCTTGCATCCTCATCTCCAGGTATCGAGCAGGTGATCAGATGAAAGAAAGTCGACGCATTTGTTCGATTTTGCTTATATTGTAGTTTGTGTAATTTGAATTTTGATATTAGTATTGTATATGGCTTGGAATGCCATTAATATTTTATGAGCATTTATTTCATGATGTAAATGAATTATGGTTTTGTATATAAATTGTATATTGATTATGTTTTGGATTCTAGACAGGAGGTCCGATGATTCTGGTTATTGATTGAGAATTATTGAAGTGTTATAGGTATAGAAATGTGTTTGTTTATGCTGGAATTTCCAAACAGGAGGTCCGATGATACTATTGGAATTGAGATATTGAAGTGCTTATTGTGTGTGAATTGTGATATGGATATATGGGTATGTGTGTTATGTGTCTATTAGCAAAAGAAAAATAAGATTTGGTTAAAAAAAAGATTTATGAGATATGTATGAATGCGAAAGATAAAATGAATTAAGGTTGTGCAATTTTTAAATTTCATTTAGAAATTGGTATTGTTTTGATGATGAAAGAAAAAAAATTTATACCGATTTTGGATTGATTTAGTCTTACGGCTTCCAACGCGCATTTTTCTAAAGTATACGTTCACGGATATCGGAAATTTTGATTCAGTTTGATTGAACCGTTTGTGTGATTTGATTCGATTCACTTTCGATTCTTATGCCTTTTGATTTGATTTGCTTTCTTTGACTTTCACCTTATGTTTCTGCTTCGGATTCTTTCGCTTTTGATTTTGTCCGTTCATTTGTTTCGCTTTGTTTTGATTTGCTTTCTTTGACTTTCGCCATATGTTTCTGCTTCGGACTCTTTTGCTTTTGATTTGAATCCGTTCCTTCGATATAAGAAATGTGATATATGTCAATGTGCAAAACAAACTCATGATAGTTTTTGTTTGAGCAATAGTAGAGCAATTGAGTCTTTTCTTTTGATTCATTGTGATGTGTGGAGTCCATATCAAACCACTTTTTTGTGGTGTTCATTACTTTCTTACTATTGTTGATGATTTTTCAAGAGTTTTTTGGGTTTATTTAATGGCTGACAAGACAAAAGTAGTGGTATTATGCAAAATTTGTGTGCCATAGTCAAAACTTGATTTTGTACTTATGTTAAGATGCTTCATAGTAACAATGGTACTAAATTTAGCCCTCTTAAATGATATTTTCACAAAATGACATAATATTCCAAACTTCTTATTTGGGAACTTCGTAACAAAATGGGAGGTTTAAACGAAAGCATCGAAATATTTTAAAAGTTACAAGAGCACTTAGATTTTAGGCTTCTTTATCTCTACACTTTTAGGAAGAATGTATTCTCACTGTGGGACATTTAATTAACTGCATACCAACCTTAATAATGGACAAACCCCCTATGAAGTGTTGTTTGGGAAACCTCCTCCTTATGCACCTATTCAAACTTTTGGGTGTTTGTGTTATGCTCATAGCAAAAATCGCGACAAAGATAAATTTGTGTGAAAGAGTAAACATTGTGCCTTTGTTGGTTACACATATACTCAAAAGTTTTGGAGGCTATATGACCTTAATACAAGTAAATTTTTTGTCTCTCAATATGTTCATTTCTTGGAGGATAAATTCCCATTTTCAAGTACTTATGTGCAACAACTCAAACCTCAAACTAGTAATGTCCCACTTCTAACCTATTTTGAAGATGTTGTGCATATGGAAACTTCTCTAGTTAATCTGGATCCTCATGATGCCAGCAGGGCCTTTGATGAAAGGGGGCAATGATATCAAAGCTGAACATACAAGTAGTAAGGAGAGTGAGTCTCTTAGGGTAATTGCTGAGTTTACAAAAGATTGGGGGAAGGAGCAAGTGTCTTCTCTATGAGATGGCAATGCACACACCTACACGACTATATTAGTAATACGGTTCATTATACTATCTCCACCATCACAGTCCTCAGGTACGTCCTATCCTATAACACACTATGTTAGTTATGATAAGTTTTCTCCTCATCATCAAAATTTTCTTGCATCTATTTCTGTAGATATTGAAACTTTGAGGTTTGTTGATGCCATAAAAGATTCAAAATAGCGTGATGTCATGAGAATAGAAATTGATGCTCTTGAGAGCTAAGGGACATGGACTATTGAGACTCTTCCACCGTGTAAGACTCCACTTCCTTCTTTTAAAGCACGGTTGGTTATTTATAGGAATGGACAAATTAAGGGAATTGATTATCATGAGGCTTTTGCTCCCGTGGCCAAGATGGTTATTGTACAAACTTTTCTTTTAGTTGTTGCAGCTTGTAATTGGGAAATTCATCAAATGAACGTTGATAACACAATCTTGCATGGTGATCTTGATGAGGAGGTGTATATGTGTTTGCCTCGAGGATTTTTAGCTTATTATCCTATAAAGGTATGTCATCTTCATAAATCTCTATATGGTCTTCGTCAAATGCCACGAAATTGGTTTGTCAAATTAGCAAGTGCTTTAAAGTCTTATGGTCTTTTGCAGTCTTATGCGTATTACACTTTTTTCACCTATTTCAAAGTTGATGACCGAACATTTATTCTTGTCTAGGTTGATGACTTGCTTATTGCAAGTAATGATGTTGAAATGATGTCTTGCTTCAAATCTTATCTCAGTTCTTGCTTTCATATGAAGGATATGGGTGTCTTGAAATATTTTCTTGGTATTAAGGTCATTCGTAGTCCGGAAGATCTCTTTTTATGCCAATGGAAATATGCTCTAGATATTGTTACTATGGCTGCTTTATAAGGGGCCAAGCCTGCTAGATTTCCTATGGAGCAAAACATTAAGCTTGTATTGGCCACTAGTGACTTGCTTGCTGAACCAAATCGCTCTAGGTGACTGGTTGGGCAACTGATTTATCTAACTATTTCATAACCCAAATTGAGTTACTGTGTGCATGTTCTTGTATAATTTATGTAGAATCCCTACGTGGAACATTAGGATGTCGCTTTATGAGTTGTGTGCTATTTGAAGGGTCACCAGGTTAAAGGATTTTACTATGTGCAGAAAGTGATTTTCAGTTCTATGCTTACTG
Source organism: Erythroxylum cataractarum (assembly GCA_024703695.1). Classification (NCBI taxonomy): domain Eukaryota; kingdom Viridiplantae; phylum Streptophyta; class Magnoliopsida; order Malpighiales; family Erythroxylaceae; genus Erythroxylum; species Erythroxylum cataractarum. Next base: position 19,132,032 of record JANJEY010000006.1, read on the forward strand.
TGACTCTAACTAGGCCAAATGCCCTCTCAACATTCATTCTTTAACCAACTGCTTTGCGATGTTAGATTGTTCCCTAATATCATGGAAGACCAAGTGGTAGCAAATGGTTTCTTATTTGCTACTGAGTTTGAATATCACTCTATGACAACTACTACCTTTGAGTTGATGTGGATGAAAGATCTTTTGCGCTCTTTTGGGATCAACCGCAGCTAACTTATGCTGTTGTTCTCTTTAAAAAAAGTTACACTCTGTACTACTTCCAATCTAGTTTTCCATGAACGCATTAAGCACATTGAAGTTGATTGCCACTATGTTTATGATCATATACAAATTAGCCATCTTGTCACTCAACATGTTTGCTCTTATAACTAGCTTACGAATATTCTTACAAAGGCCCTTGGAAAACATCAGTTTGAATACTTACTTCGCAAGTTGGGAATTCATGACCTTTATGCCCCAACTTAAGGGGGAGTATTAGGTCATGTATATAATTAGTTATAATTAGTTTCTTAGGCATGATCCATGCTATGTATATATGTTAGCTAATTAGTTTTGTATAGAAATCTAGGTTACGTGAGTTTGTCTAGCTTATTAGTTTTGTATACTAGGTTACGTGAGTTTGGCCTCTATAAACATGTGTATATATTGCTACTTTTTAAGGGAAAACATTAGATTTTTCCCCTCAATAACTCTTTAATAATTAAAAAATTATTTTTTTATTTACTTTGGTATCATATTTGTTAGTGAAACCAAAAATGCTTTCCTTAAAATTTGAAGGTTTGAAAGACTTATACCTTTTGCGTGGATTTTGTGTGAATAGGATGAGCTTTTGTAGGGGTTCATACATTTTGTGGAAGGATATCATTTACGTATCCATCCAATCCTACACTTAATTACATATTTTTTTTCAAGATTTTGTTTAGATAGTTTATTGGTTTCTATGGAAACCTAAATCCTTTTGAGTGCCATATAAGATCAGAATCATTATGAAACGTAAGGTATTCTTCACCTATCCATTGGATTACGAGAGATAATTTTAACAAAATTACCAATTTATTTGAAAAGAAAGAGGAGCATTTACGAACTCTAGGAACTTTTATGGATTTATTTAAACCATTTCAAATTGTAAATTAAGGGGCTTAAACTTCATTAGATACCTTTATCTACTCCAACTGAATATATTAGAGATTGGACTTAATAAAGCTTATGTTGGATTTTTTTTCCCAACTTTGATTAATTGTATAAGATTTTTAGCCTTTGAAATGAAATGCCTGACAACTTCTTCAAGTGATCATGTTCCCGTTTTACTCACCTTTCTAGGAAAAATTTACAACTAACTATATCAATCCGTCACCCTTTTCATTTTAAAAATTTTGATTATGAGACCCAAGCTTTTTGAGTCATCTGGAGTATTGATGGCTTCCCTATGACCATATCAATATATGGAGATCTCCATGCTAGATGTAAAAGCCTTAGTATCATTTTAGAAGAAGGAATTATGATATTTTTGGAAATTTTTAGAAAATAATTCGAAACTTTTTAAACCTTATACAAAAGGCAAAACATTAGAATGAATTGAATTTAGTCAAACTTTCTAATAGTAAGAATATGCAAAAAATAAATACCTGAAATGTAAGGATTAATAGATATGGAACTTTGAAAAAAAAAGAATTCTCTATGCACTTCACACTGAAAATACGTCCCACTTTTGATATGGCTATGAATAAATTTGAAAAACCCTTTCTTTAAGAATAGAACAAAACAATTTTGTCTCTATTTCTCTCGTGACTTTTCACTACAAAACTGAAAATGAAAAGTATATCTCTAACACTCTTCTCTTCTTCTCTTTCAACGCACTAAAAAACGAATAACATGAAAGAGTATCACAATATCTCTGTTTTTTCGTAAGTTGTGAACGTTTCTAATTCAAAAATAAGAAAAACTATGCACAACACCAACCATTACATTATTTTGTTTTGGTTATTGATAAAATCAAAACAAAGAACCACCATATGATGTCTTCTTTTCTTTTTCATTTTTATTTTTTAAATAATAATTACTATTTATAAATGAAATAAATTAAAACTATTTTATTTATTCATTTATTTTATACAAAAAAATTCCAATATTAATTATATTTTTTGTGCTAGCAAAAAATAATAATATGCCATATAGATTATTTAATAAACTATCTCATAATAAATTAAATAATCATAAACAAGAAATATTATACTCGTAAATGTATGACCACATAGGTTCATCACTAAGCCGGTAGTAATTAATCTAATTAATTACTAATCAAGATTGGCGTCTAACAACATTCCTCAACTACCAGATAGTGTGAAGTAATAACCTTAAAAAATAAAACCTGGTTAAGGATAATGTATTATAACCTTCCATTATTACAACTCCAGATTATCTTAAAGTATGGTTTAACTGTTAAACCCTATTAGATAACCAACTATGTTACATGTCGATCATTAATAATTAGTGAATGACTTAGAAAACTCCTTTTCCTTACTCATTCGATCTCCCTGGCCAAGGTCTTGAAACAACTATTAAGATGAATGACAATATATAGCTCAAATTCATTACTTAAAGTCAATGGATCCCATCTTAACTCACCACTAATCAGATAGGTACTTAATTATATCCAATGATCATTCAACTAACATTTTTACATATAGGTGTATGATCAAAATATAATAAGTGACCTATTGATTACTATGATGATCCCAAGTCAAAGGATAAATATACATTTAAATCCTTATAAGAATATCTCACTTGATAGTTCATAGATAATATTAACTATTGGGAATTCTCAGTTTGATCAGTTCAATGATCATATCTCCATAAGCATCATCTATATATGTAATTTAGTAAATGAGATCTAATAATATCGATCCAATAGATACTATTACATACATATTAATCTAACCGGATCATTGAAGTCCTTATTTGATGATCATATGATTAAGAACATTTTTAGATTAAACCCTAAAAACTTAACTCTCATTATCATAATCTCCATTATGATGGCAAATGTATAAATTTAATCAAGGACTTATCATATTAAAATAAAAACAATAAACGTAATATGATGATAAAATCATTTTCCATGTTATTAATCAAAATTAATAATCACAAAAGTAAGGTGTTCATTCTATTACATAATGATTAGGTCATGGGCATAATTCCAACAATCTCCCACTTGACCTAGACCCAATCAGTCACGAGCTTCAATCATATCTTCCACTTGTTCTTATCAAACTCCTTTTATCCAAACGCCTTAGTGAAGGGATCTGTAGCATTCTCCTTTCCATCATCCTTTTGAATTTGAACGTCCTCATGCTTAACAATTTCTCTATTCAGATGAAACTTTCGCAGAACATGTTTGGATCTTTGATGTGACCTTGGTTCCTTAGCTTTTGTAATAGCACCGGTATTATCACATAATAAAGGAACAACTTCCTTTATCGAAGGAATCATACCAAGTATAGTTAAGAACTTTTTCATCCAAATAGCTTCCTTAGTTGCATCACATGCAGCTATGTATTTTGCTTCAGTAACTGAATCAGCTACAGTAGCTTGCCTCGAGCTTTTCAATTCACTGCTCCTCCATTCAAAGTGAAAATATAACTAGAGGTAGATTTGCTATCATCCTTATCTGATGCAAAGCTAGCATCAGTGTAGCCTATTAGCTTTAATTCATAATTATAACCAGAGGTAAATTTGCTATCATCCTTATCTGATGCAAAGCTAACATCAGTGTAGCCTATTAGTTTTAATTCATAATCTCAGTATATAAGGAATTGGTCCTTAGTTCTTCTCAAGTGCTTAAGGATGGTTTTAGTGCCATGGTCAGATCGCAGTGCCTTAATACTCTTACCAGTTTGTTTTTTAACTTCATTACAAAATCTTTTGAACATTTCAAATGATTCAGACGTGTGTTTCTTAAGATACACAAATCCATGTCTTGACATATCATCAGTGAAGTTGATAAAATAAAAATATCCACCTTTAGTTTGAACTTTCATAGGCCCACATACCTCAGTATGTATGAGTCCTAAAGGTTCAGTAGCTCTCTCTCCAGTTCCAGTAAAAGGAGATTTGTTCATTATGACTTTGAAACAAGATTCACAAGTTTCATATGATTTATAATCATATTGACCAAGGCATCCTTCCTTGTGCAACTTTTTTACTTTTTTCTCACCAATATCACCAAGTCTACAATGCCAAAGATAAGTTTGATTTGTATGATTATCTCTCTTCCTTTTTTGACTAGAAACATTCATAATTGGATAAACTATTATTTCAGGTAAAACATAAAGACCACATTGTACATAACTACTTACATATAATTCATCACCATGAAATATATTACATTGGTTATTCTTAAAGATTGTATGAAATCCACGCTTGTCTAATGACAAAATGGAAACAATATTCGAAACAAGTTTAGGACCATAATAACAATCTTCTAATAATAAAGTCTTTCCCATAGGCATAACAAAAGAAATAGTTCCTACAACTAGGGCATCAACACTTACTCCGTTCCTAACTTGTAGCTTAACTTATTCCTTCTTCAATTTCCTATTGATCCTTAGACCCTGCAACATATTGCATATGTTAAAGCTACTACTAGTATCTAATACCCATTTAGTAGAATCGATAGTAGTTAAAGAAATCATGGAAACATTTTTCATAAATGTCCCATCTCGTTTCTTGCCTTTTAGAGTAGCCAAAGACTCTAGGCAGTTCCTATTTTAGTGTCCCTTCTTTGTACAAAAGAAAAATTTAGCATCCTTTAAGTCAACTTTCTTCTCGTTACCCTTGGATTTATTCCAAACACCCTTAGGTGCAAGATGATTTTTCTTAGACTTCTTTTTGCCCTTCCACTTATGCTTAGAAGAGTTCTGACTAGGTTCACAGTCCCTGACACTTTCACCTTCTTAGACAGTTCTATTTGATTTTCATAATCAATCAACAGGTTGAGCATTTCATAAAGATCATAATCCATCTTGTTCTTGTTAAAATTAATAATAAATGATGAAAAAATATCAGTAAGAGACTGTAAGATCAAATCTTGTGACAGCTCTTTCCCTAGCGAACACCCTAACTTCTCAAGTTGTTCTGTAAGATCAATCATCTTAAAAACATAGGGCCCCACAGGAGATTTGGGCTTCAATTCAGACTTGAACATGGAGTTAGATAATTGGTATCTAGTAGTCCTACTTTGTGATCTTTACATCTTCTTAAAATGCTTAATGATCTGTGGAGGATTCATACCTTCATGCTGCCTTTGGAGTTCAGAACTCATTGATGCCATAATAATACACTTGGCATTAGTACTTTGTTCATTGTACTTAAAATATGAATCCAATACATTAGCATCATCAATTCCCTTAGGAGGCACTTCCTTCATGGGTTTATCGATCACATCGATAAGTTTTTTTTAATGTATGAGAACAATTCTTAGATTGCAATACCAATCATCAAAATTGTTACCCGCTAGCTTATTAGCATCAAAAATGTTTCGCAGTGATACAGTAGATATTTTGAGAAATCTAATAAACAAAAAACACAAAAATAAGAGCACAATCATATATCATTAAGACATGGACTTTTATCTAAATGATATAAAATCTTTAAAACATGAATGAGTCCCTTGGTTACCAAGTTGTCACTCATACATAACTAAAGAGTGACAAATTTCCTATTTTATCATATAAAATTCATAGCAGGCTCAACACTATATAGTCCTTTGGCTGTCAGGCCATTCCTATTAATCGTTACTCCCAAGGCAGTTTAGGCCAAAAGTATAAAATTAAGAAATTTTTCCTCACACATGCATCATATGCAATAGAAAATATTATTTATCCATGAATTACAAGACACCTAGTTATCAAATCATTCCTTGTAAACAAAAATAAATATTATTATCTACTTGGGTGGAAAATCCTTTTTGATAAAATATCATATATTATATCAAAATAAACTCAATAATTTTAAAAGGTCAAGACTTCATGTCTTTAAAACAATTTTAATAACACTAGTGATTATATCACATTTTTAGATAATATTCGTACAAGAAACTTTGAATGTAAGAAACATTTATCGATCTAATTTCATAAACAGATAAATAGTTGGACTATGTGGGTAAAATCTATAAAAACAGATTGTAAAGCATCTGTCAAATGCTTTTCGCAAGTGTTTTTAATAAGTTTACGATGCACATCTATACAATTGGTTTTTAAAAATGTTTTTGGTTTCCAAACCATGTGTTCTCTGTCAAAAGCTTCTATGCGTACAACATCTGGAATTTGTCTTTAATGAGTTTTCCATTAAAAAACATCTATGACTCTTGTTGATGTCAACGTACGAAAATGAGAGAAAACAAAAATAATCCACATCTTCTTAAGTTTACTATATATATTACTCTATCTTCTTTTTCATTATTTCAACGTAAAAATGAAGAAAGAGTATGGATGTTTTCTAACTTCCTTCGTAATGTTTATATGCTTAAAGAACATGAAATGAAGTTTTTCGGTTTCCATGAAACCAATTTCAAAGTGAAGCCAAAATGTTCTCATGCATATTAATCGAGCAACTTTTATATGTTAAAACAAAGAACACAACAAAATACACAAATCATTGATCGTTTTTCAAGTATGATTTGAACACAATATTGGCTCTAGTACCAACAGAAGGATCGCATAAGCAGTGAAAAAAAATATGTTATTGCAATCCTAAATTTATTTATTGCATTTTATAATCATACTCATAGAAAGAACTAGCAAATAACAAATACTTGGAATTTATGAAGGTTAATAAGCAGTAAACTTTGAAAAATACAAAGTTTCTATGCACTCCACACCAAAAAATGTATCCCACTTTCAACACTTGATATGGCTATGGAAGATTTTGAAGGACTCTTTCTTCAAGAAAAGAACAAAACAATTTTTGTCTCTATCTTTTTTTTTTTTTTTTGCTCTTCATAATGTTTTAATGTAATAAAAATGTGAGAGACACAACCCTTCACTTCTCTTCATATATTATCTCTTTTACATAATAGAGACCAACATCTTCTTATTTGTTTCTTAAATGTTGCAACGATAAGAAAGTTAACAACCTCTCTTCACTTCTTTCTTTTTTAATAAAATAAAATAAGTTTATTTTATCCGTTTATTTCGCACAAAAGAGTTTCTAATATTAATTATATTTTCTGTGCTAGCAAAAAAATAATAATATGCCATATAGATTATTTAATAAATTATCTCATAATAAATTAAATAATCATAAATAAAAAATATTACAGTCGTAAGTAAGTGACTACATAGGTTTATCACTAAGCAAGTAGTAATTAATACAATTTATTACTAATCAAGGTTGGCGTCTAACAACACTCTTCAACGACTGGATAGTATGAAGTAACAATCTTACATAGACGGAACTTGGTTAAGGATAATGTATTATTACCTTCGATCATTACAACCTTGGATTATCCTAAGGTATAGTTTAACTGTAAAACCAAATTAGATAACCAACTATGTTACACATTGATCATTAATGATTGGTGAATGACTTAAGAAACTCCTTTTCCTCACTCATTTAATTGCCTTAGCCAAGGTCTTGAAACAAGCATTAAGATCAATGACAACATAAAGCTCAAACTCATTACTTAGAGTTGATGAATCTCCTCTTGACTCACCACTAATCAGATAGATATTTAATTATATTCAATGATCATTTAACTAACAATTTTACATATTAGTTATCTAACATCAAAACATAATAAGTGACTTATTTATTACTATGATGATCTCAGGTCAAAGGAAAAATATACATTTAAATACTTATGAGAATATCCCACTTGACAGTTCATAGGTAATATTAACCATTAGGAATTTTCAGTTTGGTCAGTTCAATGATTATATCTCCATATGCATGATCTATATATGTAACTTAATAAACGAGATATACTAATATCCATCCAATAGATACTATTACATACATGTTAATCTAACCGGATTATTAAAGTCCTTATTTGATGATCATATGATCAAAAACACTTTTACATTAAACCCTAAAGACTTAACTCTTATTATCATGATCTCCATTATGATGGCAAGTGTATAAATTTAATCAAGGACTTATCATGTTAGAATAAAAAACAATAGACATAATATGATAATATAATTATTTTCCATGTTATTAAAAAAATTTAATAATTCAAAACAAAATTGTCTTGGGTCAAGGGCATAATTCCAACAATACTTTTACGGGATTTGACGATGAGTGGATAGTGTCAAGGAATAAGTGATATCAACTCTATAAAGTCTTATATAAAATTATTATACTTCAATGAAAATGATTAAGCTGGGTGAGAGCTCCGCAAATGTAAGCCGGGTGTGCCAAATTGTATAACCAAATATTGTTGGTCAGTTTACTTGTTGCTTATTTGATTTTCCACCTATATTTTAATTCTAGAAAATTAATAGTTGTTAACATAGTTGCTTTGTATTAAGCAATCAATATAAACAACTCAAAGCAACAGTGGCAGAACACATTTTTTGCGAAACTACATCCTTCAAGAATTTCAGTATTAGTTATTACCAATTGGTAGATGGAAAGTATACATTAGTTAAACTTTTGATCTATTCCCAAATCTTGGAGGCATATTGGAATTAAAAAAACAAATGGCTTATTATTTCCTCCTCACGATTAAAAAGCACACATATTTCTCACACTGTGATGGCCTTCTTCATCCTTACAAGCGTACTTATTTTATTTTTGTGGCTAACTATAATACCATTGATAATCTAGAAAAAGCATGACTGTGATAGACTATTTGATGCCATAGAACCTGGTTTTTCCTACCATTTGGTAGCTCTCTATAAGGTTTGTTAGTGAAATCACCTTGTTTGTTGTTTTACCATCTAATCCAGTCCTATTTCTCCATGTTCAGTTGTATTGAGAATGTTTGAGCACAATTTAAGGTCAATAGTTCCATATGTTGTTAAAGCCTATTGAACTGAGAAGTATTTTGGTATTAATCTCTTTACAACTTGTTTGTTTTAAAGGCTATAATAGATAATGAATAAAATAATTATTTTTAGTAATAGAAAAGATGAGGAATAAAATATAATGCGTATTACTTTGTTTAGTTTACTACTAAAAAAATTATATGTCATTGTTTGGTTTGAAAATATAAACTTGGAATAACAGAAAAATAATTGACAAAATGACCAAAATATCCTTATCCTTATTATTATTATTATTATTATTATTAATTTTATTATTAATTTTATTAATTTATTATTATTAATAAATTCCTTATTATTATTAATTTTATTTATTTATTATTATTATTATTAAATTCCTTATTATTATTGATTTTCTTCTTCTTATTATTAATTTTATTATTCTTATTCTTATTCTTATTAATTATTATTATTATTAATTTTATACTTACTATTATTCTTATTATTATTATTAATTATATTAATATTATTATTAAATTCCTCCCTGTATAAAACTTATTCCAAGTAATAAGATTCTTAAACAGTATTAGTTACGCCTTATTAATTACTGTTTAATTCTGTTGAGTTAAAAAAATAGTAGGGGTCAAGTGATAACTTATTTTCCAGGAAAAAAGGGCATATGTAGTTTTATGTTGTTTCATACGAGTCAAATAAAATGCTGAAAACAATGTGTTGTTGTCTAACTTTTGTTTCATATTTGATTTCTTATAATCATAGACAAAATGTAAGGAGATAACCAATATGTTGTCGATCTTTATTAATACCACACTTCTCTTATAACCATCCTTTAATTATTTTAACATGAGTGTATTTACTAAATTATATATTAGCAAAGTGAATAAGGGTATTGCTGATTTTATTATTTAGACGATCAAAATGGCGAAATATACGTTCATTTAATGTAGTAACGTGATTAAAGGTTGGAATACTAATACCGCACATACACCTATTGTTATAAGGTACCAGACTTACTATTGAATTAAGTTTTACTATAATATTATATCGATATTGGTCAATATCGGTCTTGTTTTAAGTACTTTTTTTAATTTATAAAATAGTTTCTGATTTTTTTTTTAAATTTTGCAAGATAATTCATTAGTATATTATACTGTTATATTGATGTCATTAGAAACTTAAGACATATAAGAACAAATTTCTAGAAGAAAGTGTTGCCAAATTACTTCATTTTCTTGGTCAGAAAGAACATGAAAAGTTGACCCAAAAGTATGTTTCATGAATAATTTGAATTGACCAAATGAGTTATGAATTTTGATTTTTATGGTTTTAGTGAGGTGTAAACCTAAGTACAAATTATACTTCGGTGAGTTTTGATATATAATTGATGATGTAATTGGAATAACAGAAAAATACCTAGAATTGTCATTGAATATGCATTGTACATATTTTATATACATAAATGTGCATAAATGAATATCTATACAATTGTGCAAAATTGTGATATGTGTATATTGCATGATATAGAGGAAGATTTGGAACGACATCGTCCAAATGTTGATGGGACGTCGAGGTAATAGTTTTTTGGAGTGATCTGCGAGTAACCAAAACAGCTCACTTTATGTTCTGAATGTGGATTGTTTGTACTGATTTCGGACATGGAGGTTCGAAGATTTAGATTTATGAATGTGATATTGAAGTGTTCCTTAAATGTGAAATTTGGTGAAATTATGTTCTGAATATGGATTGTTTGTACTAATTCTAGACATGAAGTTTCAAAGATTTTGATTTATGAATGTGATATTGAAGTGATCCTTAAATGTGAAATTTGGTGAAATTATGTTTTGAATGTGGATTATTTGTACTGATTCCAGACTTGAAGGTCCGAAGATTCTGATTTATGACTATGATATTAAAGTGTTCATTGAATGTGAAATTTGGTGAAATTATGTTCTGAATGTGGATTGTTTGTACTGATTCTAGACGTGAAGGTTCGAAGATTCTGATATATGAATGTGATATTGAACTGTTCCTTGAATGTGAATTTGGTGAAATAAATGTTACTCAACATGTTTGTTGAATGTTAGACTAAGGTCTAATGATAAATAGAAATGGGACTATAAATATGTTTGAATGGGATTGCGAATGGGAATGTTAGAAACAATGAATGACTGAATAAGAATGTGATGCATTTCATACACAAATGCATGATTAGATAATGATAGTTGTGACATTAGTTTTAATGATATAATGATAGTTGTGACATTAGTTTTAAATATATATATATATATTCGGATGGTTTGGAAAGCTTCAATGTAAGTTTGGTTTTTATGAAATGAAATGAGGAATGCAGTTTGGTTTTAAAATTGGGCCACTTTTATGTTGATGCCATGATTAAGTTGGATATGTGTGTTTACTATAACATGC
>JANJEY010000006.1:19192566-19205648 GCA_024703695.1 Erythroxylum cataractarum
GTAAACATTTGTCTAAACTTTTTCTTCATCATAACCAAAGACTAAATGATAAGAAATTTATTGAAAATCTTGTCGCAACAGGACAACACAAATTTCTACTATTGGTATATTCCTTTCTCGTCAAATTCAATACCTATGCATGATTATAGATGAACTTTGTCACCTTTTTAGCTTTCTACATAGTCTCATCAATAATAAGAAAATACCTAGGATCCTAAATATTCTTTTGCACTAGGTCAATGCAATGTGCAACTCAAAGAGTCCAAAAGAAGAATTATACATATTTTGCAACCTTTTTCTTACCGCTTTATAAGGGGAATCATTGTCAGTAATAAATTGAACAATATTTTTTGGCCCTACTTTATTCACAACTTCATCAAATATAGCAAACAAAGTCTCAGTATTCTTAATCAGGTTAGATGCATCAATAGATTTCAAAAACATAAAGTTATTTGTAGAATACACCAAAAATTAATAATAAAATCTTATCTCCTATTTATCCAACCATCACATATGATTGAACATCCATTAGTAGACCAATTCACTATTCTTTCTGCTAAATAATTTATAATTTTAGAAACATAATAACTCAAAAATTTACCTCTTAAGCCATAAATCGAAGGATCTTTGTATCCCGGATCATAAGAAGCTATTACATCCATCATAGGTTGATAATAATAAGAATGAGAAGCATTGAATGATGAAATTATATCATACCACCATCTAGCTACTGCCATATCGACATTATGAGTTGCATCTCTTGATTGCATTACACTACAAATTGAAGGTCAGGTTTTGGTAGTTGTTCGTGGTATAAAAAAACTAGTATACCTTCTTCTCTTTCTCACATCAAATCTAGGTACTTCTTCAAGGGACTAGGATGAAACACTATCAATACCACTACTACCACCACCTTCAACATTTTCACAATCACCATGGAAACTAAAAAATGAACTTCAACTACCAATTTCAAAATTTAGTCTTTCCCTTCTATCTTTCTTATGTTGATATTCTTCAAGCAATGTTTTTATTTGCCCCTTCACATCATAACTTACTTTTTAACAGGATTCTACATCTCCTTTAACCTCAGTTAAATGCTTCTTCAATCGGGTGATTAATCTATTTTTCCAATGTTTGTTACAAAACAAACAAGTTATATGATTCTTCATACCTGAGACCAATGCAACATGAACCCAAACTGGACCATTATATCTTCCTCAAGTAGTTTGATTAGGAGTAGTTAAACTTCCTTCCATTTATCTGTAACAAAAAATAAAGATATTAGTTTTGTAAGAAATTAATCCTTTGGTAGTTTCATCAACAATAATAACAGTGCTAACGCTAAGTTCTTCATGAGGCAATGCGACATAAATAATGTCTTTAACTCTTTTTATTAAGCCTGAATAAGTAAAGATACATAAAACTAGAGTAAAATTTAGAAATAAATAGACTTTCTTATTGGAGACTAGTAAATTCATGTTAAATTTAAAATCAAAGTACATTTTAAATATTTAAGATGACTGCTCAATGGATCCAAAAATTAAGTCATGACTTAAACATCTTTATCTTCACTTTCATTTTTATTCTTTTTTTAGGAATATCATTATTACCATTAACATATCTTCATAAATCCTTGCCTTTAATAAATATCTTGAAATAGAATACACAAGCTGAGTATTTTTTTTAATTAAGATGAACTAAAAAAATTTCACACTTATTCAAAGGGTTAATCCAAAGTACTATAGATGAGATAAAAATGGAATAATAAGAAAATTAGATTTTGAATATGCAAAGACTATAAGATGGACTAATTTTAGGATAAATAAAGGTTGATATGCAAGGGACTTGAATCCTTAAAGAGATGGACAAATTTTTGGATAAAAATTAAAACTACGTAGAGATATAGAATAATTACAATTACAAAAGTTCCTATTTGGCTTTTCCACAAGATCATAACCGAATTATTATTATACTCAATTAATTATTTACCCAATAACTAAATAACATTTCAATAATTTTAAGATTATGTCAATTCATTATTTACTTTAAATTCTTTCCAATTTACATTCTCAGTTTGTTAGTTTTAAGTTAAGTTGAAACTTGAAAGCCCTTTTTAACTTTTAAATCATGCATCATAAAGTTAAGTTAAAACTTTAATTGAAATTTGAAAACCTTTCTAACTTTTAATGCATGCTGTGAATGACAAAAAAATTAACATAAATCAAGTCATCAATTATCAATTAACATAAACCAAATCACAAATGAACCAAAACCAAACTCCTTTCATTCAATTCAACTCCAATTCCAATCCATTATCCAACTCCAACTAACAACATGCAAATGCTTCACAATTTCATTCTAACTTTCTGCTCACAATCACAGCACAAATGCAATTAATCAGAAAAAATTCAACAGTTTATGAAAATACGACCAAACAGAAATTCACAATCGGTGATTCGGTATTATTCTAGATCTGGTCAGATCAGGTCGATTACCGACAGTTGCAAATGCGCGTGGGCGATAAAGGAGAGCAAACGATGGTAGCATGGTGTGTTGGTAGTCCTCATGGAGGATGATTGAAGGCTGATGGAGGTTTGGATGAGGCTCGGTGGCGACAGGTTCGCGTGACGGAGGAAGATCCGAAGATGACCGTTGAAGAGGGTTCATGTGGTGCATCACAAGAGAGGTAGGACATAGGAGCACAATACTTGGCGAAAACATTCGACTACATACTGTTTCGTTTTTTAGCCAATGGTAACGATGGGTACAAAACGACCTATGTGATATGTATTACATTATTGATATTTGATATTTGCATTTAATAGTTTAGGAACTTATTCTGCTTTCTACCGAAGAAGATAGGGCTAAGAAGAGTAAACGTGCAGTCGAAGTGACACGAACTTCAAGATTTCAATTCAAATAACGAACTTTAGAAAAACTAAAATATAGGCAGTAGTCAGTAGATGCTCCTATCTGAGACAAATACATTGTAAATATTGAAAAGAAAAGGGTTGGTTGGTTTGTTGTTTGTTTTTTAGTATAAATAGATATATATGTATAAGAACTGAGAAAAGACAAAACCATACAAAACAAGTAAAAGAGTCGCATCAACTCTGACAATATGGGTAGCAAGCCTAAAGGCGATAATGTCTCTAATGGGGACATAACATTTCTTTCACGCGGTTTTGGTCAGAGGTAAAAGCCTTGGACTACTAAACCCAGTTAATAGATGGAGTTTGAGTAAGGTAGACTTCGCGTGATCTTTCGTTTGCTAGCCTCGAAAATATGGTGAGCCGCCTCATAAATGCGTGTCAAGTCTCATCGCCACCAGTAATTGTTTTGTCGGCCCAAGTTTCCACGTAGTAATGTTCTGTACTTTTGTTGGTAATTTGTGACTTTTATTAGGCTTCAAAACACTTATTCTCGTTATTGTTTTATTTTCTGAGCATTTATCTATCTAATTTTTGTAAATCTTATTTATTTGATAAGTGGATACTTATAAAAATATAATAATAAGAATAGGTGATATGTTCACCTTTTAGTAATGCCAGTTTGTCTATATGTTTATGTTTTTAATTTTTAATTTTTGTTTTCAAATTTAGTTAAAAAAAACATGTTTGATTGAGTTTTTAATTTCTACCTTTTGTTTTTAGATTTTTTCAGTTTTCAAAATTTATAAAAACAATAAAAAATAGTTTTTGTTTTCTTTCATAATTTGGTTTAGTGTTAACTAATTATATATTATTTAATTATTTGATATATTAATTATTAATAAGAATTATGAATAATTTACTTTAGAATTATATATTAATTAATTTAAATTGATTATTAATAAAATTATTAATAATTTAAGTTTATTTAATTGGATGTATATTATTATATATGATATAAACTGTTGGAATCCAATCGTGATCAAATTATGGACGTAACGGAAAATAAAATTTTACAAATTTTGAACGGATTACGATAATTGAATAAACTTGAAAAAAAAAACAGAAAACGAATTAGTAATTGAACCTTGTTTGTCTTCCTATTTAAAAAGTTTTGAAATTTTTTTCGAATGATCAATCACAAGTTGTTCAAATGTTCAACTTCTGATAGTATGCACAGAACAATTTTTAAGATTGATTTTGAGAGGAAGAAGACAAAGTGTTAGCTTCTAAAATGTTCTTCCCTTTTTAAATAGAAAAATCATAAGGGTCTTTAATTAAAATTAAATTTCTTTAACTATAATTAAAATCAAACTCTAATTAATTTAATTTTAATAAAATCAAATATTTCATATTTGATCCCAAAGTTTCTTAAATTTTATAATTAACTCCAACTTTATAATTAAGTCTAACTTAATTAAATTAATTTCTTTTCACAAATTACTCTTTGATGTGTGTCCCATTAAGTTCTTAATAAATTGACAATAATTATAAATTACAATTCTAATTCTTAATTAGATTAAATAAATTAAATTTTCTTTCGATTTTTCTTTAATTTTCTAATTAAACAATTCATAATCATAAATCATGATTGACGTTTAACAATATGTCATGAGTACCCAAATATCAAGAATTTAAAGTGATTGACTTAACTTGTCCATGCATGGCTATGATATATAATTTAATCATTTAATATTCTAATTAGACAAAGTATGAATATAATGTCTACTCTTATCATTCAATTGTATTCGTTCTTACTGATTAGTAATTGATTTATAATTAAAATTTGAAAACACCTTTTCAAATGTCAATTCTCTATGGTCAGAGAATTCCATAAATCATTACTAATCAAGAATAGTAGAATATTCTCTCTAATTACTCTAGAGTGATAAATCCTATTTTGACTTACTCAACTATCTCCTTATGGTTCGTATAGTATTCAATTATTGCCAACTGAATTATTGTATGATAATTCATAAGTAGCATCAAAATATAATAATTCCCACATGAGATACCTTGGTAATCTTATGATTAATTATACAACCATCATTATGAGATAATCCATAGACACATAAGTAATATTTCATCGGAAATTTTTATAATCAGGTCAGTTCAGTAACTTATTCTCTAATAATCACCCACACATTAGTTTAAGTGTCTTTATACTTTAATTTATGAGATCAATTACTTTCTTCATAAGAAAGAAGCATAATGTGTGCTAGTTTTATCGTTTCAAAAATATCCCATCTTGATAAACTATAACTATGAACATTTAGGAATAATAAATAGGTGTAAATTGAATCTCATAATTGTGATCTCATCATAATTTCAATTACACAGTAATTAGTCCAAGGATTTTATCTTTAGTATTAAAACATAAAATATTAATTAAAAATACATAAAGATTTTTAAAGCCTTTTCATTAATTAAAATAATGTTAAACATTAATTTTCATCCAGTTGATTGGTTGCAAGGTTATAAACTAACAATCTCCCACTTGCACTAAAGCCAATCCCCTATGAATCTAATACCATATCCATTCAAATGGTGATCATTTCTCTTTTGAGACAATGGCTTAGTAAAAGGATCTACTAGATTCTTTTCAATGGGAACTCGCTTTAATGCTATGTCTTTCCACTCCTCTATCTCCCTAATCAAGTGAAATTTCCTAAGTATATGTTTGGATAGTTGATGAGACCTGGATTCTTTTGTTTACGTAATAGCACCATTGTTGTCATAATGCAATACTATAGGCTCAAGAATGTAAGGAACCAGTCCAAGTTCAATGATGAACTTCTTGATCTAAACTGCTTCCTTTGTCACCTCTGACACTGAAATGTACTCTGCTTTAGTCTTTGAATCTGCAATGGTTGGTTATTTGGAACTCTTCCAACTTACTGCACCACCATTTAGAATGAAGATATACCCTGACTGTGATCTACTATCATCAAGATCTGACTAGAAACTAGCATTTGAATATCCTTGAACTCTCAGTTCATTTCCTTCATAGATTAAGAAAACATCTTTAGTTCTTCTTAAGTACTTTAAGATATTTTTCACAGCCGTCTAGTGACCCTCATTAGGATTAGACAGAAACCTGCTCGTTATGCTCAAAGTATAAAAAACATTTGGTCTAGTACACAACATTGCATACATAATTGATCTAATTGAGGTTGCATATAGAATACAATCCATTTTATCTCTTTCCTCTTGTGTCTTTGGACACATACTCTATGAGAGAGAAATCTCATGTAATATGGGTAAGAATCCCCTCTTAGAATTCTCCATGCTAAACCTCTTTAGTACTTTATCTGTGTATGTGAATTAGGACAATCCAAGCAACCTTTTTGATCTATCTCTATAGATCTTTATTCCTAGAATATAGGTTGCTTTTCCCATATCCTTCATAGAGAAGTTTTTGGAAAACCAAATCTTTACAGATTGTAGCATAGGTACGTCATTTCCAATTAGCAATATGTCATCTACATATAGTACCAAGAAAACTATTTCACTCCCACTAACTTTCTTATAGACACATGGTTCATCCACATGTTTGATAAAATCAATCTCTCTGATTGTCTCATCAAAAAATATGTTCTAACTCCGTGATGCTTGCTTAAGTCCATAAATGGATCTTTGTAACTTGCACACTTGATTAGGAAATCTCTTGGATTCAAAACCTTCAGATTGTATCAAATACATATCCTCTTGCAAATTCTCTTTGAGAAATGTTATTTTAACATCCATATGCCAAATTTCATAATCATGATATGCTACTATAGCTAACAAGATCTTGATGAATTTTAGCATAGCTACTGGTGAAAAAGTTTCATCAAAATCAACCCCTTGTTTTTGTTTGTAACTTTTAGCCACTAACCTTGCTTTGTACGAATGTACATTACCATCTATGTCAATCTTTCTCTTAAAAACCAACTTGCATCCAATAGGTACAATACTAGCAGGTGCATCAACCAAAGTCCATACTTGGTTAGTGTACATGGATTCCATTTCAAATCTTATAGCTTATTGAGATTTTAAAGAATCAATGTCAGACATTGCTTTTTTAAAAGTAGTAAGCTCATCATATATGAACGATACATTATCCTTTCCTTGCTCAATATGTAGATCTAATTTAATGGGAGGACAACGTATTCTACTATTTCGTTGTGGACTATTTGTCTCTTGAACTCTTGCTTGTACATCATATGTATCAACTTGAGGTTCTTGTTCCATTTTGATGTAAACTTGTGACTTTTGAACTTCTCTAAGTTCAACCTCACTCCCACTACTTTTTTTAAGAATAAATTCTCTTTCCAAAAATGTAACATGTCTTAAGACAAACACCTTTTGCTTAATAGGATGATAAAATTGATAACCTAAACTCTCTTTCAGATACCCCACAAATTTGCATTTATCTAATTTAGCTTGAAGCTTATCAAATATAATAAGCTTCACATCCCCAAATCTTTAAGTGTGATAATCTAGATCTTCTATAGTCTATATCTCATATGGTGTCTTATCAATCGATTTAGATGGAACTCTATTTAGAAGATATATTGCAGTTTCAATTCTGTATCCCCAAAAGATATAGGAAGGAGTGTATGACTCATCATAGAACATACCATATCTAATAGTGTACGATTTCTTCTCTAAAAAACTCCATTATGTTGTGAAGTTGCAGGAGGAGACCATTGTGAGAGAATCTCGTTCTCTTTTAAGAAACAAAGAAACTCTTGGTCTAAGTATTCATTACCTCGATTTGATCTAAGTTTCTTACTACCGCCAGTTTATTTCTCAACCTCTAGTCTAAATTCTTTGAACTTTTCAAACGATTCAGACTTTTGTTTCATCAAGTACACATAACCATATCTAGAATGGTTATCTATGAATGTAATGAAATACGAAAATCCACCTCTAACATTTGTGGACGTAGGCCCACATACATCTGAATGTATTAATTCTAGTAACTCACTAGCATGTTGTCCCTTTCACTTAAAGCGTTGTTTGGTCATCTTTCCTAATAAACAAGATTCACAAGTTTCATATGATTCATAATTAAAAGGATTTAAATATCCTTCTTTATGTACTTTTTTGATTCTAGTTTCATTGATATGAACTAACATACAATGCCATAAATAAGATGGAGTCTAGTTACTTAATTTTCTTTTCTCACTATTTATATTAAAAATTGGCATTCAAGATTTAACTCATACAAACCGTTTGTAAGTAATCCAAATGTATAATAAACATCATCTTATAAATAGAACAACTGTTATCCTTAATTACAAAGACAAATCCATTCAAATCTAAATAAGAAATAGAAATGATGTTTCTTGTAATAACAGGAACATAATATCAATTATCAAGTTTTAATACAAGGCCAGAAGGCAAAGTTAAACTACAAGTTCCTACAGCTAATGCAATAACTCTTGCTCCACTTCCAACTCATAGGTCCACTTTGTCTTTCTTCAATGATCCACTCCTTGTTAACATTTGCATGTTATTACATATGTGAAAGCCACAACCAGTATCTAATACCTAAGAATGTGGAACAAAAATAGAAATATTGATCTCAATCATAAACATACCCGAAAAGACTTCCTTAAGCTTCTTATCTTTTAGGTTAGTAAGATAAGATGGGTAATTCCTCTTCCAATGTCAATTTACTACACAATGAACACATGTGCCCTTGTCATTGCTCTTCTTCTTGATACCTCCTTTGGATATCACTATATTAGTATAAGCCTTTTGTTTCTTGTTATATTCTTCTTGAAGTCTTTTTCTTTTGCTTTTAGAAAAACCAACAACAAGTACAGAAATGGGTTGCTTCTTAAGGCACCCTTCCGTAGTCTTGAGCATGTTCAATAGTTCAGGTAATGTCATGTCCTTTTGGTTTATATTGAAATTCATGACGAACTGTGAAAAGCTTGAACTTAAAGACTGCAACATTAGATCAATGCTTAACTCGTGGTCCATGACAAAACTTAATTGGGCCAATTTTTTAATATACCCAATCATCTTCAACATATAAAGGTTGATTGAAGATCCTTCTATCATCTTGCATTGAAACAATTCCTTGGAGATTTGATATCTCTCAACCCTACTTTCTGCACCAAATAACTCTGTAAGATTTTGTATCATAGTAGGTGCATCCATGTTCTCATATTGCCTCTAAAGTTCAGGAGATATGCAAGCTAACATCACACATTTAGCTTGTTCAACATCGTCAACAAAACGTTGATATTTCTCCCAATCTTCATCAGTTGCATATAAACAAAGTTCTTATGGAGTAGGAGTATCAAGAACGTATAACTTCTTTTCTTACCTAAGAACCATTCTTAAGTTTCATAATCAATATGAAAAATTGGGTCCGGTCAGCTTGTTAGATCTATGATGCTTCTCAATGTCAGGTTGGTACTCATCTTCAAATTGAACAACATAAAAACATAAAAGGAGCATATAGTAGTTTATATCCAAAATCAAGTAAAATAAGGACTTTAAAATTATTTGATTACTCCCACTATTTTATTCAAAATAATAGCCCTCACTATTATGTTAAAAAATTATCAAATAATTTCCTAGCAGGCTAGGATCCTATTTAAAATTAATTGATCTTGAGTTTGCTCAACAAACTAACTAAAATTAAATTAGGTAGAAAAACTACTTTTCAATCACATCTCATGTGACTCCCAGAACTACTAGTTGACAACTTTTGCCAAAATATATCACATATATTATTCTTAACCCTGCATCTAAATCTATATGATTATGAGTTTACTCATCCAAATCATACAAATTTAGTTAAGTTGGACCTATTAATTTAAGATAAAACATATCCGGGTTAAAATGACCTTGAGTTTACTCAACAAGCTAAACAATAAACAAAATTATGATTTTATTATCAAATAATGGAAGGCAAATATCACGTTCTTAATGTGTACTTAATATTTAATTGAGGGATTTAAAATTTCAAAATTTTTCGATCTCATCAAAAAAATATAATTTCATTATATTTATAATTTCAAACTTAATCTAATTATGAAAGAAATTATATAAAACATTTACTTGATTCTAATTATTGATTTGATAATAAATTTAATTTAACAATTCAATTCTTGAAAAATTAAATTAAATTTTAAAATTTTTCTTAATAAAAATTCCCTTTGAAAACAATTTTTAAAATTTAGCGAAACACTTTTCAATTTTATTAGTAGTAGAAATTAACTTAATCTTTATTAAATTGATAATTTAAGGTTTTAAAATATTTAAAAACAAATAAAAGAGGGATGCACGCGCCAGATGATGACATATAAGCGCATGCACTGCACGTGCACACGGTCAATAGGAAGTTAACTGGCGCGTGCACTTGCCTATCGTAGTTGCTATAGACGAGTTCCAAAGATGGTGGGCGCGTGACTTACATGCACCCATCATCTTCTCTAGAGCTACTATTTGCTTCTACAATTGCCTCCCTCCCATGTTTCTTAAACCGACGCCCCACTTATGCTTCCCTCACGTTGTTGTCCCATGTTTCCCCATCTTGTCTCTAACCAACACCCATCTCCCACGTTTCCCAATCGTCATTCGTCGCTCCACCTTTACCGAATGATTGATGCGAGCGTCACTAGTGTCTGACATTGGAAGTGACGTCAATGCTAGTTACGTAGCGAGGTGTCGCCGACGCCACCCAGTGGTGTCAAGAGACGCTTTGTTAGCATAGAGGGGCAATAATTGCCCCTCTCAAGCAGTAAATACAATTGTTTATGGGCAGAAACTAAATGTTTCAGATCCAAAAAAGCAAAAAACAAGGGAAAAACAATATGGGAAGAATACGTGGTATACACAAAGAAAGCAATCAAGTTCAGATCTGAGTCATTTGCAAGAGTAGAGAAAAGAAAAAATTCAAAAATAAAATATGGCTGTTGAATGAACATAAAATAGAGCATGCGTATGGAAACAATTTCCATAACTTAAATGCAAGTCTCTTAAGAGCCATATCGTGAAAACATTTGTTTGACATAGACAAATCAAATAGAAACAATTTCCAGCATCGTATAAACATATGCTTAGGCAACAACAGAACACTCATGCTAATTAATATTTTAGAAATATACAATTTTCATGATGAAACAAGAACAGTCACAAATAACATACAGATTGCAGTTTTTCAAACCTTAACATATTATCACAATCAATCAAAATCAAGCCTCAAATTCAAGATATATAATTAAAGGAGGCTTTGATACCACTATTAGAATCCAACGTGATCAAATCACACAAGTAGCGGAAATTTTTTTTATACAAATTTTTAAAGGATCCTGATAATTGAATAAAATTGAATAAAATAGAAAACGAATTAGAAAGTGAACCTTGTTCGTCTTCCTAATGAAAAACCTTTGAAAATTTTTTCGAATGATCAATCACGAGCTGTTCAAATGTCCAGCCTCTAATGGTATCAACAGAGCAATTCTTAAGACTAATTTTGAGAGGAACAAGACAAAGTGTTAGCTTCTAACATGTTCTTCCCTTTTTAAATAGAAAAATCATAAAGGTCTTTGATTAAAATTAAATTTCTTTAACTATAATTAAAATCAAACTCTAATTCTAATTAATTTAATTTTAATAAAATCAAATATCTCATATTTGATCTCTAAAGTTTCTCAAATTTTATAATTAAGTCTAACTTAATTAAATTGATTTTTTTACAAATTGCTCTTTAATGTATGGCCCATTAGATTCCTAATAAATTGACAATGATTATAAATTACAATTTTAATTCTCAATTAGAATTAGATAAATTAAAACTTCTTTTAATTTATCTTTAATTCTCTAGTTAAACAATTCATAATCATAAATCATGATTGATGTCTAGCAACATATCATGATTACCCAAATATCAGAAATGTCAAAGTGATTGACTTAACCTATCCATGCCTGGCTATGATGTATAATTTAATCCTTTCGTCATTCAATATTCTAATTGAACAGAGTATGGATATAATGTCTACTCTTATTATCCAATCATATTCGTTTTTACTAATTAGTAATTAATTTATGATTGGAATTTGAAAATATCTTTTCAAATGTTAATTCACTTTAGCCATAGAATTTCATAAATCATTATTAATCAAGAAAAGTATAATATTCTCTCTAATTACTTTAAAGTGACGAATACTATATTGACTTACTCAACTATCTCCTTATGGTTCATACTGTATCCAATTACTACCAACTAAATTATCCTAGGATGATTCATAAGTAGCATCAAAACACAGTAATTCCCTCACGAGATACCTTAGTAATTTCAAGTCTGATGATCAATTATATAACCATCATTATGAGATAATCCATAGACACATTAGTAATATTCCATCTTGAATTCTTAATCGGGTCAGTACAATGACTTATTCTCTAATAATCACTCACATATTAGTTTAAGTATCTCTATACTTTAATTTATGAGATCAATTACTTTCTTCATAAAAGAGAAACATAATGTGTGTCAGTTTTATCTTTTCAACAATTTACCGTCTTAATGAAACTACAACTAGGAACATTTAGGAATAATATATAAGTGTAAATTGAATATCATAATTATGATCTCATCATATTTTCAATTACACAGTAATTATTCCAAAGATTTTACTTTTAGTATTAAAAAATAAAATATTAATTAAATTAACATATAAAGATAAATAAAGCCTTTTCATTAACTAAAATAATGTCATACATTAATTTGCATCCAATTTTTTTTGTTGTAAGGGCATAAACTAACATAAATAATATCTAAGATCTGTTACAATATAATTCAAAACATTAAAAGTAACAAGATGCAATGAGAGTTATCTTTAAAAAATTTAGCAGTAAATAATAGATTTGAGATTTGTGGTAAGATGTGAATCAGTTTAAATACTAGTAAGGTGAAGTTGATGAGTACATGTTAAAAATGTTAAAAATTTTAGCATACGACATTGGAAGGGTATCTGTATTACTAATATTCACTTGGTTTAAACCTTCATGTCACTACAAGAAAAGAAGCATTCTGCGACGTTTTTAAAACGTCACAAAATGTCCAAAAAAACGTCGCAGAATGTATTCTGCGACGTTTTAAAAAACGTCACAAAAAACGTCGCAGAATGAGTGTAGGTAAAA
>JANJEY010000006.1:19256770-19267173 GCA_024703695.1 Erythroxylum cataractarum
CGATACACTTCTTCTGTCTTTTGTATCGTCTGTGTTTTGATATCTTTTGTGTTTTGACGATACACTTCTTCTATCTTTTTTATCGTCTGTGTTTTGACGATATACTTCTTTTGTCTTTTATATCGTCTGTGTTTTGATGATAAACTTCTTCTGTCTTTTGTATCGTCTGTGTTTTGATATCTTCTTTATTTTGACGACACATTTCTTCTGTCTTTTGTATCGTCTGTATTTTGATATCTTCTGTGTTTTGACGATACACTTCTTCTTTCTTTTATATCGTCTGTGTTTTGATATCCTCTGTGTTTTGACGATACCCTTCTTCTGTGTTTTCAATCGTCTGTGCTTTGATATCTTTTGTGTTTTGACAATACGCTTCTTCTATCTTTTGTATCATCTGTGTTTTGTTTTGTTTGTTTTTTCGCTTCGTCTTAATTTTGCTTCTTTTGGGTTACTGTTCACCCAATATCTTCTATTCTATTTTCAACCGATCGGAAGATAGAATTTGTCTTCAACATGAAAGTTGTAGACCTTGAAGGTCTCTTTCAAATCATATAAAGAACACCTTGATTTTATATCTGTAAGGAAGGTTATAGCAACTTTTCCCTTCCTTCTGTGTTTTTGCTATCTTTTGTGTTTTGACATCTTTTGTTTTTTCGGCCATAATTTTACTATCCAACCTCTAAATGAGCCGATTTTTGAACCCTTAGATTCCTAACACTTTTCTTTTTCATCTCCACATAAGGTTATAGATTTTGGTATTGATTTAAAAAAGATGTATTAAATTAAGTAAGGGTATCGATTACAAGAGTAGGGTTTGGATATTCTACTAAATATGCTTCAGTATTCTGATGATTTCTGAATCAGTAGAGCTTCACATAAGATAATTCTTGTTTCAGTATTAACTAGAGACATGGAACTACAAATGGTATAAATCCGTTGAAGCCTAATTCAGTTCTAAGATGCTTAGATTTTGGATAGGAGGTTATGCATGAGTATGTACTGATTTGGACAAGAGCATTCCAAAAATGTTTGAAGTGTATCATTTAAATCATTGACCTAAATGGAATGATTTTGGCGTCAATGGAAACATAAGAGAATAGAGAAGATTCTTCTAGAATAAAATGTTATGTCAGAATATTCAAGGGTGATTTTGGCAAGACACTTACGTGTAAAAGACATAAGGCATAAATGGAAGGGCATAATTGGAAGAAGAACTATTATCTTGCCTATAAATGGAAGGAAGTATAAGAGAATAAGAAAAGGAGAAAGAAAGAGAAAAAGGGAATGTCATGAAAAAAGAGAGAAGAGATAGAAATACAAAAAGAAGAATGAAAGCGAGAAAGAAGAGAAACAAGCTAGGTTTCAATTTCCTTAGCTTATAAGAGAGATTTTGAGGTAGTTCAAGAAGAGAAAAATGTGGAGGAAAAGAAGGGCTTCCATTTGAACCAAGGAAGAGAGATTTTGAGCAAAGAAGAGAGATTTTGAGCAAAGTCAACAAGCAAGGATTTTGAGGTGGGTTTTATGTTTATAATAAAGTTAATAAGTCATTACTGCTTTCTTTAAATCAAGAAACTTTCTGATTTCAATTGCATCCTAAGTGTTGCATTCTTTGTTGTTGCGTATTATGTGAAATCTGCTACATGTTCATTTCATGTGTTAGGTGATGTTTTTGGAAAAGATGCACGTATAGGAAATCATATTTTCAAAAATGGTTTTCAAAATACATGTCAATCATACATATAAAATGTAAGTTTTCAAGAAAGTGCCAATTTGGGCATCATAAGTTTACAAGACAAGAAATATGTGTGTTATGTGGGCTTGTGGTGGTCCCATAAGTAAGTCAAGTGCACTTGTCTAAAGGCTTCTCCCGCCTGCCCGCTAGTGGCATGGAGCTCCCTCATGGACTCCCATAAGTTCACAGCTATGCATGACCATGACATGGGATTGCGTAGTACATTTTGTTCACGACTACACAGGACCCTTAGGGGAAATGTGTAGTACGTTCTGTTTGGATCCACCCAAACCATTCTGATATGCTTATATGTTCACAATTTGTTTAAGTAAAGGCATTCATGATTTCTGAAAAAGTCAAAAAGTGCATAAATTGTGACTTTGAATTTTGACAAGATCCGAACCTTTAAGAAACTTGCGTTTTCTTTTATACTCAATGAAAATAATTTTCAAATGACAAGAAAGAAAAGATTTCAAAAGTTTTGCTTACTTTCCTTTTGTTATAAACTTGTTACCCACGAGCTTTCAAGCTCACCCCCTCTCTGTCCTTTCCTCAGGTATTTTAATAAGAAGTAAAGAAAGCAAGAGCATGAAGGAAATACTTTAGATTTTTTTACTTTGTATTTTTGAGTTTTGATAGAGTTGTAATGTTTGTACTGGGTCCCAACAATAAAGTATCTTAACCTTATATAGTCTAAAATTTGCCTAAAACCAACTTTTTCCCTTCCTAAGTACTTCCCACGACCATGGGAATGAACCTTATAAATCCCACGATAGTGGGATGAGTGAACCGAAGGTTCACTCGCCCACAGCCTCCAATTTGTTTCCAAAACTTGACATCTTCACTTCCATTTGAAACATCTTGACTAAAGTCCATCAATTTCACTTCAATTCTACCTTATTCATACTTCAATACCTCATCAATTTCATGTCCAAACCAATTCAAAAATCATCGGCAGCTCACAATCCATGATCTTTCATGCATAAAAATCCAAAGCAAAAGCTATCAAACAACTATCATGTTCCAGACCTCAATTCATCATCAATTCAATACATATTCTATCCTTTTCAAACATCACATAACTCATAACACAATATGCTATCAAGTTCAGAATTCCCTTATTTGTTTAGCTTCAAGTTCCTACTTCAAAGAACCAAATAATCCAACCCTTCTAAGAAATCAGCAGACATCTAAGATCAAGGTGCAAATTTTAGCATCAACAAGACAGTAACATAGAAAATAGCAGGACCTACTTCTTGATACAGTAACTTACAAAGATGTCAAGTGAAGATGATCCAAAATCAAGCAAAATTCTAGAAGTTGAGATAGAATAAGAGGTTTTGGTGAAGAGTAAGGCAATAATGAAAGGTATAGAAATTTCCCTTCAATGGCTTAACACATATACTGATAGGTGTCACTCTCAGCACAAATCGTATGTCTCCTTTACATGTATCACATATGTCCTGCATGTAAGCTACCAATTGTCATACTTCCATTAATTCATTTTTCATTTAATGAATGTTGTCAAATGCTATAATTCAATTAGGCCACTTGTCACTCAACCAATGTTTTCAAATGTCAATACATTAGCTATGCCAAATGTCACTAACGCATAGGCTTACTCATCCAATTTTTCACGTACCAATTTGTCTTGCCACTTGACCTTTTTCTAATCCAAATATACATTTTAATACCTCACTTCTCTAATGGTAACAATAAATTCCAAATCACTAAGTATGATCCATTAAACCAAAATTTAAGGTCAAACCAAAATTCAATACATATCAACTTACAATCATGTCATAATTTTAATGCCTATCATGTATACCTTCATGAACGTGCAATATTTCAACTAGGGTATAACTTAGGGCCTTACACAAACCCCCTTATTTTACATATACATATAATTTAGGAAAGCAATTAGATTTAATCTTCGTAGGATCGACCTAGACTCACCACAACTATAATTATCAGTCTAATTATTTTTTATAGTGTTACGACGTAATAAATTATGGTGTTTAATAGATAAACACAATTAACTGGCTAGAAAAAAGATTAAACTAAGAAACAATTACAAAAAACATTAATATCTAGATATCGAGTCACCCTAGGACTTCTTGTACAATCATGATTTCACTAATCAATTTAATCTTTAGTTCATTGGAGTATAGAAATCCCTATCTTATGTTAATATCTTTCTTAAAACTATTAACAAATAATCTTTGATTGATTAACTAAAACTTCTTTCTAATTAAAACCTCTAAGATTGCATTAACTAATTCGTAAATTTTACATTGACCTAATCTAGAGGATTTATATTGACCTATCTCTAAGTTTGCATGCAATTTCTTTCAATTATGTTATTTCTATTCATATAAAAGTATTTCTCAATCCTAATTGCATGAAATCATACACATAATAATACGCTATCATTATTAATTGAAGAATAATTAAGAACACATAATTGAATCTTAATAAAACTAAAGAATGAATTAAGTTAAAATAAAATCACTACAAGGTTTATCCCAGGGTTTATCTAATCCCTATTAATCTTCATGAAATCCACTTTAGATTGACGAGAATCTACTACAAATATGTTTTCTTCCTTATTCTTTGGTATTTCTATCATCCTAGGCTGTCAATATGACTTTTCTTGAGCCTCTTAGAAACCCATTTTTAGCTTCCTCTCGTTTTTCATTTAAACATACATGTGAATGAACCTAAGTGTAACATGTTATTAAGTGGACATGAAATTTCTATCGAAATTGGACAGATTTTTCTTAAGTCATTTAATTATTTTGGACAAGAAATAATACACGTACATGTGAATGAACCTAAGTGGAAGATTTCATATACATGAAGAAGTTCTCATTATTTTCGAACAAGAATGCATTAAAATCTTATGTTGTCTCGTTTATGAAGGAGTAAATGTGAAGGATATAAAATTCATTACATGAGAAACCAATTCAAAGTGTGGACATGTGTCATTTTGGTGAGACAAAATCAAAATAATTTGTTATATTTAAAGGACAAGAATTGTTGTGGATGAGGTAAGTAGTTAAAGGATTAATTAAACAATGATTGTAAGAGATTATATAACGGACAACTGTTAGAAATTTAACTTGCAACATGTAGGACAACCCTCTTCAATGTGTAGATTAAACAATAATGATGAAGGAGCTGCTCCACCTTCATTCCATCGAAGCCTCACTCATCCCTTAGACCAGAATTGATGTTATTAAATTATAGATGCTCCCTTCATGCATAAATCTCCAAGTTGTTGCCTTTAGGAAATAATTATTGTATTAGGATTCTCAGTTTCCATGAACAATCCTAGTGTTTTGGCCATAACTTAGTCTACAAAACTCAAAATTGGGTGATTTCAACTGTAAATGAAACCTAAGCATAGTAATAAAAATATCTATAAAATACCTAGACCTAATTCTAGTTGAATGATATTGAAAATTGAGATTGATTATGGTAACCTAATACTGTCCCTGTGTTTAAGCAACTTATGATTTTTGGTACATGTTTCATAATTTAGAAGTGGAAATGGCATGATTTTTAATGATATGAAAACTAGAGACATAGGGGAACAAATTTCTAGAAGAATTCAAAACCTAATTTGAACGTTTGTGATGTGAAAATTAAGGAACAAGTGGAGGAAAAGTTAAATGAAGAGAAAATTAGCATGGTAAATGGAGAGGAAAACATGTATATCCATATCTTATGTATGTTATTCAATGGGTATTAATTGATAACATGTAGATGCTATATATGTGGCTTAACAGTTGTTCAATGGTAGTATGTATGTTGTACTTAGTTCAATGGCTCAATGTAAGGGAAACATTGTATATATACTAAGTACATTATTTAAATGGAAAGAAGACAACATGTATAAATCATGGAAGTTGTTCAATGGTTGAATGAAAAAAAAAACCAGAATTTTAATCTTACAAAATGATAAGATTTTGGCTAATCCCTTCGTCATAAAATTTGTAAAACAAGGTGGTAAGTAATCGATGTACTTGGCAGGTTTTAGGAACCCTTCAGGGCTCTACCTCATAGCTAAGTAAGATAATAAAGCTTTCTCATCATCGTAGGAAAAGCACCGAACACGTGAGGTTGGTTAACGATAAACGACAAACTGTAAGTGTACCTTTAAATTGATTTTGTAAAGATGGTTATGTTTATGAATAATTCCATTGGTGCTACTACTTGAATTTAGAAGTTAATCTTCATAATATTTACATATGCTTTGATTTAGCATTGAATTGAGTTTTGAATGCACTTGGAAATTAATGACATGTACACATGCTTTGAATTAGCATTGAATTGAAATTTGCATATGCTTTGAATTGGCATAGAAATGGACTTTGAATATGTTTTTAATTAGTATTAAAATGAGGCATGCTCATGTATTAATTGTGGTTTAGACTACGGTATGTCGTTAGGTCTTTATACATACAATTATATCGATCAAAGTACGTCCTAATGTGCATGGCAGTGTTTGGAGGCATCTATCACTAATATGGGTGGTGTTGTGTCTATCGGTATATCCTGTGAGTTGCCTTCTGCACTTATGGAGCATATATTATACTAGCACTGTTATGGGTAAGCAATGCAGAACTAGCTCCGTAACTACTGATTTATATTTAGTGCTAGTATTATGGGTAAGCAATGCATAACCAGCTTCATAACAATCGGTATATAGATGTTAACCAGGCACGGGTAAGCGATGCAGAACCAACTTCATGTCCTTATACCTAATGGTACCATATGGCAAAGAAAATTAGTGATAGGCTACGTTTTAAAAAGAAAATTCATGAAAGTATTGATTACCATCTTTGTATACTTAACAGGAAAAATGGAACTTGATCTCAGAAAAATATATATGTTTTGTTTTACATATGCATTAATCTTATGAAAAGAAAAGAATGTGTTTTGTAAGAACATTAGTTATTACTTGAAAAGAAAAGAAATTGTTTTCTTTTATGGAGGTTAATATTTACATCAATGTTTTTATTTGAAACCAATAATACTCACTCAGCTCATTTAGCTCACCTTTTATTTTTGTTTTTAAATAAAATCTCTCATGTGCACACTCAGGGGCTTCAGTAGTAAGGACTCTACCTCGTGAGTAATCAACTTCGTCACGTGCTATTGTGTAGGCATTTTTATTTTGCCTTGTACATATTTTTTAGAACTTTTGCATATCTTTAAAGATGTTTTAAAAGTCATTTGTATAAAGAATGGATGCGTAAAAAGGTTTTTTAATGGAATGTATGACATTGTTTTAGCTTTTCAAAGTTTATTGATGTAACTATTTGAGATTGCATGTGAGTGGATTTGAATTCCATAATTTGGAGTTGAGAAATTGATGTGATAATGGAAGTATTTTGAATTTTTACAGGGATTTTAACATTTTTATGATGTCAAAAATCAATTGTCGTGCTGCTGAAACTTTTGATAAACTGAAAAACAAAACTCCACTACTTACATTTCTTATTATGAATTAAAGCTTTTCCTTAACAAGGTCAATAGGCTTAGCTTCACGGAAACTTTCCAGTCAACTCAGATATTGACTGGAGAGTCACTGTGGAGTGCCAAGTAGGTCATCAAGTTATTGCAGGATAAGGGTCTATCATGGTCACTCACACGGCCGTGTGTATAACCATGTCCCTCAATATTGCTTCAATCTTCAAAAATCGAGAAGAAATATGGCCTAGAGAGCTATATGTTCAAACACACGACCGTGTAGACTTACATAAACACTCATATGGCTGTGTAAACTTACACAGTCAACTATTAAAATATAATATTATGAGTTTCATACCATATCGACTAAAAAGGTAAGAAACTTAGCTCCTTAGTACCGGTCATCGGTAGAGGCGATTTCATATGGTACCAGTCAGTAACATAAATTTTATAAAATTTAAGGACTTGTTTGCAAAAAAAATAATTATTTTGACATAGTCCAAAATTATCAGAGAGGTCTAAAAAGGTCAAAGTATGGACAACAAAGACAATACTAGAAAGTTCTTTGAGCCTAGTAGCCTGAACTTTGTTAAGGCAAGCGGAGAAGCCAACGGTGGAAAGTTGGTAGTGTAGAGGAGCTTGGCAGGGTGAGGAGAGGGCGGGAGGGATTGGATGATGGAGGTGTATCAGTTATGGTACGTGGACAAAAGAGAGGGCTTACGTGATCTAGATATACATGTGGTTTGGGTGGGCCCGTACCATTGAGGTTTTGTCCCCTTTTGGTTCGCCAGGTCTCCGGCCTCCCTTCGCATCCGCTTGGGGTATTTGGAAGTCGAACCTGTGCTCAATGGTGTGAGGTGTGGGTCTTGCACCCAACAAAATCCTAAGGTCACAGGTTCGACTCTCGAATACCCCAAGCGGATGCGAAGGGAGGCCGGAGACCTGGCGAACCAAAAGGGGACAAAATCTCAATAGTGCGGGCCCACCCAAACCAACATGTATTATGAAAGTTTCTAATCCTTCTAATGTCAACAATGGTGATGACGATGTCAAAAAAAAATAGATAGATGGGGAAGATAGAAGAAAAAAGATAGAATCTTAGACATTATAGACACTAATAAATATTTTTTTTGCATTCCTTTTGATAATTAACTTTGTCTCTTCACATTTAATGCACCTATTATTAAGGTTAGATTAATAAATTTGACTTAATTAGTTTCTGACAAAATTCAATCGTAATACGATTAAGCTTTCTATCAAAAGCAGTTCTCGATGCCAATTTTTCAGAGATTTAAACAAAGTAAGAATAGGTTAATATTTGAAAGATCCTCAAACATCTAAAAAAATTAATAGTCGTATAATACTAAAAAAGCTTCGAATAATAAAAATTAATAATTTGATTTTATTATTTATATGACTCTTAATAAAATTGTTCTTAATTTTATATTTGTATGATGATTAAATGATTTTTTCACATTAATTATGCTTATTATTTACATATGAAATACTTGAAAAATAATATTAATAAAAATAAATAAATTATTTTTATTTTAAATTTTTATTATTATAATTTTTGAGACAAGATTGATATAAAATTGTAAATTATACAGTATAATATATTGAAAAACTATTTTGCAATTTAAAAAATTTTAAGAACTATTTTATAAATTTAAAAATTATCCAAAATAGTACCTGATATTAGTACAGTATTGTACCATAACCAAATCTGGTACTGATACGGTATTCATAACATTGTTAAAATAACTTCAATTCTTCCATTCTCTTTCCTAATTTTGCGGTAATTCTTCTCCTTTACATCTATGAAGGCAAATAAGAACTAAAAACAAAATAAGTACCATAAGCAATAAGAAACTCTCAAATAAATAAACAAAATGCATTGATAAGAGATTATAAATATAATTAATTTAACATTTTTCAGCATGCAACCTTAGATGAATTACCACCACATTCAATTTTGTGGTTTAACTATATAATATAAAGAAACAACACATACAATTTGGAATATTTAAAAAGAAAAAGAACATTTTTAAGCATGATAGGAGCCTACGTATATAACCTACATTCAAGCAATGATAATATTTTAAAACTTTGTATATATAACCTCCATATCAACTCTGTAAAAGTTGTATTTAAGTTGTTATTCATCACAGAACTATTCATGCATTCTTTATATATTGAGATTGATCATACAACAATAGCGGGAATTTCCCAGTTTGTTTTGGGACTAGGTTAGATACACGAGTGTTTTAGAGCTTCTTATTGAATTCTAAGGTTAGATTCTATGAAGTACAGTTTGTACCACACTTCTAAGCTGAGAAGATAAAATAGTAGACAATATATGGATGGATCACTAGTAGCATGTATAAAATGTAAAGGTGCGTTTGGTTTAATTGAGATAATTATAATGAATATAGAGAAGAATGAATTACTCTTCCCCCTTCCATTCTTCACTATTTATTATAATTCCTACTACTACCCTTCAACGTATGGCTTTCATTTTTTACTATATTAGGAGTACGGAGACTTGTTTGAAAAAAAAGTATATAAAAATACTATTCATCTAATTATAATATATTATGAAACACTCATTCCTTACTCATTTATTTCTTCTTATACCAACTGACGAAGCACCTTATTGTGAATTATGTGTTGCATGTGAATTTGCTATTAGATTGATTTTGTAGCGCAAGCCCGAATTGCTTCCATGTTCGGCCTCCAATTCTAGTAAACATTAGGGTGTACTGGGACAATTTTAGGGAGTATTTGTTTTTATTTTTATGTTTTTGTTTTCAAATTAAATAAAAAATTGTTTGTTTAAATTTTTAGTTTTAATTTTTAGTTTTGGTTTCTTTTAGTTTTCAAAAATTATGAAAATCATAAAAAGTGATTTTTGTTTTCTATTTTTGTTTTTTTATTACGATTTATTATCATTTAAATATATATTATTTAATTATTTAGTTTTTAATAAAAATTATGAATAAGTTAATTCAACGTTATATTTATATATTTAATAAGTTAAAATTAATTATCAATAAAATTGTGAATAATTTTAAATATATATTATTTAATTATGGCTTTCATTTCGTATGGCTTTCATTTAATAATTTTCAATTAAATATTAATTTATAATAAATTATTTATCTTATTAAAATAACATAATTTTATTAATAAT
>JANJEY010000006.1:19267273-19288935 GCA_024703695.1 Erythroxylum cataractarum
ATTTAATAATTTTCAATTAAATATTAATTTATAATAAATTATTTATCTTATTAAAATAACATAATTTTATTAATAATTTGTTAATAATATTATATAAGAAATTAAGTTTTATCTAAAATATAATTATTATCGGTGATAATATACAACAACGTTAATATTAACAACTAAACAAGTTTTATTTTTATTTAAAAGAAAAGAAAAAATTAAAAATTAAAAATTACATTAAAAAAATTAAAAATAGAAGCAAACGGGCTTTAATTGTCAAATAAAGTAGCACTCGCAGTCAACAACTCAACATTCCTTTATTGATTAAAATGGAACTCAATGTTGTTTATCAACCTAAGACGGGAGCTCTTGATTAACTTGTTCCCACAAGACTTCTAAACTTTTGAGCTTTGAGCTTTGAGCTTTTTTTTACATTCTAACCCAACGACAACAGTTACTTTTTAACATCGCATAAAGCCAACCCAACAAACCCCATGGCCCATACTCAGTGTAGTGAGTGACAACTAGCAAGACTTCATCTTCTGGCATCTCCTCAAACGCATTCTCATTGTCAGAACTCATGAGACCACAATGTCATTCTGTCTTCACCTTCACTATTATACTCACTGCACTCATCATCTTCCGAGTTGACTCAACTCAGCCTCCGTTCTCGTGTGATCCGTTGGACCCGTCAACCAGTTCTTACCTATTTTGCAAACCAACACTTCCCATCAGCCAGAGAGCTAGGGACCTTGTCTCTAGACTCACATTGGACGAGAAGATTTCCCAACTTGGAAACTCAGCCCCACCGATCCCAAGACTCGGTATTCCCGGTTACGAATGGTGGTCTGAAGCCCTGCATGGTGTTGCCAATGTAGGCCGTGGCATTCATTTCTATGGTCTTATTAAGGGTGCCACTAGCTTTCCTCAGGTCATTCTCACTGCTGCTTCTTTTGATGCCTATGAATGGTATCGCATTGGTCAGGTGAGTAACTCATCGGAAGCTTTCCGCTTTAATCGCTTCACTCACTTGCCTCTGCTTTTTGTCGTTAGTTTTGTTGATGATTTAGCGCAATTAATAATCTATCAAATTTTTGAAGGTGATTGGAGTAGAAGCTAGAGCAATGTACAATGCAGGGCAAGCAAGTGGCATGACATTTTGGGCACCAAACGTTAACATATTTCGAGACCCAAGATGGGGTAGAGGGCAGGAGACTCCTGGAGAAGATCCATTCATGACAGGGAAGTATGCAGTTTCTTATGTTAGAGGGGTTCAAGGAGATTCCTTTGAAGGAGGGAAGCTTCATGGGCATCTTCAAGCTTCAGCTTGTTGCAAGCACTTTACCGCTTATGATTTGGACAACTGGAAGGGTATTAATCGCTATGTGTTTGATGCTCGCGTAAGTTCGGCCTTATCTTGATATTGTCGCTTTGTTTTTGTTGTTAAATCCGGTCCGTTTGTCAGTTGTCAGTTCGTTGCTTCTCTTTTGGTATGGCTGCGTCTAGAAAAGTTTTTCCAGGTTTAATCAATTACAAACACTCTATCTGCATGAAATCCTGATAACAATGGTCCAAGAAGTTCTTATGCAATTAGTTGGCGGTAACTTTTTGTTATCAATGACACCACGGTTAGTTGCCTGTTTTGTTTTCTACATTAGGTGACTGCGCAAGATCTGGCAGATACTTATCAGCTACCGTTCCGGAGTTGCGTGGAACAAGGTAGAGCCAGCGGAATTATGTGTGCCTACAACAGAGTTAATGGAGTCCCAAGTTGTGCAGATTTCGATCTTCTAACAAGAACTGCTAGAGGGCAATGGTCTTTTCATGGGTATAAAAAGTGCAATAATTTGCTTTTGCTTTTGGTAAAATGTGCAATTATTGGTTAGGTTGATTTCATCTGTCACAATAATCAGGTACGTCACTTCAGACTGTGATGCAGTTTCCATCATCTATGACAAACAAGGATATGCTAAATCACCCGAGGATGCTGTATCTGACGTGCTTAAAGCGGGTACGGGACCCTTCTTTTTGTCTGTGTCATAAAGTGGACATGTGCTTATGTTCATGCACGGAGGCTTGGATCAAAATAAGTTTTTCCTTTGCTAGTACAAGCTTTCCGTGACTCGATTGAATTTTTGGACCATCTTGAAAATATGGGTCCATCTATCAACTAGAGGCTGTTGTTTTTCAAGAAAGTTGACAGTTTTAGCAATTGGTCCATCATTTCACTGTCTGGCCGTCTAACTGGACTATTCTTCCCTGAATTTTTCCCGCAGATGGTGGCAGTGTTTAATTTTACTATTGCAACAATGTAATACATTTAACTAAGCAGTTAATGGCCACTAGATGGATTTATCAATCACTTCTAAGGGAAAAACATGACTTTTAAATTCTTAAATTCAATATACCCACTAGGAAGCTTCCTGCCTCTCTTGGGAAAATGGTTCGATAACATAACAAAGATATATTCGCAGGGTTGAATGTTTGTCCAAATTGGTGTTGCTATTTCATGCACGCCTAAGATGCATGTCCTGTAATAATTTTCACGATTCTTGCACTTTGTTGAACGAATGTATGCAGGCATGGATGTCAATTGTGGATCATACCTGCAGAAACACAGCAAAGCAGCAGTTGAGCAGAAAAAACTTCCAGAATCTGAAATAGACAGAGCCCTTCACAACCTCTTCTCGTTAAGAATGAGGTTAGGACTTTTTAATGGAAATCCAGCAACACTGCCATTTGGCGACATAGGGTCAGACAGGATCTGTTCCAAAGAGCATCAAATACTAGCTCTTGAAGTTGCTCGTAATGGCATTGTGCTTTTAAAGAATTCCGCAAGACTCCTCCCGCTTATGAAGCCAAAAACCAAGTCTCTGGCTGTTATTGGTCCTAATGCCAATTCTGCACAAACACTATTGGGGAACTACGCTGGTATTCCATGCAAATCTGTGACACCCTTACAAGCATTGCAGAGCTACATTAAGGATACTAGATTTCTTGCAGGCTGTGAAACAGTTCAGTGCTCCTCAGCGTCAGTTGACGGTGCAGTAGATATAACAAAAGAGGTAGATTATGTGGTATTGATAATGGGATTGGACCAAACTCAGGAAAGGGAAGAGCTTGATCGTGTAGACTTGATGCTGCCCGGGAGGCAGCAAGAACTTATCACCAGTGTTGCAAAAGCTGCAAAGAATCCTGTTATTCTAGTGCTTCTTTGTGGAGGTCCCGTAGATGTTTCATTTGCCAAATACAACAAAAATATTGGAAGCATTATCTGGGCTGGTTATCCGGGTGAAGCTGGTGGAATTGCTCTTGCAGAAATTATCTTTGGTGACCATAATCCAGGTGAATTCATTACCATAGTTTCCATGATCTCAAGCTTCTGTTTCGTTTATTATTTTTTATAATGGTCTAGAACTGAAGAGATGGTCGTGTAGGAGGACGATTACCAATGTCTTGGTACCCCCAAGAATATGTCACGGTACCAATGACAGACATGGGGATGCGACCTGACTCGTCCTCCGGATATCCTGGCCGCACATACAGATTCTACAAAGGAAAAATCCTTTTCGAGTTTGGTTATGGTCTGAGCTATTCAATGTATTCATACGAGCTCAAGCACGTTAGCCAAAACAGTCTGTGCTTGAATCAGTCCTCAAGACCGCACAAAATTGGAAGCTCAGATTCTGTGCGTTACATTCCGGTTTCTGAACTAGGAACAAACTTTTGTGAACAAAGCCAGTTCTCAGTAAGAGTTGGAGTAGAGAACCATGGGGAGATGGCTGGAAAGCATCCAATCTTGCTATTCATGAGGCAGGAGAGGCATGGGAACGGTAGGCCAAGGAAACAATTGATTGGATTCCAAAGCGTGATACTAAGTGCAGGGGAAAAGGCTGAAATTGAATTCAAACTGAGTCCCTGTGAACACTTTAGTAGAGTTAATGAAGATGGTTTGATGGTGTTGGAAGAAGGTACGCATTTCTTGATGGTAGGAGGTGACAAGTATCCAGTTTCCATCCTGATATGACTTGGCAATATCCTTTTTAACGTCGTCCTGCCACATCCCTTTGCCAATTATCCTTAGGTGGCTACTCTATTTATGTATAGTGTTTCATGAAAATATAACCAGATGTCTGATGACTGGGGAACATTTGGCAATTGATGCAAATTGATGCATGTAAGCTTGATATGATAACAAAATATATGCAAAATGGCTTGTTCAAATGTTGATTTATGAAACTCAATGACATGCCCTCCCAAATTATGAGCTCCTATGTACTAAACCTCCGTCTCATGCTCCAAGTCGTAAGACATTGGTCATTTCCGTTTTAGACAGATTCTACCGACACAAGTCGAAGGCATAAAATATGAAATGCAGAATATCGTTTTACAAGAAAAGGGAGTACTTTAACAATGCATCCAATAAACAATTCAAAATTGATGTAGTTATCAGACACCACATGCACTGGATGGACATGGCAGCGATTAATTTGGACTTATGTTGGCTAGAGAAGCAAAATGACAAGAGATTTATCAATTGAATGGGCATAGTTAACTCCTATTTAA
This sequence comes from Erythroxylum cataractarum, assembly GCA_024703695.1. Lineage (NCBI taxonomy): Eukaryota > Viridiplantae > Streptophyta > Magnoliopsida > Malpighiales > Erythroxylaceae > Erythroxylum > Erythroxylum cataractarum. The sequence goes on from JANJEY010000006.1 coordinate 19,271,825, forward strand.
CTGGCAAGAAATGTCCCACTCAGCTTGCTTCCAAGCCTTTTATGTAAAAAACTAACTAAAACATCGTATGCCAAAAGCATACGCCCAATGTTCACTACAAAGCAATCCTCTGACTCTATATACGTTGTGTTTTCTACCTGTGACATCTGAGGTCCTGTAGAGACCAGATCAAGTGGACTATTAAACTAATGACTTAATCATATTTTTCATCAACCATTCGTAGCTATAGATGCTCCTTTAAAAGCAAAACTCTTCTTGTTGTTGGTGAGCTCTCCGCTAGTTTCTTCCCAACAAAGGCCCAAAAAGATGGGAGTTGCAAACCTCTGTTCCATAGCTCTTCTTCACTTCACATCTCTGCTTCTTTTGATTGAGTCAACTCGTCCACCATATGCTTGTGACTCCTCTAACCCATCAACAAGTTCCTACCCATTTTGCCAGACATCATTACCTATAAGCCAAAGGGTCCAAGACCTCGTGTCTAGACTCACCTTGGACGAGAAGGTCTCCCAACTAGTTAACTCAGCCACTGCGATCCCCAGACTTGACATTCCTGGCTACCAATGGTGGTCTGAAGCTTTGCATGGTATAGCATTCGTACAAAACGTTAGCTATGGCATCAGCTTCAATGAAACCATACGGTCTGCTACAAGCTTCCCTCAAGTCATTCTCACTGCTGCTTCTTTTGATCCTACTCTTTGGTACCGCATTGCTCAAGTAAGTAATAACAGGGATTAATATATGTTTAAATGTTTTATGTATTGAGTGCATACAAAGTGTTGATATATGTAAATGTTGTCTGTGAATGTGATGGTGAAGGCGATTGGAAAAGAAGCCAGAGACCTGTATAATGCAGGACAAGCTACTGGTATGACGTTCTGGGCACCGAATATTAACATATTTAGAGACCCCAGATGGGGAAGAGGACAAGAGACGCCTGGAGAAGATCCATCAATGACAGGGAAGTATGCTGTGTCATATGTGCGGGGAATCCAAGGTGATTCTTTTGAAGGAGGGAAGCTTGCCGACCATCTACAAGCTTCTGCTTGTTGCAAGCATTTCACTGCTTACGATTTGGATAATTGGAATGGAATTAGCCGCCTTACTTTCGATGCTAAAGTAAGTGGGTTACCTATTGCTTATCTCTTTGCTTTCAGCTTCTCAGAGTTGTAATGTAACAGCCAAGGTAGTCTTTTTATTAGTCCAAGAGCTCAGATATGTTTGAATTGTTTTCCTTGTCTTCCCAAAAGACCATACTGAAGTCTTTCTTATCTGTCTATTTCCATTCCTCTCCTCGACCTTGAATTTATCTTAAAAAGGACACGATGGAATTGAGTATTACTACATCAATTAAACGACACGTAAACTCTAAGTGTCAACATTGTTCAACTTTAGTTTTATCCTACGCCCTCCTTTAAACACTCAGCTTCTCTTCAATTTTTCTTAGTCGACATATTTGATTGTACTAATGGAATCTACCTTCGTTAACATATCATTAAGGGAAAGAAGAATAACAGACCACGTTAATTTTGCTTTCACGAATAAATTTAGTTCTCTGTTTACATATAAGAGTATTTCCTTTTGTCTATTATATGTCAACTCCATTTTTCTTCTGTTGTTCATCAGGTGACAGCGCAGGACTTGGCAGACACGTACCAGCCTCCGTTTCAGAAATGTATACAAGAAGGAAGCGCCAGCGGAATAATGTGTGCCTATAATCGCGTTAATGGAGTCCCAAACTGTGCAGACTACAATCTCTTGTCTAAGACGGCCAGAGGGCAATGGGGATTCAATGGGTACGTTTTCTCAAATGATTACAAATTTAGAAAGGAAAAAAAAACAAGCTACAGGTAGAGGTAAGACATCATGTGTGTTTCCTGGTTAATTTATCAGGTATATTACATCAGACTGCGATGCTGTTTCCATTATTCATGACAAGCAAGGATATGCAAAAACACCTGAGGATGCAGTGGCCGACGTGCTTAAAGCAGGTGATGTGTTTCCTTGTGTGCATATGGCACATAACAAGTAGCAAACTATATTTCTTGGGTGATATGTAATTGTTTGGATTTAATATATTACAGGAATGGATGTGAACTGCGGCGATTACTTAAAGAACCACACCAAATCAGCAGTAGAAAAGAAGAAGCTGCCTGAATCTGAATTAGACAGAGCCCTTCACAATCTCTTCTCTGTCAGGATGAGGTTAGGCCTATTCAACGGCGATCCAGCGAAACTGCTTTATGGAAGCATTGCTGCGGACGAAGTCTGTTCCAAAGAACATCAAGCTTTAGCCCTCGAAGCAGCTCTTGATGGCATTGTAATGCTAAAGAACTCTGACAGGCTTCTCCCTCTTACAAAATCAAAATTCTTGTCCCTCGCTGTTATAGGTCCCAACGCTGATCTTCCCAAGACCCTTGTCGGAAACTATGCAGGTCCACCCTGCAAAACAATTACTCCACTGCTAGGATTGAAGAATTATGTCAAGAACATAAAATATCATCCAGGTTGCACCACGGTTGCGTGTTCTTCGGCTTCGATCGATGAAGCAGTGACAATAGCCAAAGGAGCAGACCAGGTGGTGTTGGTTATGGGACTGGACCTAACGCAAGAGAGGGAAGACTTTGACCGGGTGAACTTGACCCTACCAGGGGAACAGCAAAAGCTTGTAAAAAGCGTTGCAAGAACTGCAAAGAAACCTGTGGTTCTGGTGCTTCTCTGTGGAGGCCCAGTTGACGTGTCTTTTGCTAAAGATGATCCTAAAATAGGAAGCATTTTGTGGGCTGGATATCCAGGGGAAGCTGGAGGACTTGCACTTGCAGAAATTATATTTGGTGATCACAACCCAGGTGAACTGAATCACAATGCTTCTGTACTTCCTTAGATCCATCCTTAGCAAAGAAGAGGAATTTATAATCTTGATTATATTCTTGCCCGCTTACTGTAATTGCTGCAATGCAGGAGGGAGATTACCAGTGACTTGGTACCCACAAGACTTCACCAAAGTACCAATGTCAGACATGAGGATGCGGCCTGAACCAATGTCAGGCTATCCTGGTCGCACGTACAGATTCTATGAAGGGAAAAAAGTTTTTGAATTCGGTTACGGTCTAAGTTACTCCAACTACTCTTATAAGCTCATATCTGTTACAAACAAGAAGCTTTACTTAAGATCATCACAAACTGAAACTGTAAAGAACTCAAATTCCATAGGCTACATGTCAGTTTCAGAGTTGGGTAAAGACATCTGTGAAAGGAACAAGTTCACGGTCACTGTCAACGTTGCAAACGATGGAGAAGTGGCTGGTAAGCATCCAGTTTTGCTTTTTGTAAGGCCAGCAAAATTGGGGGCTGGAGGGCCACTTAAAAAGTTAGTAGGGTTTCAGACTCTGCACCTGAAAGCCAAGGAGGAAGCAGTAATTGAATATGAGATGAACCCTTGCGAACATCTTAGCAGTGCTGATGAAAGTGGTACAATGGTGGTTGAAGCAGGAACACAACTCCTGCTCGTCGGCGATGAAAAGTATCCAATCACTATCATTCTCTGATAAAAAGGCTGAACGAATGTATGAGGCTTTGAACGATAAACCCTTCTGAGAGATACCTTGTTCTATCAATGGCTAATAACTTTCTTTTTCTATAGTTCTTGGTTATTCGGAATACTCATGTCACTCCTAAAATTAGGTTGATTCCAAAGTCAAAAACTCAATGTCCAATTCAATGTATGTGCGTACATGTATGCCGAGTCATATCAAGGTTCAAAGATGAGTTACATCTCAACATATAAACGTCTTTGAATGGATGTATACTCTTTTAAGTCCTTAGACAATAAGAGATCAGTCTGGCTCGTTTTGATACATTATAGACTACTACACTTTATTTCATGAAGAAAAATGAAAACTGCTGCTTTCTGGATGTAATTGAATAATGCACAAACAAATGATACATTAGCGGGATTCACCTCTCATTGTCTTAAACATTTCAAATTAGTATTTACTACAATCCACAAAGTCAGTAAGAGAGCCAGAAGAGAACTGTATGCTATTAATACATGAGATTCCCTGGCAAGAGAGCAGTAGCTAATACTCGAAGAATTTCTATCACCTCTGAACGTGGCAACAACAAAACCAGGGTCATCCCTTACTTTCCAGGTCATTGTTGGAACAGTTACCTCACGTGTGCCATCAGAGTGAGTACGATCACAAAATTTATGCGTGTGTGCACTAAATACAATCCTACAAATCAAGGATAGTTCAATATTGATCAACTTACACACAAAGTAAGAATATCACGGCAATTAATATATTTAAACCAAAGGCTTAGAAGTCAACCACAATGTGGATCAGGTTCTGCTGTCATAAATAAGAGCGATTAAATGACATAAGCAATTGAATAAAGATTCCAAGCCAGGTGCTCCTTTTGTAAATAAGTAGGTTTAACTGACATAAATGTGTGAGAATTGAATCTAAATCAGGCATTCCTTTATAGGTAAGATTAATTGACATAACATAGAGATTAAATGGCAAAGGAAAAAATCATACAGAAATGTTATTTGAGGTTTCTAGTGACACAAAAATTACCTTGGCTTAAGAGCTTGAAAGATGTATTCAGTAGCATTTGGTGGGATAGTATGAGATAACTCATAGGGCCCAGTATCTGTAAACTCCCTGTAGTGAATTGGAAAGGAACTTTAGGAAGCAGATTCTAGTAATATCAGTAACAGCAGATTCTAGAGGAAAGAAGAGACCAATGAACCAACAACATTTCCCAGGAAGAATAACGTCAATAAGCAGAAATATAGACAAGCTTTTGTTCAAATTCTTTCAAGAAAGTTCCACTTTCAATCCAACATATTTTGCTCAAGATCAAGCATTCTTATGCTTAAAAGAAAAACTGAAATGCATTGTAGATTCACGACAACATTTTGGAACTCTTTTAGGACCCAATATTAAAGCAGGTCACCTAGGAGGACGCTTTAAGCTCCCCATCTACAAGGAGACAAAACCACCAACCATGATTATATGGTCGCCAGAAGCCATAAACAAGGTAGTCAAATTAATAATATGCATATTATCCATGAAAATCAATAAGAATTAAGGTACAAATGTAAGAAGCAAACTACACCTTTTATCTTTTGCTTCCGAACCATGTTCAAACAGGTTCTTAGGAGCTTTCTTAGAAATGATTTCTTGACAAGTATTGTTGGTGAAGTGGTGCAAGGGCAGGTGAAGTAGGAGAACAGGACCAGAACCAGATAAAAGCTCACCACCTCTCCATTGAAAATTTTCAGACATATCCTCAAATTTTCCAAAACCATCTTTAAGTTCACCAAAGTCATCAATTGATTCCAATGCACGTTCTACATCCATTCTTAGATCTGTGCTTTCTGTCTCTATCACCCTTTCAACATTAAAACGCAACGTATTGATGCCACAAAGCAAAGCAACAGAATTGAGCGAGACAAAGCTAACATTACTAATCTCAAAGGCACCACACCCAGCCGAATCCAATCCTGGAAAATTCCTAGCCAGCCAATGAACAGATTTCACATCAAGTTCATTGCATTGTCCAACATCCCTGTCACCAAGAACAACATGCAAAGGAAGCTCGAGAAATGGACCCAACATTCTATGGAACTGATGAAGCACGGAAACCCATTTGGTTTTGGACAACTTTGATCCTTTGGCTGAAAAGTCTCCCAGAACTAGCAGCATATCAGGCTTCAAAGTGTAAAATGATTTCTGCCTCATTCAGCACCAACTTACAGATCGTCAGTGAAAAGAGAATAACAAGGGACATCATTCAGAACATTAGGTTTTGAAGGAAATAAACCTCCACCTGACAGCCCCCTACCCCGCTCCCAAAAGAGAGAGAAAAAAACGCAGACACACACACAAAAGAATTGACTAGAGAGCTTCTTACGGGCTTCTCATTTATATATCACTATGCAACTCAAATCTTATAGGGTCTTACAGACTAACAGTACTGTGTAATGGGTCATCATTTGTGAAAGTTATCCGACTCCATCTCCTCCTAAAATTAAGCTTTCTTCAATCTTGTTTTTAAAAAAACTCAAACTTATCGGGTTTAACAATACAAGCACGTAACTACCATCCAACCAAAAAAATTGAACGCACTCGTGAAACAACTAAACTTACCTTGAAGAACTTGGACATGTAATAGTCTCTAAAATAGAAATTAAAAAATCCAGTTTCCGGTCCCAAAAGCAGCAAATCAGCGACCATCATCACTTTCAAGTCCTGTGATTCATGGGCACTTCCTGCATCGTAGTGGTCGGGTGCACCCAAGCTGCTGGGTACTATGCTGCAAGAAGGAAAAGAAACCCATTCCTCGAACACGACGAAAAGCACGAAAATGGCGATAGGCAAAAGCGGCTTCCACGTCGGTAGGACCATTGTATGGCGTCGTTGATGCATTATTGTTGTCACTGTGAACTACTGTCGTTCATCGCTCTGTTTGTGTCGGTCTCGAATCTCGATCCTTTCGAGTCTGAACACGAACCCAACAGGCTGACTTTCAGTTTCCGGTTCTGTCCCTCCCCATCAAGGTTTGCGTTCGTAATTTCTCTGGTGTTTTTTTTTAGTTTTCTATTTTTGTTTTTAAATTTAATAAACAATTCTTTTTTTTTTAATTTTTAGTTTTTAATTTTTATTTTAATTTTTTCCAATTTTTAAAAATTATAAAAAATTATAATACTCTTTTTATTTTTTATTACGATTTATTATCATTTAAATATAGATTATTTAATTATTAATTTTTAATAAAAATTATGAATAAATTAATTCAATATTATATTTATATATTTAATAAATTAAGATTAATTATCAATAAAATTAGGAATAATTTTATTTTATTTTTATAATTAAATTTAATATATATAAATATTTAAATAAAATTTGATTTAATAATTAAAATATATTTTAATTAAATTTTAATTTATAAATTATTTATCTTATTAAAATAACATAATTATATTAATAAATATTATATAAGATATTAAATAAATTTATTTAATTAATAAATTTTATCTAAAATGTAATTATTACCGGTGATAAAAATACAACTTCATTAACATTAACAACTAAATAAATTTTTATTTTTATTTAAAAAATTAAAACTAAAAATTACATATAAAAAAAATATAGAATCAAACATTTCCTAACTTTTCTCCATTTTTATCTTCACTTGCTAAGCCCGGCCCATATAACAGTGCTTTTTTCTTCACAATCAAACTTCTTTCGTGGAAATTAAATTGTAATTGGTCCTGTCCGTCCCAAGTACCTAGATGGCTCCAAAATAACGTTAGAATAGAGTATCTGGGAAAGAAGTCAAGAACGATTTTATATGTTTAAACTTTAAAATGAATACTTTGTGTACAATTTTACTCATTTAAATCTTTTTATTATTTTAAATTTTAAAAAATGCTAAATAAGTTTGAAATGTTTAAACATTATTTTTATCAAATATATTTTGAATTAAAAATAAAATAATTATGTAACAATAAATGTGGAGCATCCTCTACCCAACATTATAATTGTGGGATGGATTCCTGTAATTCTAATTCCATAAATAAATAAATATTTCTATGTCTAAATTTTAGAGTTTATTTACTAACCTTGTCATGCATTTATCTTAAAAAAAAACTCTTTATAAATCTATTTATAATCTCTTTTTATATCTTATATGATTCGAACACTTTCAATCTTTTTATACGTGTATAGAAAAGCTAACAAGATTGACATTTTTCTGTGTAAAATTGAAATTGAAGTTTACATTATTATAGCTCCATAATTCGAACACTTAATAAGTTGAAATGCAGTGATAATAGTTTATTAACGAACATAAAATTTAGATACATCAAGCAAGGTCATTTACATTTCATCCAAAAAAACCAAAACATAAAAAAGATAATCTAAACATGATTTTGTTTCTTTTTATTAAAAAAATGTTATTTACATTCCTATATAGAGTTGAAATAACCTAGTTTCTCCAAAGTTATGATGTTTTACAAGCTTAAGTTTGTCAAGCTACACAAGGGATAATGCCCTCGAGGATGGAGTTTTGAACAAATATAAACTGAGCCCAAGTTCACACAAGGGATAATGCCCTCGAGGTTGGAGTTCTAAACAAATATAGACTGAGCCCGAGTTCAAAGAAGCATATCATCGTTAGGAATTAATTTAAGTTATGTTTAGTAGGATGGTTAGTAATGATAGTATTAGAGATTAACATATCAAAACATAGCCACAAAGATTATGTTAAATACAAGATCGATTTTATATGCATAGAAAACGAAAAACACATACTTGGTTTATCGTTGTAATTCTACAGATTAAAGAACTGTCTATTTTCAGTTTCTACTGCAGAGATCTCCTACTCAGTTTTCTGTAAACTTCAGAGAAGAAAAAGAAAGCCAGCATGAAACCAATATACGTAGATATCAGTTTTTTTCTCAAACGTTGCCTTCATATATTTCTGTATATAACTACCTTTAGTAGTTATTTAAGACCGATGATGATTATATCCATCATGGGTGTATATAAGTCATCATCTCCTACTCACACATGATGGGTTTAATAAAACTCTGCAATGCTTATACTCGTTTAATAACCGATATGACCAGCATACAACGAGAGTACATTATCACATACCTGTTAGGAGTATATCACATCTCGATTAACAAATTGATCCTAAGACTTATGTGTCCTTGAGTAAACATTGTATGCTATACCCTAGGTCATATCTCGCATTTGCACTTTTCTTTAATCTTATTTAGTTCCTGATGTCATGACTGTATTCAAGTTCTCTACCAAAAGAGACGATGGTCATTTATGAATACTTTTCATGGGAGTCGATGATCTAAATTAAATGACCTTCCTTTGTTCTCAATTCTCTTTTGACTTAAATTTAATTTGCTTTCCTAGAATTATTCTATAGGATCGCGTCTTGCATGATCTTTTGGCAATAACCTAAAGTAACAAACCTTAAATTCAATTCTCAAGAATGAAACAAGAGTCATAAGGGTATATGTTGAGGTTCTTCTCAACCTCAAGGGTCTCACACAATGTAAGATGAGATCTTACGACTTACATTAATCCCTTTTTGTGGTCAATTGTGCACACATGGTACGAGTCATGTGCTACAGGATTTATCCAATTTGTTTAACTTGAACATCTTTATTCAAGAAATACCGTGTAGATGATAGTTCAAGCATACTCAATGTTTAACTTGAGTTCACTTATCTACTCAAAAACTTATTCAGAATTCACATCTGGCAACGTAAGATAGATATAGTGATTAATAAATCACTTTGAATCAATTTCTTTGTAGCATTTATCATTTAAGTTTCTCGCCCTTAATTATCACCTAGATAATAAACGTTAAACTTACCTCATCTCTAGCAAGCATAAACATTAGAGGTGATTTCCCGTGTGAGAGAGCCAATCTATAATCTGTCTCATTTATTTAAGATTCATCCCAAAATATATTTATACATAAACACATATATTTGTGAATTAGATGATACACAATGTATAATCTTCATCATACATTATATCCAAACATATGACATTAGACTGAGTGAACATACATAGAGAAATGTTTATCAGTACATTTCAACACCTACGTAGTCCTAGTGGCTTTACATTCTCAATGTATACGTCTCTAGAAATTGGCTTTGTCATTGGGTTTGCTATCATATCTCGCGTAGATATATATCTCATGTTCACTTCTCCTCATGCAACCCTATCTTTTATATAATTATACTTAATATCTATGTGCTTTGTCTTACAATGAAATTTGGGGTCTTTAGTATAAGCGATTGTAGTTTAATTATCACAGTTGATGTCACTGGATTAATTTCGCTTTTAGTGACTCCTAAATGCACAAAAAATCGATGAAGTCACACAGCTTCTTGCACTGTAGTTGATAATGCTATAAATTTAGCTTTCATTGTGGATAATGCAACGCAAGATTATTTCTTACTTTTCCATGATATTGCTCCATGGTTTAGTAAGAATATATATCATGAGGTAAATTTTCTTTCATCTAAATCTCCTCCCCAGTCTGCATCTCTATACCCTTGTATACATAAATCATTTCCTTGATAACATAGTGCATAGTCTATAGTTCCCTTTAGATACCTCAATATTCTCTTTACTGCTTTCCAATGTGCTTTTCCTGGATTTGATTGATATCTGCTCACCATCCTAACAACGTAACAAACATCTGGTCTTATGCACATCATTACGTACATAAGACTTCCAACTGCACTAGAGTAGGGAACATTCTTCATTTTTTCCCTTTCTTGTGGTGTTGATGGGCAGTGTCTCTTACTAAGGGCTTCATTTTTAGAAATAGGATTATTAATTGGTTTGCAATCTTGCATACGAAATTGTTCAAGAATTCTTTGAATGTATATCGCTTATGAAAGCGATAACAATTTCTTTGAACGATCTTTTAAAATCTTGACTCTAAGAATATATGCAGCTTCACCCATGTCTTTCATTTCAAATTCAGATGATAACTAATCTTTGATTTGCGTAAGAAACACACAGTCATTACAAGCAATCAATATATCATCCACATATAAAGATAAAATCACAAATTTATCTTTGGATCTCTTAACATACACACAATTGTCTTCATTGATCATTTGAAAACCATTCGAAATGATTACATTATGAAAGTGAATATACCATTGTCTTGAAGATTGCTTCAGGCCATCAATTGATTTAATAATCGACATACTTTAATTTCTTGACCTGCCTTGATGAAACCTTCAGGTTGTTCTATATAGATTTCTTCATCTAATTCTCCATTGAGAATAGCAGTTTTTACATCCATTTAATGTAATTCAAGATTCATACTAGCCACTATAGCCAGAATAAGATGGATTGAAGTAAACTTCATAACAAGTGAAAAAGTTTCCTCATAATCAATTCCCTCCTGTTGTGTGTATCCTTTTGCTACAAGACGTGTCTTATATCTTTCGATATTGCCATCAACTTTTTGCTTAATTTTGAGAACCCACTTGTTCCCAATTGCTTTATACCCTTTAAGGAGGTCAACCAGGTCCCATACTTGATTTGAGCTTAAAGAAGTCATTTTTTCTGTCTTTGCTTTCATCCATTCTTCTTTAGCAGGGCTAGTAAGAGCCTCATTTACATTCCTTGGCTCTTATTCCTCTTGCGGAACAATCATATTAATTTCTCCTTTAATCTCAAAATGACGTTGAGGAATTATTCCTCGATTACTTTGTTTTAAATGAGGTTCATCATAAACAAATTCATGATTGATCTGATTGTTCCCACTCGGATTAGTCATCATAGAGAACCTTTATGTGGAATTGCTCCCACTTGGTTGAAGTTCCCCATCTTGATTCTTCATGACAAAATCATTCTGATCAAGTGACTCATATAACAATGTCTTTACTTGTTTTGCCTTGCTTGGAAAAATCATTCTCTAAGAATGTTACATCTCGTTATTCAAATTCAGTTATACCTCTATTACCTTGTTTACTAATGAACACGTATCCTTTTGAATATTTTGAGTATCTAATAAAAATACTTTTCCCCCCTTTTGGGCTTAATTTCTCATGTTTATGAGGGAGATCATAAACATAGGCTGCATACTCCCAAGGTCTGAGACTTGACACATCAGGTCTCCTACCAGTCCATAACTCATATAGTGTGCTAGTAACTGATTTTTTGGGCATATAATCAAATACATAGGTGGCTGCTAGCAACGCATCAACCCAAAAGGTGATTGGTAAATTTGCTTGGGCCATCATGGACCTAATCATTTCTAATAACGTTCTATTTCGTCTTTCAGCGATGCCATTTTGTTGTGCGGTTCTTGGAATTGTTAATTGCCTTTCTATTCCTTTTTCATCACATAAAGCCTTGAATTTTTCTGACAAGTATTCTTGTTTACGATCAGTTCGTAATATTTTTATTTTCTTATCTAATTGATTCTCAACCAAGTTCATGTATTTTATGAAACAATCGAATGCTTCCGGTTTATGAGAAATCAAATAGACATGACCATATCGAGTATAGTCATCTATGAATGTGATGAAATAAACTATCCCACTTTTAGCCTTTACATTCATTGAACCACATATGTCAGAATGAATTAATTGCAATGGATATAAAATTCATGTTTCCTTTCTAAATAGCTTTCTTGCCATTTTACTAGCTAAATAATGCTCACATGTAGGTAGATCTACTTGACTCAGATTACCTAAAAGCCCTTCTTTAGGTAATCGACTAATTCGATTTTGACCAATATGACATAGTCTAGCAAGCTACAAAATTGCATCATTGTTGGAATTACTAAATGTAAATAATGAATAAATAATAATATTATTTTCCTTTAACACATCTAGTACAATAAAACCATACAATAAAAGACCATGACCATAAGTAATAGATCCAAAATACAAATCTATTCCACCACTGTGGAAATTTATATTAAAACCAAGTCTAACCAACATTAATATAGATAAGAGATTCCTACGAATCTGTGGAGCAAATAATACTTCATGTAGGATGAGAGGTCGTCTTCCACGCATGTCCAATTTATATGTGTCAATTCCTTGTATAGCAGCTTTGGAATTATTACCTACATAAAGCCATCGACTACCATATGGGAGTTTATGAAACTCAACAAAGGCTTCACTACCCTTTGCTATATGGTTAATTGCTCTTGAGTCTGCAATCCACAAATTATGTGATTCAATTAGAAAAATGAAACAAGAAACATTCACAGAACAAATGTTTGTACTATAAAGTAGAACTTTCTTAGGCTCGGTACAATCTCAGGCAAAGTGGCCCTTATTATCACAATTATAGCACTTTATATGCTTCATGTTCTTCTTTTTAAAGGGACATTTTCCCTTTCCATGTTGGTTCCATTTTTCCTTCTTGGATTCTTGAGGAGACTGGTTAAATTTCTTATTCTTCTTCCATTTATATCCACCATGACGCTTACGTTTCTTGTTTATAGCTCCATGTGAGCTAGAACTAACTGCATACGCCTCAGAAGATATCTTTAAGGCTTCAAGATGCCTTCCTCCAAGATAAGATGCCTCGTAGCATCTTCCATTATATTGATGTTTTCATTATGAGTTAGGTGCATCTTCATATGCTCCCAACTCTGAGGCAGTGAACGAATCACAACTTGTACTTGTTGTTCATCAGACAACTCATAACCAACATCACGTAACTCACTTATCATGTTGGAAATTTTTCTCATATGTTTTTGCATTGTATCATCTAGACGTTTCTTATAAGTATCAAACTTAATAGTAAGTGGCCTCACTTTGTTCACTAAAACACCTCCAAAACGAGCAGCCAGTGCAAACCACATGTCCTTTGCAGTTTTGAATTTACAGAACTCACGTATGATATCATTGTCCATGCTACTCAGCAATATGATGCAAGCTAAAGAGTTCTTCTTTTTCCATAATTCATATGCATCGCGGTCCTTTCTATGTTGGGTTGTAGTGCCCTCTTTAGGAGCGTCCATGGTTAAGTTTAATGGTTCAAGAGCCTCTTGCTCTTCTAGTATATATTGAATTTTCATACTCCAGATTTCGCAATTATCACCATTGAGTTTCTCACCCCTATTAAGTTTAGCAACAATATTCTTCAAAGCAGTAACCATTTTGAAACACTAAGTTTCTATAATAAGAAAAGAAATATATATGCACGTTAATGTCACATTAATCATACATAGGGTAAATAATTTGATCATAATTGCTTATGAAATCAGAAGTCCGTAAATGTGTTCAATCATCATTCATACAACAATCGAATCCTAATTACTTTACTTTAGACGAATTCCTATATAAAATTATGTAAACATATTACATAAATATTAAGATGTTGTTCTTATAAAACAACATATTGTATTAGTTGCGCTACAACCTACTAACATTCTGTAGGCAATGAACCCTACGTGGAAATGAGTTCACGAGTTCGCGTGGCACAGTTCACGAAGTTGGTTCTCCAAATACCCTATTTTCGTGATCTCCCCAAATTAAGTTGGTTCATCCTTTTTGTTGCTCAAAACCCTTGCAATCTTCACGTTTTCTGCTTCCTAACTTCAACATTGTCGTTTCTTTCTCATGCTGTACATGTCATTTTTTTCTTTCTTCTTTCTCCAAACTGTTGTCGTTTTGATGTGCTCTTCAATGTCCCACTGCTGTCGTTTCTTTCCATCATGTTTGTGTTTTGGACTGCTGTTTTTATATTGGTTATTTCTTTGGCTTTGTAGATTATTACTTAATCTTTTTGAACATTAATTTCTCCAAATACCCTATAATAAAAATTACAAGTAAAGTAGCATCAATTGTCTAAAAATTAATTTATCACAGTTAAACCAAAATACGACAATTTTTGCCCTTATAAACTCAAATTAAATGTAAGGCACAATAATGCAAATAATAACCAAATAAAGTTATAAAAACCAATTTTAGTGACAAAAACTCATCCAACTGATATAAAAATATATTCGAATAAATGAGTTTGTCACTCTTATATCCAGAGCAACGTACAGAATGGCTCCTACTGAGTTAAAGAAGTTGAATGTGCAGTTATAGGAGCTTCTAAATAAGGGGTTCATTAAACCCAGTGTGTTACCGTGAGGAGCATCGATGTTGTTTTTTAAGAAGAAGGATGGCACACTATAGATGTGCATCGATTACAGGTAATTGAATAGAGTCATAATGAAGAATAAGTATCCATTGTCAAGGATTGAAGACTTATTTGATCAATTGAAAGATGCAAGAGTGTTTTCAAAGATAGATCTGCGATTGGGGTATTATCAGCTTCGGGTAAAGAATGTGGATGTACCAAAGACTACATTTAGGACTCGTTATAGACATTATGAATTCCTAGTAATGTCATTCGGGTTAACTAATGCTCTAGCAGCATTTATGGATCTAATGAATAAAGTGTTCAGGCCTTATTTGGACCAGTTTGTTGTGGTATTTATTGATGATATCCTGGTCTATTCTAGGAATTAACAGGATTATACTAAGCATCTCTGAATTGTATTACAGACTATGAGGGAAAGATAGTTGTATGCTAAGCTGAGTAAGTGTGATTTCTGGCTTTAGGAGATATCATTTTTGGGGCATGTCGTCTCTTCTGAAAGAATTAGGGTTGATCCTAATAAGATAGAAGCGATTGTTAATTGGAAGCCACTATGGAATGTAACAGAAGTAAGAAATTTTCTGGGCCTGGCTAGTTATTACCATTGGTTTATTAAGGGATTCTCGATGATAGCATCCCTTTTAACTAAACTGTTACGGAAGGGAATGGAGTATGAATGGTCTGATAGATGTCAGAGTAGTTTTGATCAGTTGAAAAGTATGCTTACTAAAGCTCCTGTATTAGTTCAACCTACCTACTTTTAGTAAGGAGTATGTTATGTATACTGATGCATATGGAATTTGTTTAGGTTGTGTTTTGATGCAGGAAGGAAAGGTAGTTGCTTATGCCTCTAGGAAACTAAAGACTCATAAACAAAATTACCCTACACATGATCTGGAACTTGCAGCAGTAGTGTTTGCCTTAAAAATTTGGTGGCACTACCTGTATGGTGAAAGGTGTAGAATTTTCACAGATCATAACAGTTTAAAGTATTTGCTTACCTAGAAGGAACTCAATTTGAGACAATGATGTTAGTTGGAATTATTTAAAGACTATGATTGTATTGTGGACTACCATCTGGGTAAGACTAATGTTGTAGTTGATGCCTTAAGTTGAAAGACCATCTTAGCATTATCACTTAAACAGAATGGATGGAAACTGGGATCTGATGGAGCTTTGATGGCTTAATTGAAAGCAAAGCCTATTTTGAGACTGGAGATTTGTGATGATCAAAGAGTTGATGATAAGTTATAACAACTTCTCTTGGCTACTCAGGAAAGTAAATAGTATGATTTTTCTATGCAAGGTGATGGTGAATTGTATTATAAGGATCAGTTGTATGTTCCAGCTAATGATGAATTGAAGAAGTTGTTGTTTGAGGCTCATAATATAGTCTTTACTATGCATCCGGGTGGAAACAAGATGTATCAGGATTTGAAGCAGTATTACTAGTAGTCAGGTATGAAATAGGATGTTGTGGATTATGTAGCAAAAAGTCTGACATGCCAGCAAGTTAAAACTGAGCATCAGGTCCCATCTGGTTTGTTACATCCTATTTCTATTCCTTAATGGAAGTGGGATAACATTACTATGGATTTTGCC
Organism: Erythroxylum cataractarum; assembly: GCA_024703695.1. Lineage (NCBI taxonomy): Eukaryota > Viridiplantae > Streptophyta > Magnoliopsida > Malpighiales > Erythroxylaceae > Erythroxylum > Erythroxylum cataractarum. The sequence continues at coordinate 19,288,105 of JANJEY010000006.1, forward strand.
ACTGAACTTCCTCTCACTCAAAGGAAGCATGATACTGTATGGGTGATTGTAGATAAGTTCACAAAATCTGCTCATTTTTTGCCTGTTCGTCTTGACTATTCTTTGGATAGATTTGCAGATTTGTATGTAAATGAGATAGTGAGATTGCATGGAGTACCATTGTCTATCATTTTAGATCGTGATCCTTGATTTACTTCGAGATTCTGGAAAAATTTACAGAAGGCTCTGGGAACTCAGGTTAAGTTTAATAATGCTTTCTATCTCCAGACAGATGGACAATCTGAACAAGTTATACAGATATTGAAAAATATGTTGTGGGGTTGTGTCTTAAAGTTTCCCGAGAGTTGGGATAACTATCTGACTCTGATGGAGTTTGCTTATAATAATAGTTATCAGACGAGCATTGGCATGACACCTTATGAAGTGTTGTATAGTAGGAAGTGTAGAACTCCGGTATGTTGGACTGAGTTGAGTGAAAACAAGATGATCGGGTCAAAAATTGTGAAAGATACTAAAGAAAAGATTCAGATTATTCAGCAAGGTTGAAAGTTGCCAGTGATCGGCAGAAATCCTATGCTGACCTAAAAAGAAGAGATATTGTGTATCAGGTAGGAGATAAGGTATTCTTGAAACTATCACCATGGAAACACATAATTCGGTTTGGGAAGTAGGATAAGCTTAGTCCGTGATACATTGGTCTTTATGAAATTCTGAAAAGAATTGGACCAGTAGCTTATCAGCTAGCTCTTCCTGAAGAATTGGCCAAGTTAAATGATATATTTCATGTTTCTATGTTGAGAAGATATCGGTCTGATGTTACACATAGGATTC
>JANJEY010000006.1:19289035-19305980 GCA_024703695.1 Erythroxylum cataractarum
GCCTGCCCGAGCTATCCCATGACCGAGCTACAATGCCAATATCCGACCGATCGACCACCTTACGAGTTGTCTTGCGGACGAGCTATAAGATAGTAGACGAGCAACAAAGCCCTAATATACTCCTTCTACCCTTCTCTTTGCTCAGACTCGAGGAGTAGGGGGGCTTATGGTCGGGTCGGTCGTGCTAGGCCCGCACCCAGTTATAACGACCCGTGGGCCGATTGGTCCATTCTTCAAGTATCAATCCTGTACCTATGCCAAGCCCAGATCCAATCCATGATCTCCTTGGCCCATCCTCATGTAAGAGTCTCCCATGCACACATAAAGACTTAAACCTAGCTATTGTTTCATATAAAAGGTACAATTATGTCATAACAAAGGTACGCACGATCGTAACCCTAGTTTTCTCTGCTTACAGCGATCCCACCTTCACTGAAAGACTGACTTGAGCGTCGGAGGGGCTTATCGGGAAACAACCCCCGACGTGCCTTCCTTATTTTGCAGGAATCTCACACCGAAGTTCTCACGTGAAGCTACTGACTCATGGATCCAAACGGCAACGTATAGTTCTGCCAAAATCTTGCAGAACCAACTTTCATTTTAATGATAATCTCTGTTGGAGTTTCGTAGCCGTTCTTCGAGGAGTGTAGTTGTTAAAGTACCAGCAAGAATTCAAAGAGCAACATTGTATTTTTTATATCTTAAATGTTGATTGTTGGAGTAAAACAATCCTATATACGAGCTTTTTCATTTTCAACTGATTAAAAGCAATCAACCAATTAATCAGCCAAATTGCCAAATGATTTCAATAGCTTTTAACTTGTATCAAATAGCTATACACAACCAATCCACTAGAAAATTGGCTGACTTGCAGTTAATCAAATAAAGCCTATATGTTTTTAGCGTTTATTTGTTATAATATTGTGAACACAAGTAGCACAGGGCTTGAAGCAAGTGTTGTATAAAACAATTAAACATGAATATGGCTTGAGACATGCCATGATCAATGCTTTAATAAGTTAATGATGTGGTTGGCTTATATAGTCGTCCACTTTTATCACCAATTACATCCTTTAGGAAGTCAGAGACTACTTATATTTTATTTATATAAATCTTTAAGGAGATGATTTTGGGTTTGGATTTTTCAAATCAAACTTCATAATCGATAATAACAAACATCAGACTCTAGCATGACAAATAGGATTAGTCACACAAAAATTTATATGATGAAAGCTTTCTATTTTCATTTTATAAAAAAAATTATAATCATTTTTAAATATATAAAATATATTTAAGTTATAACTATTAAATAGCCTAAATTCTTTTAATTTGAGAACATTTAACAATTAAATATCTTTAAGGTTTGAACCAATTTAGAGTATCATTTTAAATAAAATGACAACTTCTTTAAATCAAAGAGTAGGATTCGGAGCTCGACTATGGTCGATCAGAAGCCTGAAACTCCTCTCTTCCAGTTGTGAACTGGTGCATGCTTTCCCCGTAGCCGTTCGACACCTCAAAACTAGTTTACGACTCAGTTTCCACGGTCTAATGGCATTTTTGGTCAATATATGGTTCAACCCTATGGACAGTTGTCATATTATAATAGGTGTGAGCATGCATTTCAATAGAGGCGCACGTGGAGCAACTCACACCCTTTAATGAAATTTCAAGTTTGCCCCTATTTTTTATCGGAATTTACGAGAAACGGCGAGGTTTCCGTTTTTAATACGTGTCGCACTAAATCCAAAAAGCACGAGGCCGATTGAGTCCTTGAAAACTAAGGAGGCCACGTGGCAAGTAATCTGGGTTCCACCAAACAAATCAAAATTAACGACCGTCGATCTACTTAATCACAATTTTTTCCGTCTAAGCTTGATACAAGCAGTCCAAATCCTCCCAATTGATTAATCATAATCCTAGGCAGCCATTAGAAATCTGAGAGTCACCCCTCGTGCTTGATCTGAATCGCTCAATGCCCATAATCGTAAATCTACAAAATCCCGGGTCACAAGCGGTAAATACAGAAAAAACAAAGGGCGTTAGAAGAATAAATAAAATAAAATCAAAGAGAAAGGGAAAAGAAAAGATACAAACGGGGAAAGGTTTTAATGGTGGACGGCGTCAAGTAACGGGCAGTGAGTGAGGGTCGCTCTTTATTTCCTATATAAACTCATGCCCTCACCTCTCTTTCCCTTCATTATTTGCATTCGCTTCTCTCGCCTCCTACCTATCTGTCGCGACTCTCTCTCTCTCTCTATATATACACAGATAGGTTTATGTATATATTTATGAGCGTAACTTTCTCTCTCTTGGTAATCTCGATAGCTACAACTACATAGATTCAACAAAGCAGATTCAAAAAGGGTACAAAAATTTCTCTCTCCAACTGCAATTAATTCCTTTTTCGAATTCGATTTAAAAATAATAGTTATTAATTTCTACGGGTAATGGAACCTTAAATTGATTCCCTATGAGATTATGCAACGGACTTTTATCTGTTAATGTTTACTGTTTTGTGGAATTGCCGATTTTATTGTTTTCTGACTTCATGATGGAGCTCAATGGGTGTTGGATTAGGGATCAGTGGAATTTGTTTCGATTTTGGTTGATTTGGTATTTTCGTTTAGTCAAACCTAGTGAGTCTGGATTTATGCGAGAAAAGGGTATTATTTTTGGAGTGTTGATTTCCATGTAGGTGATAGGGTTGTTGAGTTTGCGATCTGTTGGTTGGGCAATGCGTTTTGGTTTGGACGTAGTCCCGTGGGCCTGTGAAGTTATTTATTTGTTTATTTTCCTTTGCGATAAATCTTCCTATGTTAGGTTGTGATTGCTTATGGATTTACAGTAACACGTGTTGTAACCTGCATTTTGATTCGAATTGGGCTCTCTAGATGCTATCTTGAGTTTGTTTGTGAATATTTTAGATGCTTTTTGCATATAATGTTTGGGTTAATCTATAATGGAAGTGAGTGCATTTTTGGTGAGTTTTTACTTCAAGGTGATTGGGTTTTGAGAAGCTTCTTGGTGTTCTAATTGCCAAAGATTTATATCAACTGCATGCTTATCTCAGTGTTTGCGTTCCTTTATCCTGTAACTACTATTTGTTATCTTCTGTGATGTTACCCCGACACTGGTGTTTGCTGTCTTATCCTTATTAATGTAGTGGATTTGATTTGCAGATCTAGAATGCATGTAGGGCTTCTTTGACCTTCAAAGAAAAAGACTGTTTTATGCCTTTAAGGTTGACGAACATTTCTGGAAAGAAACTGCAAACACAACTTTTTGCACAGCACAAAATAGGTACTTTAGTTTGTATATGCATCAACATATGCCATGGGTTCCCGAGGAAGGCCTATATTTGATCTTAATGAGCCCCCTGCTGAGGATGATGAGGAGACTGGTTCTGTTCTCAGTTTGCTGCCCCAGAAGGTGCTCCCTTCCTCCAATGCCCATACTTCTGAATTATTTGCGACATCAGTGGGTTCTCAAGGCATTAAAAATTATAACACCTTTTCCCATGCATCATCTATGTCGGGTTTCCAACCTTTCATTCGTCCAAGAGTTGCTCCTATTCCTGAAGTGAGTAATGAATCGAACAAAATACATGATCAGAATGCCATGGTTGCATCTCCTGCAAAGACATTTAATGGGTATGGCATGCAAACAGGACCTTCTCATGTTTCAGGTTTGGTGAATAATGAAGCTGTTGAAAAAGAAGAAGGGGAGTGGTCTGATGCAGATGGCTCTGCAGGTGATACCATGCATGAGCAGGGAAAAGCTTCGGTACAGCAGGATACTTCTGAAAGGATGGAATGTGATACTTCTGCTTTGGCCACTGGGACCTCATCAGGAAGTGCCAAGGCTAAGAACAAGTCTAGGGATCCTTCACCGTGTTTGGGCCAAGGATTGAACAATAGGCAAACTGACAGTAATCGTGATATAGATGGCAATACTAGTGATGATGCACCTATGAGTGGTCTAGAGGACACTGCTATTACTTTAAAACAGAGAGAAATTAAGGGCATTGAAACAAGTCATGCACTTAAGTCTTCCAATAGTTTGGGGAAGAGGAAGATAGATCAACATAAAGAAGCTATGTTAGGAAAGAAACGTAATAGGCAGACCATGTTAATAAATATAGATGAAGTCAAGCAAACTAGCTCCATCAGAACTTCAACACCAAGACGGCAGCCAACCAGCACTCGGACTGTGAGAGAAGTTCGCACTGCTGTCCCTCCTTCTGACCGTGCTGTAGAAAAACATGTTAAGGATCAGAAAATAGTTGACCCATCATTTAATGAAGGGGGTATCCTCGCAGACACTTGTCAACCCAAGTCTGAATGTAATGGTGATATACAACACTCTGGGGTCTCCAAATCAAAGAGGGTAAATGGTGAAACTGATTTTTATGCAGAGGCTACCTTGCCAACCATTCCAAGACAAGGTTCATGGAAGCAACCTAATGATATGAGGCAGTCAAAAAATGGACAATTTCCTAATCGGAAGCCAGCAATTGTTAGCCAAACCTCTGTAGATTTGAAGTTGGGAAATAAGAAACAACCACTTCCCAAGAAGCCTGCCACAGTTAGTACATCATATCAAGACACTTCGGTGGAACGACTTATAAGGGAGGTGACTAATGAGAAGTTTTGGCACCAGCCAGGTATTGAATGCTCCGGTCCACATTTGTAATCTGTCATTGAATCCTCTTTTTCTCCAAGTAACCTTTGACTTCTTGTCGTTGCTTGCTTTTGTTATTTGTCAAGGTATTAGTTCTCTTATTATCCTTATCTATGTGAGCTGTCTTTAGTCTCATGCTCTTTCTTTTACCCTGTCCTAAAAGTCGATGACATGTTCTATGCATACAATGGAACATAAGACCCTCACTGCATTCTTCTGTAAAATCTTTGAGGAAGTGTTTGGAGGTACAAACAAGTAGAGAATAAAAAGTGATGTGTCTTGCAGTGTTTGGCATGCTATCAACACTTGAAGATTTAGTTTTATCAGCAAACTTAAGTTTTTTAAATTCCTAATTCCAAATTAAGTCAACGTGCATTTATTTCATTTGCCATTCCTCATTCTCGGTGGCTATTGGAAGTGTGGCTCAGTTAGGATTATTTTTTGGTGCTTGTCATTTTATGAGTAAAAGATGATGTTTGTATTGGTCAGGGCATCAGGCCTATGCATAGCAGAGGAGATTCCCACAACAGGCTGCATTCTACCGTCCGAAGAGCCTCATTCCCACAGCTACATGTGGTGGGGGACGGCCAACCGTCCAGAGAGCCTCTAGGATGGAAGATTAACTGAATTACACGCACATACACAAAAAAGACCATTAGTTTCTAAGTGATTACTGTTTAAAATTCACTGCATCTATCTTTATATCTATTTATCTTATCATTTGATTGACTTCAATTGCAACATATGTTGTATGCTGTACATGTGATCCTATGGCCCTCTATTTGGTTGCGTTCGAGAAGTTTATAAGAGGTTGCTTGTCAGTTTATTTGAATTTAAATTGTGCCCATGACGTTCATATTATGTCAAAATAGAAAGTCACATCGCTGTGTGTTCTTTGTTCTGTGTCTTTTTGGTCTTAATATTTTGTGAATATGATTTGTTAATGTGTTGTGCAGTGGAAGACTCTGCACTCCAATGTGTTCCTGGTCGGTTTGAATCAGTGGACGAGTATGTTAGAGTATTTGAGCCCTTACTTTTTGAGGAATGTCGTGCACAGCTGTATGGCACATGGGAGGAGTTAGCTGAAACAAATACACATGTAATGGTTCGTATAAAGAATGTAGAGAGGCGTGAAAGAGGTATGCTACAACCTATCAATAGTAAGATTTTGCAACTCCATGTGCAACTCTGTTGATCTGTTGACAGAGGAATATTTTAATATCTTGTATAGGATGGTATGATGTGATAGTCCTTCCTGCAAGCGAGTGGAAATGGACATTTAAGGAGGGTGATGTTGCAGTTCTTTCAACCCCGAGACCTGGAACAGGTACTTTTTAGAAGTTGTATGTGATATTCTCATGTTTCTATGACCTTAAATGCTGTTTCTTCTTTTTTTGTGATTAATATTTATTTTTTGGTCAAGCAGTTAGATCCAAGAGGAGCATTGCTTCAGCTAATGAAGCTGATGAGGAGCCTGAGATTTGCGGCCGTGTGGCAGGTACTGTTAGACGACATATTCCTGTAGATACTCGCGATCCTCCTGGTGCAATCCTTCATTTTTATGTTGGAGACTCATATGACTCTTACAGGTTAATTTGCAAATTTTAATTCTTTAGTTTCGTTCTCTGCTTTAAACTATGATATACCACTAAGTTAACATACCTGATGGTAATTTTGTTTAAACTTCTCTTATCTTGTTTCTTTTCATCAGCAAGGTTGATGATGATCATATTTTAAGAAAACTCCAGGCTAGAGGTATCTGGTACCTGACTGTGCTTGGTTCTCTTGCAACAACTCAGCGGGAGTATGTTGCTCTGCATGCATTTTTCCGGCTTAATTTGCAGGTGAGGAACTTATGTGTCTTCAATAAATAAAGAGTGCCTTATTGATAAAATTCATTTTTATGACAAGAAGTCTTTTTTTTTTTTTTGCGGGGGGGTACTTTTAGATGCAAACTGCAATCCTGAAGCCTGGTCCAGAACACTTCCCAAAATATGAGCAACAAACCCCAGCCATGCCTGAATGCTTCACACAGAATTTTGTTGACCATTTGCATAGGACCTTCAATGGCCCCCAGCTGGCTGCAATCCAATGGGCAGCAATGCATACAGCTGCTGGAACTAGTAGTGGGATAACAAAGAGACAAGATCCTTGGCCTTTCACCCTTGTTCAAGGTCCTCCAGGAACGGGTAAAACGCACACTGTTTGGGGAATGCTAAATGTCATACACTTGGTTCAATATCAGCATTACTATACTTCTTTGCTTAAGAAACTAGCACCTCAAAGCTATAAGCAATCAAATGAGAGTAATGCTGACAACATCACTATGGGATCAATTGATGAAGTCCTCCATAACATGGACCAGAACCTGTTCCGCTCTCTTTCAAAACTCTGTCCAAAACCCAGGATGCTAGTTTGTGCACCGTCTAATGCTGCAACTGATGAGCTTCTTGCTCGTGTTCTTGACCGTGGATTTATTGATGGTGAAATGAAAGTTTATAGACCTGATGTTGCCAGAGTTGGGGTTGATTCACAGTCACGTGCTGCCCAGGCAGTTTCTGTTGAGCGGAGAACTGAACTTCTTTTAATGAAGAGTCGTGAGGAAATTACAAAATGGATGCAAGACTTGAGAGGCCAGGAGGCTTATTTTTCTGCTCAGATAGCTGACCTTCAAAACAAGCTTAATTTTGCAGCTGTTGATGGTCGTTCTCAAGGCTCTGTTGGTGTTGATCCTGATGTTCTTATGGCTCGGGACCAAAACCGGGATGCATTGCTTCAGAACCTTGCTGCAGCCGTTGAAAGCAGGGATAAAGTTCTAGTTGAGATTTCTCGCCTTCTTATTCTTGAAGCTAGGTTTCGTTCTGGTAGCAACTTCAATATGGAAGAAGCTCGTGCTAGTCTTGAGGCAAGTTTTGCCAATGAAGCAGAGATTGTTTTTACTACTGTCTCAAGCAGTGGACGCAAATTGTTCTCTCGGCTCACACATGGGTTTGACATGGTGGTTATTGATGAGGCAGCCCAAGCTAGTGAAGTAGCTGTTCTTCCTCCCCTTGCTCTTGGTGCTGCGAGATGTGTTCTTGTTGGGGATCCTCAGCAGCTTCCTGCAACAGTTATTAGTAAAGCTGCAGGGACTTTGTTATATAGTAGAAGTCTTTTTGAAAGGTTTCAGCAAGCAGGATGCCCAACAATGCTATTATCTGTGCAGTACAGAATGCATCCTCAAATCCGTGATTTCCCTTCGCGTTACTTTTACCAAGGACGCCTTACTGACAGCGAAAGTGTTGCTAAACTGCCAGATGAAATATACTACAAGGATCCATTGCTTAGACCTTACGTATTCTATGATATTACTCATGGGAGAGAGTCCCAGAGGGGTGGCTCTGTATCATATCAAAACATCCATGAAGCACAGTTTTGTCTTCAGTTGTATGAACATCTTCAGAAGACTGTGAAATCTTCGGGAATGGGGAGAGTAACAGTTGGCATAATCACACCATACAAACTGCAATTGAAATGCCTTCAACAGGAGTTTTCAGCCGTTTTAAAGTCAGAAGAAGGAAAAGATATTTATATTAATACTGTAGATGCTTTCCAAGGGCAGGAACGTGATGTCATTATCATGTCTTGTGTACGTGCCTCAAATCATGGTGTTGGCTTTGTTGCTGATATTCGGCGTATGAATGTTGCTCTTACTCGAGCGAGAAGGGCCTTATGGGTACATTTTATATCTTTTTCTAGTTCTTTTGTTATGATATTGTGCTATCATGTTTACCCAGCTACTGCAGGTTTGACATTATCAAACTTAAACTTTACAGGTTATGGGGAATGCCAACTCTCTGGTGCAATCTGATGACTGGGCTGCATTGGTTGATGATGCTAAAGCAAGGAATTGTTACATGGACATGGACTCTCTACCAAAAGATTTTTTTGTTTCAAAGGGAATCCAGGGAAAAGGTTCATCCGGTGCAAGGGGCTTGAGATCTGGCATACCAAGACACAGGTCATATGATATGCATATGGAACCGAGATCAGCAACTCCAACAGAAGATGATGAGAATTCTGGCCCTTCGTTGATTTTTAGAAATGGTAACCATAGAAATTTTAGGCCCCCGATGGATAATCTATTAGATGATTATGATCGATCTGGTGATAGGGCAAGGGATGGCTGGCAATTTGGCACGCAGAGAAAGCAGAGCTCTTCAGGGCTTACGGGGAAGAGAGATGCCTGATTGTGTTGTGGTTTGCAATATCTTTTGGACTTAGGTTGGCCTTGGCAATGTTGCTTGATCCCCGAAGGGGTGACCAAGAATTCTTGCAAGAAAGTGTTCAGAGGCTTGGCTCCTATGCTGCTTCTGAATGCAAGCTGGATCTAGGCCCCAATAGAGAGTTTTGAAAGGAATGGGTGAACCATACTGGTGTCAGACTGGAGCAGAAAAACAATTGCTGTTGCAATAGGTTGATCCGAGTGATAGCAGCTGATTCTTCTGAGTTTGTGCTAGGAGCTGGGTGCCTGTGTATAGGCTATTTAATGTCATGCCATCAGTCTGCCCGCAGACAGTACCATCAGTGGTAAGAAATATCTTCTGTCGTATGCCACTTGTCTTTATTTGAGCTTTTGGTGTTGATTGTTTCATGCACAATTGAAATATAAGACAGGTTTTGCTGTTGGCATAAGCTCGATAGTCTACAATGCATGGGATGTCACTTTTAAGCTGCAGTGACAAAAAGTGGATTGATGCGAAGGTAGAGAGGACATCAATGTTTGCATGGGGCTTGGGAGGGGGAGAAGAGAAAACAGCTGCCGAATCATAATCCTTAAATTAGCCCAGTGGCCGACGTGAAAGTTGTATGAGCTAAGCCTCGTTTTAAGTTGAATTTTTAGGCTGTGCACATGACTCAGGATATGTGTGCACTTATGACCTGCTTGGACGCCCCTTGTTATGTGCGATCACCTGGGGTGCAACTGCAAGAGAGCTGGTTACCTTCTTGGACATCTCCTGTTATGGAGTCTGCATGCATCCACGCAACCTAAGTGAGTTGACATTTGCAGGACATTGGCAGCTCGCTTTCAACGGAAGATGGTAAATGACGATCTTTTTGCTGGCATTGATATTTAAATCTATCGAGCACCCGAACTAAGTAGATAATAGTTGTTCACTAAAGCTTGTGCCTGAACGTGATTGAGAAATGTTTCAAGATTGGAGTTTTGATAGTAGTAGCTCAATAACTTGGAAACTTCCACCTGGGACGCCATTATTCACAGTTTAACACCATGTGAAGATGGTTGATTTGTCCAATTTAACGAATCAGAATGTTTCCATATAACGTTGACAAGGGTTTTGATGATGTTTGGATTTAGGGAAAACTTCAGGCGGTCTCACGTCTGAGCTCAAGAACTGGCGAATGCGATGGCGAGCAATGTATGACAAAGGAAGATTGACCAAACAGCGATTCGAGAATACTATCTCACTGTACATGGCAACTAACAAACGATGTGACTGAGCTCTATCAGGGAAAGACTAATAGAAGTTAGATCCTAGAGTGATGCAACTATATACATGGAGCGGGTATAAATTTTTATCTTATATCAGCTGCTAATATCTTAATCGCGAATGGCGAAGATGTTAGCAATTCTTGTTGCTGCAGAACCTGGTGAGTCCATTGACGTATGCTCCAGTATGTTTGGACGTATGAAACTCTGAATTGGTGAAGTCTCGTTACTGCCAGACCATAAGATTGTGCAAATGATATGATGTTATTATTCCTGTTTTTCAGCGGGTTGAGTAATAAAAATCATATGTTTAAGGCAATGCTTTTGCAAATGGAAACAAGAAAAAGACAATTTAATTCATCTCTTTCCTTTCTTTAGGCTTTCATGTGGCATTTCTTGCACCATTGTCAACAAGACTATTATGGTAAATTTGTTTCTGCGATATTTTATACTATAAATTATAAACTTTAAATATATATATATATCAATAAAAATTAAAATTAAAATTAAAATAGAATAATATTTGATATAATTACTAATTCCAAACTAAATTTGAAAGCCATAATTCAATTAAAACGTTTTCGGGGTTCCATTGCCTCCATGTACACAGACCGATAAAACAAAGCCCCCTGTTGACCTATACCTGCGTTTGCTCTCCGGCATAAACAAGATCAACTTTTGCTTAGATGGCTGCATGCCTCTTTGACTATTAACGTGCTCTCTAATATTGCTCAGCACATGACTTGCACGCCCACTTGGAAAGCTCTCCATAATTTTTCGACAAATCTGTGGTTGTCCTTATCATTCTGCTATTAAGTGTTTTAATCTTTTAAACAAAAATTATCACCCTCCAAATACTCATCATTATGCCACTTATGCGGCTGCCTAGACCACCATATAACCAACAATCATGCTAATCGACATTTTCTTATATAGGTCCAGATCCAGGGCAGGTTTGCAGATTTCTCATACTGGAACTTCCTTTTTGAAAAATAATTTTGACTCTTTACTTTGAAAATGTGCTTTTCGTTTCTCTTTTATCACAAAAAATCTTTTAAGTGTTTCGAGTTTATGTGATGATAATTAAGTTTCTGTTAAATTTGACCCATCTTCTTATATTGTGAAGGATCTCAAAACGAGATCAGGGGCCTCTATCACATTGGCATTGCATCTCATTCTAGGGTGTCATCTCCACAAGCTTTTGTTATCCAAGTTTTGTTTGATCTATGAAATTAGCGTCTTGGTCATCCATCCTCTTTAGTGCTTAAGAAATTTCATTCTAGTCTTAGTTTTCTGTTAACGGTGCAAAAACTTTTCATCTTTTTGTAATTCATGTAGGCTAGGAAAGAGTCACACTTTTACCTTATTAATTGTTTGCAATAATTTATTCTAGTTCACTTCGTTTAATTCATTCGTATATTTGGGTCCATTTTGTTACAATCTAATTGTCCCACACTGGTAATAAAAGAAACTGATATGGAGTTTATAAGCATATTAGCTCTCCTTCCCTCCCTCCAAAAAAATCCCTTGTTGAAATTCTTCATAGTCTTCCCAAGTTGCATCTGTCAGAGAAAGACCACGCCAATGGACCAAGACCTCCTTACGATTCTTCACCTTTCTGTTGTCAAGGATGGCTTGAGAAGCTGACAGCAGCTTGTCTTTCTTATGCTGCAAAGGTGGAAGGGTAGGAAGCACAACTTCATTGACTCCAAGCTTTTTTTTCAAACAAGAAACATGAAAAATTGGATGAATCCGAGAGTCATCGGGCAAGTCCAACTTGTATGCTACTGCACCAATTCGCTGTAACTCCTTGAAAGGTCCACAAAATCGGGGTGATAGCTTGAGATTCTTGCACAAGGAGACTGAATTTTGCTTATATGGTCAAAGTTTTAAGTAGACCCAATTCCCTACTTCAAACTCCCTATCCATATGGTGTTGATCATATATCCTTTTTATACGTGCTTGAGCTTCTTGCAAACTTTCTCATACTTCCCTGAGTACTTGATCTCGAGTTTTCAGCTCTTGATCCACGACTTCAGTTCTTGCAGTTCCTGGAACATAAGAAAGCAAAGTTGGAGGTGCATGTCCATAAACCACTTCAAATGAAGTCTTCTTTATGGAGCTATGCCAGCTGGTATTGTAACAGAATTCTGTCCATGAAAGCCACTGCACCTAATCACTTGGTCTTGAGCTGGTGAAACATCTCAGGTACATCTCCATGGTGCGATTATTCACCTCCATTTGGCCGCCAGTTTGAGGATGGTAGGATGAGCTAAAATTGAAACTCGTCCCATTTAATTGGAACAACTCCCTCTAAAATACACCGGTGAATGTGGGATCTCGATCGCAAACAATTGATTGTGGCATGCCATGGAACCTAAAAACCTGATCAAAGAACACTTGTGCTACACTTTTGGCAGTATAAGGATGAGAAATTATAATGAAGTGAGCATATTTTGATAAACGATCTACCACCATGAAGATAGTAGATTTCCCTTTGGACAAGGGTAGTCCATCAATGAAATCCATAGAGATGTCATCCCAAACCTGAGTTGGAATTGTTAATGGCTGAAGCATTCTGACTAGTTGTACAATTTTAGCCTTATGGCATTGGCAAATATCACATTGCTTGATTAGGTTTTTGACTTGTTGTTGCATGCCCTTCCAATAAAAAACAGACCGAATCCTTTGTAGCGTCTTATGGAAACCTTCATGAGTACTAGAATGAATTTCTTGGACTATGGTGGTAATCCTTTGGTCCCATAAGTGCTTTAAACTCTGCTAGTTAGTCCTGACAATGAACTTGTGTCCTAACAAATAAGGACGCCACTTCTGGATTGATAGGACTAAAGTTAGCATTTCCTTCTCGTATGTTGACAATGCCAGATTTTTTCCATGCAAAGCTTGACTAAAAAAAGCTATTGGCCGCTGTCTTTGGGTTAGAACCTCTCAAATGCCATTGCCTAACGCATCACATTCAATAATAAAGGCCTTGAGAAGTCTGGAAGTGCTAGGACTGGCAATTGTGTCATTGCTTGTTTCAATTGCACGAAGGTTATTTCTGCCGCAGAATTCCATGAGAAAGAATCCTTTTTTAATAAGGAAGTGAGAGGAGCTATTATTGTGCCATACCCTTTAATAAAATTTCAATAATACCCTGTTAACCTGAGAAATCCTCGAAGGGATTTAACTGTAGTGGGTCTTTGCCAATCTGTCATGGCTGTCAGTTTATCTTGATCTACCACCACATTATGTTGAGAAATGATATGACCAAGATATGCGTTGTGTTTGGCCAAATTGACATTTTCCCATCTTAACAAATAACTTGTTACACTTTAAAATGGACAATACGATTTCATCATGCTCCAAATGATCCTTCCATGTTTTACTATAAATGAGAATGTCATCAAAGAATACCCAAACTCTGAAGATCTTGTTCATGAGTGACTGGAAAGTTGATGGTGCATTTGTGAGACCAAATGGCATTACAAGAAACTCGTAGTGCCCTTGATGATTACGAAATGTAGTTTTTAGAATGTCCTCCATTTGTATCCAAATTTAGTGATATCCAGATCGCAGGTCCAACTTGGAAAAATATTTGGCTCCATGCAATTCATCAAGAAACTCATCTATGACAGAATTTGGCAACTTGTCCTTGATAGTGATTTGATTTAAGGCCCGATAGTCAACACAAAGTCTCCAAGAACCATCGTGCTTCTTGACTAAGAGGACTAGAGAAGAGTAAGGACTCTTTCTAAGACGTACCACACCTGAAGAAAGTATTTCAGCTACAATGCTTTCGATTTATGCCTTTTGGAAGTGCAGATACCGATATGGATGAACAAGTATAGGTTGGCTTTGGTATTTGGTGATCATGTGATCGTGGTGGCGGCAACTCTGTTGATTCTTCAAATAATTCTTCATACAAGGATAGCAACTATTGTAATTGATCATTCCCCTCATAAATAGTTTCAGGTGACTGAGGAATTCCCAAGGTAAGAGGGTTTAATTGCAAAAATAGTCCTTGCTTTCTCTTTTGAGCTCACATGCAAATTCTTCCTCACATATAATCCTGTTAGCTGGAGTAGTAATTCCCCATAAATTGATTGTTTTCCGCCAAGTGAAAATTGCATCAACATCCTACTAAAATCCCAAAAAATGGGACCAAGTGTTCTAAGCAATTGAGCTCCCAACACAACATCATATCCCTCTAAAAGTAGGAGGAAAAACTCCACATTGGTTGGCAGACCTTGAAACTTCAGTGGTACTTGGCATTTTTCGGGGCTTGTTAATTTTTCTCCATTAGCAATGACCACTTCGAAATGACTTACACCGTTAGCTTGTAATCCCAATTTAATGGCTAACCTTTAACTCAAGAAATTATGAGTACTACCTGAGTCTACTAAGGTATAAATGGCATACTTTCCCACGTAGCCCTTCACCTTTATGGTTTGTGGAGTTTGGGTCCCCGTCATGGCATGTAAGGAAATCTCCAGAATTTCCTAAATTAGTCGTGTTGTTTCTACTTATTCATTATCTTCATCAATGCCATCCTCTTCAGACCAGTATCCTTGCATGTATAATTGTCCCACACTAGTAATAAAAGAAACTAATGTGGTATTTATAGGCTTATGAGCTCTCCCACCCGTCAAGCTAGCTTTTGCAGTTGGTTCTCCCATAAGACCTATAACAATTGGTATCAGAGTTAACACCACTCCTTCAAGTCCTCGTGCCACGCCCACGAGTGGTGATGCTAGCATTGCAGTGTTTTCCTGGGACTAGAAAAGGTCTAGTGCATAGCCAACCTATAGGTACGTGGGTGGTGACGCCAGTATAGCAGTGTTCGCCTGGGGCTAGAAAAGGTCTAGCACACAGCCAGCCTGTCGATGCCAGGGTTGCAAACCGTAGTGGGATGTTATGTTCTAATTGTCCCACAACGAAAATAAAAGAAACCGACGAAGGGTTTATAGACTTATGAGCTCTCCCACCCTTCAAGCTAGCTTTTGGAGTTGGTTCTCCTATAAGACCTGTAACACATTTCCTTTTACTTCAACTTATATTCATTGCTAATATATCACTTTTGTTGATACTTATAGTTGTTTTATCTACTTGTTTATAAATATAATGCTTTCTATATTTTTTAGAAATTTAAAAGGCATGTTGAAAATATCTTTAACACCGAGTGCTTAAGGTGGTGAATTCTATATACTATCACAATTCTTGGATTCTTGTGGCATTACCAATTGTGTTTCTTGTCCCTCATGCCCAAAATAGTCTAGTTAAACTTAAGCATCATTGTATTGTTGAAATTAGTCTCTCTCTTCTCACTATTGCGTTTATACATCTAGAATATTAGGATGATGATAGTCTATTTGATTAGTCGCTTGCCCTCACCAATTTAAAAGATCGATCTTCATGGCGACAACTTTTGACAAAAAATTATAATCTTTCTCATCTACATTCTTATTCTCTAATGGCACCTAAGAAGGGGGTGAACTAAGTGAATTCAAAATTTTAATTAAAGTACTATTAACTTATAAAAAATGTATACAAATTATCAAAAATACAAGAACAAAATAAAAGTAAATGAATTTAATTATGCTTCTAAGCAACAAAGTAAGGAGTAAGAGAAGAGAAATGTAAACTGATTTATAGTGATTTGATAAACAATCCTTGCCTACGCCTACTCCGAAGACTCATCTTAGATTTCTACTATAATTCTTCTTTTATTGTGAAAAGCACTCTTTGTATGATCTTTTATTTTGAAAAAAGAGGAACCTCATTTTTCAATCTTTTTTCAAAATAAAGAGGAACCTCAAACTATTTTTAGATAAACCTAATATGATGATCACATACCTAAAAGATAACTTACAGTTCAAACTTGCTCATTTGAATACTTTGATAATTAAAAAAAAGGCTCACATACTAAAAATGAGATAATGAATGCTCAAAAGATTGAAAAATGCTTAGAAATGCATTATAGGACACTCAAAAGCTTTTTGATGCTAACATCTATGAGAAAACACCCATTTATAGTATTTGGGAACCTAAATATTCGTTAGTGCCAAAATCTAATTGTTTCAATGACTATATTCCATACTAGTGGACTAGTATGCATTACAAGCTTCAGATTCACTAGTCGTTGAAACATTAGTCGACTATTAAAGAATACCAGTTGATCATTATGATAGATAGGTCAACTAGTGCATTAACCAGTGTTACAACAAACTCTAGATACTTCAAATTTAATAGCTTTAACATATATTGGTTGACCAAACACGTCAAATACATAATTTTAACTCCTTTAAATACTTAAACTTAATTGATTAATGTCATTATGATTAAAAATATTCCAATTTTTTTTCCTAAACATTATTTTAAAAATCAAGAGATTATATTAAAAAAAAGCCTCAATAGCTCTTAATGAATTTAAAAAATTATTCTATAAAATGAAATGAAATGTTTATGCATGGTGAGCTTTTTAGACTATCAAAGATAAGCAAGATGAGCTTACAATAAGTAGGACATGAAATAACTGACTTGATCTTGATATTAAAGATTGCAAACATCATCTTTTCTATCATGATCCTTTGATACGATAATATTCGGATCTTATATTCCTTCTAATCAACAACATTAAAATCATTAGCAAAATCTTGATTGTAACCTTCCTTGGCTCAACAATCACCCCCCCTACACTTGGACTAGATTTGATCTGATCAGTCTAGTAAGAGTTGACACATTGCCCATACTCAAACCAAGTGGGGTATA
>JANJEY010000006.1:19330168-19347079 GCA_024703695.1 Erythroxylum cataractarum
AATGAATGGCTCCAACAGAGTGAAGAAGTATGATATGTTGGTTGACTGTTAAGTAAATTCAGCGGCTGAGTGTATTGATCTTTGGTGAGAGAAACAGTAGTAAATTGATCAGTGCATTGCTCTCCTGAATTTTGAACACGCGCGCGTATCGGAATCTTCTATCCTTAATTAAGTAGTTAGTCTAAGTCATACATCCTTGTTTGCTCTTAAATGTGTAGCTTGGAGGCTAAAATCTGTCAACCCAGGAGAATACGAATTGGTTTCTTGATCTCTTGATCGAACTTCCTTCCTTTATTGAATTGATTAGATTGAACTATGAATCTTTGCATATTGTTATTCTCCCGGTGACTTTTATCTTGTCATATGTCTATTAGAAGTACCATTTCAACTGATATCT
Source organism: Erythroxylum cataractarum (assembly GCA_024703695.1). NCBI lineage: Eukaryota > Viridiplantae > Streptophyta > Magnoliopsida > Malpighiales > Erythroxylaceae > Erythroxylum > Erythroxylum cataractarum. Next base: position 19,330,566 of record JANJEY010000006.1, read on the forward strand.
CAGGTTGTACAATTAAATAAAAACATTTAGTAATAAATAGTATTGGTCCCTAGATTGTGTTGTACAATTCTTACATTTTTTTTAAAAACTTAATAAATTACAAACTCTAATAAATAATAATAGTAAATTCATATATGACAGTCACATAATAATCTCAATAACAAAAAATAGTATAAGAAGAGAAATAAAATTTAATTTATAATGATTCAACCAAGTAATTTTGGACTTACGTTTTTTCTTCAAACTCTATTCAAAATTTCACCATTGTTACTTTTAATGGTTAAAGGAACCCTCAATATGATAGCTTCTTTTACAATAATGAGGAGGAACTCTTACATTCATCTTAGTTAGATATAAGTGAAGAAGAACTTATACAATTCTTGTACAAGGTCAAGGAACCTTGGCAATTTGTATACTGCCAATTCTCTTCAATTGTTACATAAGCACTACTAAATATAACTAAAAAATCTTCTCTTTCTTATACCAATAAATTAAGGCTCAATATGGTTTATGCATAGTCTCTCTAATTTTTCACGGTTCATAAAAACTCCCTAACATGCAAAAGGTTCATCTCTTAACTCAATTATAGTCGATTTGTACCCAAAATCACTTTAAATAATCATCAAATATAAAAACTAAATATCATAATGGCTAACTTCTGGACACATTTAGATAGCTAATTTACTAATTTCATGTAGCCAATACTCAATGGGTTAGAGTACTGCCTGGTCGACCCATTAGTTGAAGACTCTACTTTAAACGTCACCTGTTATATCCAATTTTGGAAAAACGCTAGTACTGTTTAATCGAAAAAAACCATTTGAATATGATACGAGCTTGACAAACCTATAGAGGGATCTATTTCACATATTTATTAGACCAATTATAAGAACTAGTGTTAAAGATTATAAACCCATTGAATTAGGACTAATTTCTTTACTTAAAGGATATTCATTATTACAATCTTTTTTTTATTGTTATTGGATTGTGTTTACTTAATTAATAAAACCAAAATGAGATTTTTATGGTTTAGTAGTTTTTATTTATTTATTAACTTTCTAGTTAGATTAGGACTTGTTAAATAGTCAAATTCTAATCTTATTAGGAAAATTCCTAAAGGTAATACTTTTCTTGGGATAATAGGTGACGTGAATCCATTTATGAATATAACCTAGAGAGTCTTCAAACAAGTTTGACTTATATTCAATAAATTCGATGCAGATGTATAAAAGAACTGACCAATCGATTATACTAAACTAATAACCAAATTCACTAAATATTTGAATTCCACAAAGAAAGAAATCTTTTATAAATTCAAATTTCAATAAAGAATAAAGGAAAGAAGTAGTAACGACTATTAATAAATAAATATCTCTAAAAGCTCCATAACTAAAAGAAAAATCTCTTTAAAAAGCTAAAGTTTCAAGTGGATGTAGTCATGTTTGAAATCGTGGACCTGTATGTAACTTTGTAAAGTACACAATATGACAGTGGATCTTCCTATAATATTGTGAAGTTGCAAACGATTTGGGACATACTTGTGTCTGAGGCCATGGATCCTTCTACAATTTTAACAAATTGGACACGGTTTAAGACACACTCATGGCTAAGCTAAGATCGTATCCCATAATTCAATTTTTATAAAGTTACATACAGTCGTGTTGGACCATGTTCAAGTCTAAGTCCCACCAACTTTAACTTGAATCAATTTAACCAATAATTTACCTTCCTGTAAATCTAACAAGCATCTCCAATTATTCTTTAAGTGCTAATTGAAGCTTAGTCAAGTATTTCTTAAATAAGCCAATTCAAAGACTCCTTAGCCTTCTTACTTCTAACTCTTATAAATAGTCCATTAGGTTTTAATAATGGATCCTTTAAAGCTTAGCTAGACGAGCTCACATCATTGATCATCTCTTTAAAACGATTCCACATTGAATCATCACCTCCATCAAAATGAGAAAGACAAACAACATCGAGAGTAGCATTAATATTGTACTAACTTGGAAGATTTAGATTGTAGGTGTTACCATTAATCCTCTCAATAACCTGAAATCTCTTTTAGTTGTAACTTTGATTGCCTTTGCAATAGGAATTGTCCCTTCCTCATATACGCTTAAACTCAATCACCATATTTAAAGATAAGTTTTCTTCTACACTTGTTATATTTGACTACATAATAATCATTCTTCTTTTCACTCTATTGCTTTACATTTTCATAGAGTTGTATCATCTTCTTTGTCTTCTTCACTTTATCTAAACTAGCTCTTTCATTAACAAGTAAAGATAACAAATCTAAAGAAGTTAGTAGATTAAAATTATAAAGAACTCTCAATAGATTCCAGGCTCGTATTATATGCAAATTCAACAAATGATAAGGAATCTTCTCAATTCTTTAAGTTTCTTTGAATGATAGCATGAAATAACGTAGTGAAATGCCTATTTACTACTTTAGTTTGACCATCAGCTTGATGATAAATAGTAGACAAAATAATAACTTAATTCTTATTTATCCTATAAAACCCTCCAAAAATATCTAAGGAGATTACCGTATAAATTTTAGATATTTATGGTCCCTGCAACTTTTGAATTTTATATGGTCATACTACTTCCGTAAAGAACAAATTAGCAACATTACTTGTATAATTGATTTTATCACAAGGAAGAAAATGTGTCATCTTAGAGAACCTATCAACTACCATAAGTATAAAATCCTTGCCCTTCTTCAATCTTGGTAAACTTATCACAAAATCTATAGAAATATCTACCATGGTTCTTTGTGAGCTTTACATATATGTGCTAATAGTAATAAAAATTTTCCTATTAGAAAGTTATTATTCATAAACTAGGCAAGTGCACCTATCATTGGTAAGCAATATAATGATAAGTAAAGGTTGAATTTTACAAAGAAGTGATATAGATTAGAAAATATAACACTATTACCTGTTATCTCCTATTTGATCCATGCCTTTATCAAATCTCAATCTCTCAATTTTAAGTATCAACTCACCTCTTTAGCATTGCATCTAAGTCTCAACTCACGTTGCTTGAGTTGCCTCTCTAGAGTCTAGAGTCTAGAGTCTAGAGTCAAGTGTTACAATTGTCACTCCTCCATGTCATGTTTGAGCATCGTGCCTTTTCTTTGTATGTCATTGTCATTGTGTATGTCTTAGCAACTAGGTAAGGTGCTTTCAATTTCAAACAATTGAAAGTTGAAAATGGTTTTGGGAATTAGGGCAATATGGAAGTAAGAACAAATGAAGAAAGTAAATGATTCTTAGTTTTGTTATAACTTATTATTCTAATTTCTAAATAGTGGAAAGTTTTAATTTTTTGATTTAGGCTTTTATTGGTTTATATTGGAATGGATATAGGAATATGAATAGAACTTCAAATGAGCTTATAAAACCCATAAGTATGTTTTTCCTTTTTTCTTAATCGTTTTATTTTAATTTTTGAACTTTAGCATGCAATTATGAATTATGATTGAAAACAAACCTCACAATTATTAAATAAAAATAGACTACAAATCATGTTCTTGAACATTAGATTTATGCAATAAGTTGTAGCAAATTATGTTATGACTTGTTTATTAAATTTTCTACAAAGTTATGTAAAAATAAATTTAGTCTTGACATAAAGTTATTATTTTTCTTTTTACATATAAATGAAGGAAAGTTTAAGTATACCTGGCAATTCAATTTCTTCAAAAAGATTCAACAATCTAACTTGATCTTATGCAAGATTGGTTTCTAGTATGAACAACTATACAAAATGTTTGTACTATAACAAACATTTAAAAGGTGAAAGAATTGCTAAGTTAAAGAAAAATTTAGCTAGGATCAAATGTGAAACCTTGCATGAAAGGTAGTTATGACATGAAGAGACAAGTGAAAACTACTTGCAGGATATCAAAATGAGAAATTAAGAAGGCAAAGACTTAACTATGAAAATGGAAGTGGAAGTTCATTTTGTATTAATAAGGGTGATATTGAAAATACGAAAGCTATTACTCCTACCAAAAATGAAGGGACTATTATAGCTGATATAAGGAAAAGAACAAGATAAATATCTAAATTTTTACTTCATGGACAACTCTAAGAGCTCAACCTTCAATTCATAGTACATTACACTATAAAGAAGTAGCTTATAATATGAACATTAAATGGTGGAACGATGTAGGTATATCATTTAATGTTTCTCAATCTTATTTTTCCAACTTATAATGGATATTATTGCCTCTTATAATCTCTATGATATAAAGCTCCTTTATTTGATGACTACATACATAATCTTCTAATTGATTCTAATAGTGAAATAAAAAGTTACTTGATAATGATTTGGATAACTTATAAGTGTTCAATCAAGTGTAATAGTTGAAAAAATAGAAGACAAATCCCATTATAGATTTTTTGAGTTATTTATTAAAGGTACAATGTTTCTTTATCAATTAATGAATCTGGCCTTGTAAAAAATAGTGATATTATGTTAGAGGTATTTGATAAAGTTGTGAATGAAGTTGGGGCCTGAAAATAATATATTGTTCATCATTGGCAATGAAGTTTCTAATAAATTGGTTGGAAAGATATTGTAAAGCAAATGCAACTTTTTCTATTAGACTCCTACATGTTCTGTTGACCTACTGCGTAAAAAATATAAGAGATGCTAGATACTTCCTATCATTAATGAAAATGTGTAGAAAGTGAGAAAAGTCACTAAGTTCATTTAATATTGTGCATAAGTTCTAAAGTTAATGATAAAGGATTTTACCAATGGTAGGGACTTATGTTATCCTATCATTACAAGATTTGTAACTAATTTCTTATCACTTTAATATTTTGTTCAAATTAAGAAAGAGCTAAGACAATTGTCTACAAGTAATAAGTGAGTTGCATTTTAGTATGTTAGGTTTAATGTTGGAATGAAGATTTTAAAAATTGTACTAGAAGATCATGAATTTTGGTTCTAATATCAGTTTATCATCTTAGTTTATGAATATTTGGTAAAGGTACTTTATCTAACTAATAGTAATGAGAAGGTAGTAATGGATTATTTTATGATGTTATAGAGAGAGCGAAGAAACCAATTAAGACTAATATAAAAAATAAGCTTTTCTTGTACATACCTTGTCTTGTAGTCATTAATAGAAGATGAAAAAACAAATTTACTCTCTATTGTTTGTTAAATCCCTTAGCTCATAAATGGAAGTATACAAGGATATATGTAGTGATTTTGGGATGTCTATTAAATATGTCAAATAGATAATATTAACCTAGGTATAAATTTCTTCACTTTTTATTTGTGTAAATTAATTATCATTTCATTTTGTTCATAAGATTTTTTTATTGTCGTACAGTTATTTAATGGATTAATTTGGAAGCATTGTTTTAGAATTACAAAGGTTTCTAATTAAAATTCTTAGTTAATATATGAGTGAAACTACGTGTGAAAGGAAATAGAAAAAGTTTGAATCATTCATTATAAGAAAAGAAATAAACTAGAATACAAGAGAATAAATGATTTGATATTTGTTTAATATAACTTGAAGTTTTAAGAAATATATATTATTGTCATTATTTTCTCAATAATTTAATTTTATTTGTTTACTACGACTCTTTTTTTTTAAATAAAAAAGAATTGTATTAATACTAGCAAAATCTACAAAACAAGATTATAATGAGTCACATGATCTGCCTACAAATTTAGAGCATCTAATAGTTACAATGATACATTGCAAAAATTAATTACAACATCCAGTTGTTCCTCAATCCTTAGTTAAGTGTATGTTGTTTATTGTGAAATAAATGCTACTTGTATCCTATTCACTATATTGTCTACTAATTGTTATTTTCCTTCTTCAATTCGTTTATAAAATCTTTTGCTCCTTTCCCTCTATAAGGAATAGATGGTAATAGTAAAAGTTATCTTGAGAAGCAGTTTTGTCTAATTTACCTTGCTTATTACAAACCATAAGCATATTAAGTGTCTCCATCCAATCGAATGTGTAGCTAGGGAGTTGTAACATGTACATGATTCTACTCCAAATTTCTCTGGAATATTTACAATTGAAGTATAAATGATCTGATATGTGTGCGCATAACACATATCAAATCATATTCCTTAAACCATCTACTTTTAGTTCAAAGTTTATTTTTGAGCACTAGCTAAGAGAAAACCAATGCCTTTAGATTTGAAGACTACTTCTATATAATATCAAACAAGGAACAACCTCATCATTACATACAAGTAACTTATGACATGAGCTATTAGTAGAGGTATGTGTGGAGTTATGGGTCCATATAATGTTGTCTTTTCCCACTTCAGCAAGAATAGGTAGCAAATAATCTATAAACAAGGAAGAGCCTCTGAAATTTCCATCCCAATCTCCCTCTTAAATAAGTGAGGATACTCTAAGTGAGAGAAATTTATTTTTGAGTATTACAATTTTTCTCTCTAAATGAATGGACTGTGTAATAGTCCAAACCACCTGTCATAGATATTGTCCACTTTGAGTTGCCTCTCAGGCCAAACCCCTCACGGTTTTGCTTTTTCCACCCTTAGGAAGACGTGTCTTAGAGGGAGAGATATTCATACCCTTATAAGGCATACTTCATTCTCCTCTCCAACCGATGTGGGATCTCACACGCTCCAACCCCCTTAGGGCCCAACCTAGCTGGCACAACTGTTCGGGTACCGACTTTGATACCATTTATAACAGCTCAGACCATCCACTCACAGATATTGTCCACTTTAGGTTATCCCTTAGGTCAGACCCCTTACAGTTTTGCTCTTCCCACCCTTGAAAAAACGCATCTTGTGGGAGAGAGTTATCCGCACTCTTATAAGACACACTTTGTTCTCATCTCCAACAGATGTGCAATCTTACACTCTCCACCCTCTTAGGGCCAAACTTAGCTGACACAACGGTCCGGGTACCAACTCTGATATCATTTGTAATAGCCTAGATAACCTGTCCACAGATATTGTCCTTTAGGTTGCCACTAATGCCAAACCCCTCATGGTATCCTACATCAGTTAGAGAGGAGAACGAAATATGCCTTATAAGGGTATGGATACCTCTCCCCCTACGACGCATTTTTCTAAGGTTAGGAAGAGCAAAACTATAAGGAGTTTGGCCCTAGGACAATCCAAAACTGACAATGTCTTTGGGCAGGTGATCTGACTGTTACAAATAGTATTAAAGCCGGTATTCAAACCGTTGTGTCAACTAGATTGGGTTCTAAGGGGGTAGAGAGTGTGAGATCCTACATCGGTTAGAAAGGAGAACAAAGTACAACTTATAAGGGTATGAATGCCTCTTCCCCTAAGATGCATTTTTCTAAGTAGAGGAAGAACAAAACTGTGAGGGGTTTGGTCTTAAGGACAACCTAAAGTGGACAATATCTATGGACAGGTTGTTTGGGCTATTACAAATTGTAGCAGAGCTAGTACTCGAACCGTTGTGCTAGTTAGGCTTGATCCTAAAGAGGGTTGGGCCCTAAGGGGTTGGAGAGTGTGAGATCCCACATCGGTTGGAGAATAGAATAAGTATGCCTTATAAGGTATGGATACCTCTCCTCCACAAGACGGGGTAGGAAGAGTAAAACTGTAAGGCGTTTGACCCAAGAGATAACCCAAAGCAGACAATATCTGTGGACGGATTGTCTGGGTTGCTACGAATGGTATTAGAGTTGGTACCTGAACCGATGTGCCAGCTAAACTGGGCTTTAAGGGAATGGAGAGAGTGAGATCCCACATCGTTTGAAGAGGAAAATGAAGTTTTCTTATAAGGGTATGGATACCTCTCCCTCCAAGATGCATCTTTCCAAGGATAGGAAGAGCAAAACTGTGAGAAGTGTGACCTAAGAGGCAACCCAAAGCGGACAACATCTGTGGGTGGGTAGTTTAAGCTATTACAGATTGTATGCAATCTAGTTATCAAACTAGAACCAAATATCATCACCATCTCCTTACTGATGCTTAATGTGTGGATAAACCATGTCTCTTAACTTAAACATATATCTGAAAATCCATGAGAAGTCCTTTGAGTTTCCAAGCTGCCAGAAATCCAAGTCTTTATGATGATATTTGTTCACCCATTTAATCCAAAGTGTTTTTTTTATTATGTAAAGTCTCTATATCCTCTTACAAAGAAGAACCTTTTGCATATGTGAAATTGGAATGATACTTAATCCCCCTTACTTCTTTGGTACTATGATTTCACTCCATTTCACCTTGGCTTGCATACAATTTTCTAATTTGCCGACCATAGAAATGCTTTTAAAATCTTATCTATCTCCTTATCCACTCGCTTAGGTAACACCATATATGTAGACCAATGGATGTGCATGTTATTTAATACTAAACTAATGAAAGTCACCTCGCAACAATGGATAAGAACTGATTTTGCCAAGCATTGATTATATCTTTAAGCTTCTCAATCAGAAGAATGAAATATGAAAACTTAGGCTTATTTGAGGTAATTGGAACTCCTATGTTGCTGATATGCTCTGAGTTCCTAACATCAAAAGATATGTACAACCTACTTTTCTCAACATTCACCTTGAGTCTAAACCAATCTGAAAAAGCCTACAAGATGTTTAACAACATTCGAATGGATTGTCTATCTAAACTGCTAAGAAGTATTAAATCATCGGCATACATCAAATGAGAAAGTTTAATATCTCTACATTTGTAGTGATATTGAAATCTGCCATTACAATTGATAAGCTTAGATATCAGTCTGGATAAACCTTTCATTGTCAAAGTAAAAAGGTAAGGGGAAAGTGGATCCTCTTGCCGAATTCCTCTAGCATTTCTAAAAGGCAGAGATGGGATTCCATTCACTATAACTCTAAAATTTGTGGATTGGATGCATTGAAGTATCCAAGTTTTGAAATTAAAAGGCAGACATATGGCTTCTAAGCATGCTTTTAAAAAATTCTAGCTAATTGTATGATAATCCTTAAAAAATCTATCTTCAGTAAGAAACTTTTGATGTTCTTACTTAAAAAAATATAACTTCAGTAAGAAACTTTTGATGTTCTTAAATAACTTGTAATTTCTCGGCAACTCCTAAATAATTAGTATATTATCACCAATATTCCTCTTTGGTAAGAAAGCCCTTTAAGCCAAATCAATGACATCTTTCAGAACTAGCTTGAACCATAAAGTAAGAAGTTTATCTATGACTTTTTAAACTATAGTAAAACAAGAGATAGGTCTAAATTTAGTGATGTAAAAGGGATGTTTCTTCTTTGGAATAAGGAAAATGAAGGCATGATTCACTTCCTTTAGCATTTAGTTTGAAAAGAAGAACTTCAAGACTACTTCAGTAAAAAAAGTTCTAGTAACTGCCCAAGTTTTTTTGAAAAAAAAGGCTTTAAAGCCATCTGTGTTTTTAAGGATGAAGATTAAAGAGAACTTCCTTGAATTTTTGTGGTGTGAAAAAAGCAATTAGCATGTCATGCATATCCTGGTTAAGAGAAATGCCTAAAACATCTTTTAACATTGAAACCTGGTTGATGACTGTTCAACTTTCCCATCAGTTGCTGAAAATAATCTTTGGCTAAGTTAATCTGGTCCTGTTGCTTTGTGATTACATTTCCTATACTATATTTCAATTCAAACATAGTATTGATGTTTCTTCTTGATAGAAGAGATGCATGAAAGAATCTAGAGTTCAAATCCCCATCTCTTAACCAATTTAATTTAGCCTTCCACTTTAAAATAGATTGTTGAAATGCCAAGGCTTCTTAGTAGTCTTATAGCCTTTAGATTTCAATATTCTTGAGGGATGTATTAACAGGATTAATAGCAATCAGTCTGTGCTTCTACCAACTTAAGCTTAAGATCACTAAGATTTTGATTCTTTAATCGAACAAATTGTTTGATACCACATTTAACCAGTTTTAGCTTCTACATCAGTTGAAAAGCCTTGTAACCTTGCACTACTTGGCTCTAACAGCTACTTACAATCTCCATAAAGCCAACCATCTATTTAACTCCATTGTCAAATCTAAAGGGAGTCCCTAGTTTGGTAGTTTCATTAATTTTCTGGATGAGAATGAAAAATTGATATGAAAAAATGTTATCTCCAAAGTAGGCATATGATTGTGGGAATTGACTTCGCCAAGTTTGATTCAAGATAGCTTTATTAAGTTTCTTCCTGAGTAACATATTGCCTTGTTATTTATTTGACCATTTAAAAATTCTGCCAGTAGATTTAAGATCCAATAGCATTACCTATTAAAGTAGCTAAGTTAGTTCTCTGCTACTAGCCATTTTGTATCTTGCTCCCCTCAAATTCACTTGATCTTAACGAATAGTTAAAATCCCCTATTGCTAGCCACTAATGTTGCATTCCATTGTGAATGGGCTATAAATCATTCCATAATGTTGCCCTCTAAAATGCAAAATTTGATGCATAAAAAAGAGTAATTTTAAACGTAAGAGTGTTATCTTTCGTTCGACAAAGTAGATGAATAAATTGATCACTCATATTGGATTCTACCTTAATGCATTTTGAATTATATTGGTAGATAATTTAGCCATTATAATGATGTAAATGATTAGTAATAGTCTTCCATTGAACATCCAAAAGACAATCTAAACTAAATAAGGTGAGCTTTTATTTTGCCTCAAGGAGGCCTACCAGAATAGGCTTCTTATCAAGTACCAGGTATCTCATCATAGATTGTTTGAGAGAGTCATTTAACCCTCTTGTATTCTATACTAATATTGTCATTTAAGGGGATAACCCCTTCTGTTTGGCTTTCCTCCTAGCTAATATTCTTCTGGAATTAGAGGAAGTCTTATGGAAATTCTATACTATCTCATCAAATCTAAGGTTCTCTGGTTATATCAGCATCAAATTGTTTGTTTAATCACCATGAGGTTGCTTACCCAGTAGACCAGTTTCATATGCCATCATTACTGCTAATGAGTTTGAGTCTTGTGTATGAGTTACATCCTCCTAGTTGTTAACTACCTATATCAGATTTGTGTTTCCAGATGTTAAATTGTGTTCACCAGAATGTGGAGTAACTATTGCAATACCCTGATTGTCAGAGATCACCATGAATTGATCATTAGAAACTAATTGTACACCGCATCCTCATCATTATCCACTAAAGTATATTTAATCCCTAATATTTGTTCTTGCCATCTAGTTTGAAAAAGTCTCCCTATAGGAACCCACTTCTTGGTAGAACTATGAGGCTTCTATGGATAGGACATCTTAATTTTAGATTTCAAAAGCTCGCTTATTTCTCCCAACTTAAGTTTTGATAAAGTATCAGGCAGAATAGCATTCCTCTTGATCTCCATGCATATCTTTGCATACCACTATTCTCTCCATACTGGATGTTTAAACATTTATACACATAGGTTTACTTAAAGAACTTGCTAAAAAACTTAACCCTGCAACTTTCCAAAGTTCTAGAGGAAAATTATGAAAATTCACACACATAGGAAAAACTTCAACACATTCCCTATCAAATTTAATCCCAGGTTTCCATTTCTAGATAAACATGTCACCCCCTATACGCCAAAGTCCCATTTCCAAAATCTCATTCAAGTTGCAATCACCTATAAATTTAAATAAGACCGTACAATCATCCATAAGCAAAGTTGTTTCCAAGCCTTTCTTACCCCACCGTGCAGTGGCCCAAGCATTGATAACTGGAAAGATAGATCTCTTGCTCTAGAAGAGCCAACAAATGCAATGGACTAATCCCTTAGGCTTGTTTGCAATAATTCAATTGGTGGAATGACTACACCGTCTTTCATAACATCCTGGTAATATTTCAATTGTAACTTAGTCTGTTGAAGTTGAATTTTCTTTTTCTAGGTGCCAGCAGTTGGTAAGGACCTCTGTGGATTAGGGGTATCTGACTTTTTAGGTGGACTCACCCTATTTCCTGAAGCAACTTACTAAACTAACTATCGCGTAAGAGCAAGAAAATCTTCCATGGACATGTTTGATGGCCACCCACCATCAATTGCCATCGAACTAGCCTTTAAAAGACCCTCCATAGAGGTAAAAACCTCCATCGAGTTGGATGCAAATCAGACCAAGGATGTAGCGGATCATAACATTACTCAAAATAACTGGACCTAAAATAATAACAGTAATGAGTCTAGGTCAATCTCATCGATATTAAATCCAATTACTTTCTTAAATTATATGTATATGTAAAACAGGGAGGTTAGGTTTGATGCAAATTAGAAAACAAAGAAAGATTGAGTATATAAAAGTAACTCAAATTAAACAGCAACAAAATGAGAAAATTGATGAATGGATTGAAATCCGATTTTTTGGTTTAATATCAGCCTATGCACAATTTAACATATTTCATTGCATTATCATCTTCACACTTTTCTTTGAACTATTGATCATAGATTAACAACAAGCTCTATTAATCCCAGTTTTTCATTATGTTATATTTAATTAAAATAAGCTTTTTAATTAATCCTACCTATTGGACAACCTAAAATAAGATCTTTAAATTTAATTGGACAGTCGCATTATGAGTGAAAAAAACATATCAATCTAAGCAACAACCACACAAGCTCAGGTTATTTAATCAAGTTTACATTATCTCTAATGATTTGAAACCATTAGCTGCCACAGAAGAATTCAAACACGACCATTACATATCATATTCAAATTTCTAGCATTGGGTTTTCATAAAAAAACAATCTGATAGAGCATAAAGATTATTTTTACACAATACCCAATTCAATAAACCCAAGATAACATAAACAATCTGTAAAGAGGGAAAAAGCACAATACAAAAAGATGCTATGCTTAAATGTACTCCTTGGTGTCTATTTCACCTTCAAACTGGTGTTGGGAAGTTAGCCCTTTGTCTTCTCCATGAATCTGCATGAAATAGCTCTCGATCACCTCTGTCGTTCCTAAAATCAAAGAAGAATGAATAATATCGTGTAGCTCCCCCTTACTGCAAGGTACAGACTGGGATGCTTAGAGATTATTCCGGTAAATATCCTACGATAAGGGCGAGCTATGTTCGATCACTAAGTTCACTTCACATGGATTCATATCATTATTCACTTATAAAGCATCATAAGAAAATCACAATATTTTAAAACCAACTTTTTTCTCATTTCACTTCACAAATTCGAAAGTCTACAGTGTATCTTTCAACACTTACAACATGTACATCATCAAAACCTAATACAAAAGTACTACATGAAAGAGGAAAATATACAAAGTCTTTCTAATCTGTCCCCAAAATCCAGCTGACCTACTTTTGTGCCATGACTTCTCTTTCCAAATCACAATCTACATGGCTAGTAGAGCCTCTCAGTAGCTAGAGTCATCTCTTGGTCTTGAAAATACAACATTGCAATTTTGGGGAGTTTAATTTGCGAACTCAGTGAGGTAACCATCATTGATGATTCACTCAATTCTTGCAACACATCATTTCATATAGCATATAACCATATTTTTTCATAATTGGTCATGTAACACATTTTCACTCAAGCATAGGCAATTACTCATTTCAATCAATCAAACATACTTATCAAAATGCATATGGAATGCTCATGAGACACTTTTCCAATTATTACTTTGTTGTGACCGAGTGTCTGAACTGTCCCGTATCTATTTTAGATACCGATCTCATTACTAATTGTCCCTTATCCGAGGAGGATACATGGCTCATTATACATAATGAGCCTTAGGCTCTTAATCACTGTCTGAGCTCGAGGCTTTTTTCACATGTTGAGCTTTAAGCTCTGATCGATTGCTACTTTGGTTACAACTCCCATTATCTGATTGTGCATTTATGTATAGAATGCATCTATCACAATCAATCATTTTATGAAGCGCATAGGTCGCCACATTCACATACAAATAACACTTCAGTATCCTATTCCAATATCACAGTCATCCGACCTTCAGTGTCCAGAAACAACAATCAAAACACATTTATTCAATCATTTATAACAGAATTTAAGCAAACAAGTAATTAAGTGAGACCGTCTAAGATACTCACAAGTTGCTCCCGAAGCCACTGCCTGGAAGTTCTAGTAAAGTCTGGAGATTGACGTTCTAGTTGCTCCTCTATAACAAACAACATACGCATATATCACAATTTACACAATCATAAGTATTTAATAATGAACATGTACTAAATGAAATATGTACGATCCATGTTCATGAAAATCCCAAGTATCACTCCATCAATTTCATCAAAAAATCATTCTCACATCAAAACTCATCTAAGTATAATTTATACTTAGGTTTATACCTTACTACAACCATTAAGATCACAATTCATTTCTCATTGATTTACTTTCAGATTTTTTCCAAGACACACTTTCGGGTCCACTGTTCACATTCAATTAAAAAGTGAAACTGATGTAATTCAATTATGCTTGCTTCTAGAAATATGTTCCTCTATGTCTTATGTTTCTATTGACACCAAAATCACTCAATTTGATTTAGTAATTTGGAAGATATGTCCCAAACATTTTTGGGCTATTTATATTCAAAAACAGTGTACTATGCATAACTTCCATAAAAAAATTAGCCATCTTAGAGAGTGAATCAAAATTTGACTTCTGCATATGATTTGTAGCCTTATGTCGCTAGTTTATGTCAAATAAAAGATAATGTCATTTGAAAATCTGTAGAAGAAGCTATGGTCAAAAGAAACAGGACTGTCCAGTTTGCAAATTCCTCTCAGATGGTTAGATCAATTGCAAGTCATGGCTACTATTGAGGAAAACAGTAACTTGATGTGACAAATAAACATGCATCTTGAAACTAACTCATGGGTGTGAGAGAGGAAAGTCACAGGGGTGGAGGAGTCACAAGCGTGAGAGGAACATGAGTGTGCAAGAGTCATGGTTGTGACAAATAAAGACAAAATTGGGTGAAATGCACAAGTCAGACCCGTCCACATTTATCATTGAATCACTCTCAATTCAATTTTATGGATATAATTTTTACAGGAGAGGTAGAGCAATATCTTATGAGTCCAATGGTTTAAGAACCAAGTCATTTGGAGGTCGGATAAAGAAGATATGATCAAAAGAAGGAAGGTTGTTTAGGGTGAGTCAACCCTTTAGACAAACCAGCAAAGTCTCGACGGTGCTTTCTAACCAATTTTAGCAATGTCAACCTCGTGTTAAAGCATGAGAATGATGTACTAACCTACCAAACAATGTCACCATGGTGTTTAAGCACGACAGTGACTTCTACTCAATTACAAATTGCATCTTCTTCCTCTCTTCCATTTTTCTTCGGCTCTTCCCAAAACAAAATTTTGGGTTACTCTTACCCGATCATTGCAACAATGAAAAAGAGGGATTTAGGCCAAACGTTCTCCTAAACAATTATTCCTTTATGTATTTTTCAAATGAAACTAATTTTATGCAATTTGGTTTGATATTTTGCAAGTTATGCTAAAAACACTACAGACTGTTCCAAATCATGACCGAACCCACAAACTCAACTTCCAAACTCCATAACTTTTGATCTAAAAGTCCAAAAATTACAAACTTTATATCAATGGAAAGCTTAAATAAAGATATACAACTTTCATGAAGAAAACTTTGTCAAAAACTCTCTAGATCAGTTCAAAAAACTCATGGTAGTTTTAGATCAATTTTTTTTTAACTCTTTCACTATTCATTCCCAGAATTTCCAGATTCTCATTCACAAACATCCAACACTTTAGTTTATTAATACTAGCCTTTTCACTCCATTTCAATCAACTCATTCACCACAAATTCACATTACCTCTAAAAACGTAAATTCAACTAAGTTTCATCAAAAACATCAAACACAAACAAAAATCATGGAGCGAACTCTCCATGCCCTAACATACACAATTCACCGTATATTCAACTTCTGTCATATTCCATATTTTCCTCTCAACCTTCATTTTTACACTCATTCTCATCTCAAACATTTTACAATTGTTCTTCAACTCAAAAATCATTTCCTTGATCATCTCTAAAGCTTTCATCAACTCACGTATACACTCTTATTCAAAATTTCATAATTCATACATAAACTCAATTCCCTACATGAAATACATCAATCATCTACATATCTATACTTCATACACAAACTCAATTCCAAACATAAATTTATAATTTCTTTACATTCCAAAATTTCACAAAATACAAAACAAACAAAATCGAAGGACATCTTGACTTTCTTTTTTCCAATCTCCCGCTCGATACCTAGAGATGTAGATGAAAGAGGGTGAGCTAGACAGCTCGCGGATAACATATTTATACTTGAAAAAAAAACAAAAACCATTTCGCAAAACATTTGCCATTTAGCATATTTTTCTAAAACTTATTCTTAAACCTTTCCACTTTTCAAATCATTTATACTGAAATTTTCAGTCTTTTCACAATTTCAAACTTCAAATTTTCATTTCTTGAAATTCCAAAACTTTTTAAAATTCACAAATATAGTCGAAAACATGAATGCAAGCAAATATAAATGCATCACATCATAAAGAAAT
>JANJEY010000006.1:19352119-19364444 GCA_024703695.1 Erythroxylum cataractarum
GACTAAGGTTATCAAGAATATCTTTTACTTTATCTAGTGGAGCATCTGATGGTTACAAGTCTACATTATCATCCAAGGGAACTGATAGGGTTTCATTATCAGTATCATTTCTTCTATCTGGTTGAGAATCATCATCAAATTTGATATGCATAGATTCTTCAATAGATTTAAAAGCAAGATTGTAAACCCTATAAGCTTTAGAAGACAATGAGTATCCTAGAAAAATTCCTGAATTGATCTTAGAATCAAATTTATCCAATATTTCATTTGTATTCAATATAGTATACTTACAACCAAATGAATGGAAGTAAGAGATATTTGGCTTCCTTCCTTTCCATAACTCATACGAAGTTTTATTTAACCAAGATCACAAAAGTATTCTATTTTGAATATAACAAGCTGTATTTACAGCTTCTGCCTATAAATACTTAGGAAGATTCATTTCACAAAGCATGGTTCTTGCCATTTCCTAAATCGTCCTGTTCTTTCTTTCTACAATTCCATTCTATTATGGAGTTCTAGGAGCAGAGAAATTATGAAAAATTTTATTCTCTTCATAAAATATTCTGAATTTTTCATTTTCAAATTCACCACCATGATCACTTCTAATTCTAGCAATAGAAATTCCTTTTTCATTTTGTAATTTTTTGGAAAGAACTTTAAAATACTTAAAGGACTCATATTTATGTGATAAAAATAATATCCAACAAAATATAGTGAAGTTATCAACAATTACGAGACTATACTTCTTTCCTCCAAGACTTAATGTTTTAGTTGGACCAAATAAATCTATATGTAACAACTCTAAAGGTCTAGACGAAGTTACAATATTTTTAGAAGAAAAAGATGTTTTAACCTGTTTTCCTTTTTGACAACTCTCATAAAAGAAATCTTTGTTAAAACTTATTTTTGGTAAACCTCTTACCAAATCAAGTTTAATCAACATGGAAATATGTTTAAAACTAACATGACCTAGCTTTTTATGCCTTTTCTTCATCTGTTGATATAAAACATGAAATATTTTGACTTTGCAAATCTTCTAAATTAATCTTATAAAGATTATTTCGTCTTTTGACAGAAAAGAATATGGAACTATCCTTGTTTTTAACTACATAAGAATTTTGATTAAAGGATACTTCAAAGCCAGAATCACATAAGTGACTTACACTAATCAAATTATCAATAGATGCAAAGAAATTTTTATCAATTTTGTCGATTCTAACTATTTTGCCCTGCTGGTTTTCTCCAAAAGTTACTTATCTTCCTTGCTTATTTTGAAGCTCTAGCAACATAGACCTTCTTCTCGTCATATGTCTCAAGCATCAACTGTCTAAATACGATTGATGCTAGTTGCTTTTTCCAAGGAAGGAGATCTGCAGTAGATATTATGTTTTTTTTAGGTACCCAGATTTTCTTGGGTCCTTTAGTGTTAGTCATATTCATCGAATGATAATAAGAAGACTGTTTCTTTTTCTTTCTATAAGGAACAAAACTCTTATTGTAACGAGTATTGCTATTAGTAAACCCTAAACCACTCTTATCATTAGGGTGTCTATATCTTCCAATCATGTCATTCATCTTTTTTGTACTTTCAATAAAGGTTGATGAATCAGCTGAAAGAGTATTAATTCGTTGTTTCAACTAAATAATTTCCTCAGATCTATCTATAGTTACTTTCTTTTTCATATCATCTACTTGTTTCTTAAGGCAGACATTTAATTTCCTCATATCTATCTATAGTTACTTTCTTTTTCATATCATCTACTTGTTTCTTAAGGCAGACATTTTCTTTCTCTAACACTTCCGTGTTCTTCAAGTTTTCAACAAATTTCCTTTTTAAGACTCTATATTGCTTTAGTATAGCATATGAATCTTCTAATAATTCTAAATATGCCTCTTGAAGTTCATTAAAATTAGAAGTTACCTCATCGTAACTTTCTTTTTCAGCTACTAAGCATATATTTGCTTGTACTGATGCTTGTTAATCGGAATCAGATTAGACAAATCCAAATCTTCCCAAGTTGCCATCATACTCTTTTTGTTTTCTTTACTTTCTTCTGTTTTCTTCTAAGCAACGGACATTCAGACTTGTAGTGTCCTGGTTTGTTGTATTTGTAGCAAATGATAAAGGTTTTCTCGTTCTTGACTTCGTCTTTACTATTTTTCTTAAAAGAAAAGTCTTTATTTACCTTTTTTTATTTTTCCACATTCTTCTAATCTTTCTTGTAATGAAAGATATTTCATCATCATCTTTACTTGAATCTTGATCAGATTCACTGGTATCATCATTATTAATTTCTTCAATCTTTAATGTATTTGAAAATAAACTTCTATTCTTCTAAATCTTATGATTCTTTTGACCAACCTTTAATGCTGTAGATTTGTCTCTTCTAGGTTTATCTTCTGCATCAAGCTCTACTTCATGTATTTTCAAAAAACCAAGCAATTCGTCTAGCTTTAATTTGCTCAAATCCTTGGCTTCTTGTACTGTAATAACTTTGGGTCTCCATCTTTTAGGTAGATTTCTGATAATCTTTCTGACATGGTCTTGGTTATCATAGATTCTCTCAAGAGCTTTAAGTCCATTAACGATAGTTTGAAATCATCCAAACATCTAATCAATATACTCATCTTCTTTCATCTTGAACAGCTCATACTGATGTATAAGAAAACTGATCTTGGACTCTTTCACCTGATTTGTGCCTTCATATGCTATGGATAGAGTGTTCCACATCTCCTTTGTAGTTTCACATCCATGAACTTTATCATATTCACTTTGCTTAGAGCACAACTCAGAAATAACTTGGCCTTTGAGTTTAATTGAAATCTAGCTTTTTCATCAGCTAACCATCTGAAACGAGGTATGATATTTCTTTCATCATCTACTGGTATGTATGATCCATTATCGATGATATCCCAAAGATCAATATATGTGGATTCTATAAAGAGTCGCATCCTGTCCTTCCAATAATGATAATCCTCACTATTAAATGCAGGAGGTCTTATGACCGAGGCACCTTTAGCTATAAAAACATGTGATTCATCCATAGATCTTTATCCTCACTTTGTAAAGGTGGTTCTTGGAAACCGTGCTCTGATACTAACTGAAGTAAATTACTCATTAATATAGAATTCACGTAAAGTATACGAAATACCCAAGAAGGGGGGTTGAATTGTGTAATCTTTTTAAGAATACAAAAACTTTTGATATTTCTTGAAAAACTTTTTTAACTATCAAATGAATACCAAAGATAATATACTAAAGTAGCTACGTATTTGAATCGCAAATAAATTTTATCTACTCATCTAACAACAAGAAAATTAAAGTGTAAGGTTAGAGAATAGATGCCGTGATTTTATACTGATTCACCCCAATCCTTGGGCTACGTCCAGTCCTCAAAGTTCGTCTAAGATTTCACTATACTCTTTAAACTTTACAAGTATTCTTTCTTCCCTTCCAAAGCCTCTTTAGGTCTCTTATACAAAGTTTTTTTTCTATCTTAGCCTCTCCAGGCTCTTAGCATTTTCTTTCTCTCGCTTAGAAAGATATTGTAAGCTTTTTGTTATAGTAGCTTTTTCTCTCTTGTATCGCACTTTGAATACAGAATTTTTCTAAGTATGTAAAACTTGAAAACTTAAAAACTAATCAGCCTTCGACTAGGACTAGTATTTATAACCTAAGTCTCTAACTACTTCTTGAAAATTGCTTCTTGTTTCTTTTAGAAACTATTATTTAGTCGATTTTTGTAACTAACTCTAACTAACTAACTATCTGACATACTAGAGTATCTTCTTCTCTGTATCATCTGTGTTTTGTTTCTTCTGTGTTGTGTTTCTTCTGTGTTGTGTTTCTTCTGTGATGACGTGTTGTCTGTGTTTTGCTTCTTTTATGATGACATGTCGTCTTTGTTTTGCTTCTTCTGGGATAATGTGTTATCTGTGTTTTGTTTCTTCTATGTTTTGCTTCTTCTGTAATGACGTGTCGCCTGTGTTTTGTTTCTTCTGTATTTTGCTTCTTCTGTGTTTTGCTTTTTCTGTGTTTTGCTTTTTCTGTGATGACTTGTCGTCTGTGTTTTGCTTCTTCTATGTTTTGCTTCTTCTATAATGACATGTCGTCTGTGTTTTTCTTCTTTTGTGTTTTGCTTCTTATGTGTTTTGCTTCTTCTAGGATGACTATGTGATACTTATATTTTTCTGTACACTTAACACACTAATCAAAACAAATGATTTATTTCTAATATTATTATTATTTCATTGTCACCAAAATTAATAGACGTGAAGTCTTCTTGACTTAACATATCATTCCATCAATTTCATTACAAAATCATTCTCATATCAAAACTCATCTAAGTATAATTTATACTTAGGTTTATACCTCACTAAAACCATTAAGATCATAATTCATTTCTTATTGATTTACTTTTAGATTTTTCTAAGACACACTTTTAGTTCTATTGTTCACATTCAATTAGAAAGTGAAAAAGATGTAATTTGGTCACACTATCTTCTAGAAAAGTGTTCCTCTATGTCTTATGTTTCTACTGACACCAAAATCACTCAATTTGGTTCAGTAATTTGGAAGATAAGCTACAAATATTTTTGGGCTGTTCATATTCAAAAACAGTATACTATACACTACTTCCATCCACAAATTAAACATCTTAGAGACTAAATCACAATTTGACTTCTTCATATGATTTGTAGTCATATTTCTCTAATTTATACAAAATTAAAAATAATCTCATTTCGAATCTTACAGGTCCAAATATAATCAAAACACTGAAGTATATTCAGTAAAATAACAACAGTTCACTATTCCAATATATTCCCTCTCTTTCATTCAATCAATCTTTTTCAAATCAAATCAGAATGCTACCAATTTTTGTGGAGGAGTATAAAAATGTGTTATAAATCTATTGATTTAAGAATCAAGTCATTTAGAGATCTATAAAAGAAGTTATGATCAAAAGAAGGAAGGTTGTTCAGGGTGAGTTAACCCTTTGGACAAACCAGCAAAGTCACCATCGTGCTTAAACACGATATTGCTTTCCAACCAATTTCAGCAATGTCACCCTCATGCTTAAGCACAAGGTGACTTCCCAACCTACCAAGCAATTCCACCGTTGTGCTTAAAAATGACGGCGACTTCTACGGAACTACAAATTGCATCTTCTTCCTCTCTTCCATTTTTCTCCAATCCTTCCCAAAATAGAATTTTGGGTCACTTTCACCTGATCATTTCGACAATGAAAACAAAGAATTTAGCCAAAATTTCTTCTAAAACATTTTTCCTTTATGTCTTAACTTTCAAATGAAACCAATTTTATGCAATTTGGTTCGATATTCTACAAGTTATACTAAACACACTTCAAACTGTTCCAAACCACGATAGAACCCATAAACTCAACTTCCAAACTCTGTAACTTTTGATCCAAAACTCTAAAAGTTACAAACTTTATATCAATGGAAAGCTTAAAGAAATATATACAACTTTTATGAAGATAACTTTGTCAAAAACTCTCTATATCAGTACAAAAACTCATGGAAGTTTCAGATCAATTTTTTAACTCTTTCACCATTCATTCTCAGAATTTCCAGATTGTCATTCACAAACATCCAACACTTTAGTTTATTAACACTAGCCTTTTTACTCCTTTTCAATCAACTCATTCACCACAAATTCACACTACTGATAAAAATTTAAATTCAACTAAGTTCCATCGAAAACACCAAAAACAACAAAAATCAGTGAGTGAACTTTCCATGCTCTACCATACAGCATTCATTACATTTTCAACTTTTTTCATATTCCATATTTTCCTCTCAACCTTCATTTTTACACTCATTCCTATCTCAAACTATCATTTTACTATTGATTTTCAACACAAAAACTATTTCCTTGATCATCTATAAAGCTTTCATCAACTCACGTATACACTCATATATATATAAACATACACAGTGAAGAACAGAGCACATATCGCTTTTTCATATCTAATTTTCTACACTAATCCTATACATCATTTCATTGCTATTTCAATTCCAAAAACTATTTCCACATCACCTGATCACTAACAATCCACCACAAACTAAATTAACACTATAACCAAAATTTTCATCTCATCCACAGTATTCATGAACTTATATATGTAAATGTCATAATCCATGCAACTAACAGTAATTCACCAATTTATTTTATAAATCCACAATTCTAAAAAAATGTATTCACTACTTACTTGTTGAAAACTCAAAAAGCTTCAACTATCTTTAAGTCCTAACTCCATGCAAGAATCACGTATCACTGTGTAAGCTGACCAACTTCTAGTTTTTCTCAGGTAAAAAGGCAAATAGCAGTATGGTAGAGGTATGGGATGAGGAAAAGCAAGGAAATCCCTCAGAAGGATTTTGATGAGAAACTTTGTGTATTTGAAGAAAATTTGAAGAAGGTTGATATGAAAGAGATGGAAACTTAAGAAATAACACTAACCCCTTTTCAACTCTTAGATAACCTCATTTTAAACAATACTACTTACTTTTTAACAAATTACTTAAGCAACTTTTTAAGTGACACTTGTCACTTTCCTAAGGTCTAATTCTAACCTAGTTCCTTTTGGACTAATCTCTTTAACTCCCATCTTTACAATCCAATTATCTCCAAATATCATTGATTCCTATTTCCTATTTTCCAAGAATTCCAAAAATTATTCCTAATTTCACCAAAATTTACAATTACAACAATTCCACTAATCAATAATATTTCCAATATAAATAAATGAAATTTCTTAAAAATAACACAACTCATCCAATTATACTTGGAATTATTTATGAATACATGTACAATTCATGTGCAGAAAAATTTACTATTCTTATGTATATGTGTGACATATTATGCATGAGCATGAAAATGCATTTCTAAGCTCTCATTAATCACTCATATTTACTATTATAACCTTCCCACAAGTAATAGGATGTTACATATCGAGTTTGAATGTCTGCCGTCACAACTTATTCTATTTATAATCAAAACTAGGTTTTTCAGGTGGACAGGTTGCAAAGTCACGGGCCTGAGTGTGAGTCATGGGTATGAAATGGATTGCCACACCCCATATCACACCTATGACAAATTTATCATATGTGTGAGAAGATTTTCATGTTTATACAAGTGTGTCATGGAAGTGTCATGGCCCATGTCACGCCCATGACAAATTTATCATGGGCGTGAGAAGATTCTCATGGTTATACAAGTGTGTCATGGCCATGACAACTTGTGTCATGGATGCGCATGTAAGAATGATGATGGTCACAGCCATGACAACTTAAGTCATTGCTGTGACTTGTAATATTCATGCCTATGACTGATATTCTTCATTTAATGCATTTTCTTATCTCCTCTCCACTCTAATCCTTCTCCTCCTTGCTCTATGAAGACACTTGAGTGTAAATCTCAAGAAGATGGCATAACGAGTATGCTTTGAGTTCACTTTAGTTAT
Source organism: Erythroxylum cataractarum (assembly GCA_024703695.1). NCBI lineage: Eukaryota > Viridiplantae > Streptophyta > Magnoliopsida > Malpighiales > Erythroxylaceae > Erythroxylum > Erythroxylum cataractarum. Next base: position 19,359,610 of record JANJEY010000006.1, read on the forward strand.
TATGCTTCTAAATTGTACCTAAAATCAAATATGAATTAAAGTACGTATCTTAAGTATTTTGAAGCATTAATCACTAAGTGTCATAGATTAAACATATCAACAATTACATACATACAACCAAAGAGGAGCATTCAAGAGGAAGACAGGAGTAGAATGTCCACAAAAGGAAAATATCAAGGGTAGGATGGTCAATGTAGTGGAGAGAAGGGAGAGAAAATCGTTAAGAGATAAAAAATGGTTTTCCTAACATGAAACGAATACTTAAAAAAAAAACAAGTTATTCTATAGATGTAATTTGCCTTGATCATATTGAACTTTTAGCGGAGTGAGCTTCTAAAGAGTTAGTTTCATAGGTGAGAGTGACTTAGAAGATAATCTTAGATGAGAAAGTATTAACATATCATTTAGTATATTAAACTTGAATGATAGTGGTTATGAGAATCTTTTTAATGATGAAGACTTAGTACTAAATAAAAATTAAGGTCAATGCAATTTGGACGATTATGTCATGAAATGAAGTTTTAGGTTTTTCTTTTTTTCTTTTCTTTTAATTTTACTTGTATTTGATATATATGTTAAATTTTATATATCTAATATGAATATAAAATTTTAACTATAAGTATTTTTATTTCACATTTCACTTCCGCTTTGTTGTATTTTTTGATACAAAGTCTTATTATTATGCTTATGGAGCTATAATATTCTTATTATACGATGTTTTGATATAATTAATTATAATATTTTAAGTATTTTATATTGTTCTTAATTTTATATCTATATGAGAACTAAATAATCTTTTTTATGTTGAATACGATTTTTTATATAAGAAATATGCAAAAAGTAATATTAATATAAATAAAAAGACAGTTATTATAACAAATTTATACTAGGTTGTTTTAGATAGACTTAAAATAAAGTTGAAACTATATAGTACAATTTATTAAGAGGCTATTTTGTAATTTAACAAAATACGTAAACTATTTTATAATTTAAAAAAGTTGTTTAAAACTATACTCGATATTGAGTGCTATTGATGCCATAGTATAGTAAAATCAATTTCAATCCTAAGTCTGATGCAATATTCATAACATTGATTAAATCAATAATATACGTTGGATCATCAACAAAACCGAATTTATTTTTTAAGCAAAATGACATTTTTATGATTTGAGACCACATATAGTAGTTTGAATCATTGATAAGTAGGGCACGAGTAAAAATTTCCTCTTATGCGAAAATAATTGATCAGATGAGTAATAATCCATTTTGAAAATGTCTTTATCTATGGTGGAAGAAGTCATGAGCTTACTGGAAAAAATGACCAAAAAACTCATTTGCTACCAAAACAGTGGAAAAAAAAACGATCGGAAAAGACAATTAGTGAAGAAGCTCTAATAGAAATGGTAAAGACATCATCTCTTCCATGTAAAAAAAAAAAGGCCGTTAAACTACTACTATAAGATTATATTTGGTTGGACTTAAAGTTTTTAATGAAATTGAATGAAATAAAATAGTTTATGATGGAGTAGAACGTAAATAGATGTAATATTAAAAAATTGTTGTTTAAGAAGGATGAAAGAATTCATATATAATATAGTAAAATGTTGTTTAGATGAATAGTTTATAATGGAATATAATGTATCATTTTATATTCTATTCTAAACCTTTAAACTTAGAGATTTTTCATTTTTGCTATTTAGGATGTAATGTGATGAAATATAAAACTCTCCTCTTCTATCTCATTCCATTATAAAACCTACTATAAAATAATGTAATAATATTACATTTAATTCCATTTCATTATAAAACCTCCAACCAAACATAACTTAAGAAGTAAAAGAAATGGTTACGCTAAAAGAGTAATTGCGTTTTTTTTTATTGCCCACGAGGTGTCCTAGGAGGGTCCCAATTATAGAAAGGTACTTTTAAGTCATCCACTCCTAGACTAATCCCGGTTTGAGTCAGGTAAATTCCTTACAGGAGACAATATTTTGATCCCAAATTTTAAATGACTACGTACATGTTGACGATTTGAACCCACAAGCAGGATAAGTTTCTTCCGTTAACTAGCTTACAATTATGTTGGAAAGTAAACGGAACTTCAGCTACAGTTCAACAAGAAGCCTACAACTACTTGATTGTATCCGCAAATACTAGCCATTGAACCAAATACATTACAATCTATGCTATTCCACTGCGCGGGAGTTTGAAGTCTTATAATAAATCTAATCCTCAACGGTCGTATCGTAATAAAGTGAAGTTAAGGTTCATTCTAGTCTAGATACTAAAAGTCAGAATAAACAATAGGCAGATGCCTAACACCTGCTTAAAAGAGATTCAGGAGCATATATATTATATCTCAAACCGAAATCATTAACAGGGATGTATTATTTTAAACAGGCTCTCTAAACACTTCGACATCAGAGCAAGTAACAGTAAATGTAAAAGTAACTATTATTTCTAGCAACCATTCAGACGTACTAGTCCTCGTTCTCATACTCTTGGTACTGCTTGAGGATCTGGGTGCACCCAGACTCCGGCTGGTCCTTCATAAACCCCATGGCATTGGCAAAGCGATCGTCAGATGCAATGCCATTTGATCGGGTAAGGACAACCCGAGCGCGGTCACGTCCCAGCGATGGTGTGCTGCAGTCTGCGCGAGGGCTACTAACGAGCAAAACATCACAAACTTGATCCCCATGGTCCTCATCAACACCAACTGAATAGGATCCCTTAGAATCTGTTGTTGCTTCTTTACTGTACACCAGCTCCATAGTCTTCCTAGCTCTGCATTCTACTTTAACAGCTGCACCTAAATAAATAAAAAAGTAAATACAACGAAAATACATAAGCATCATATCCAACCAGATGTTGATTAAAATCATTTCAAGAAAACAAAGTTCGGAAACAAATCCAAAGACAAGATAAAAACATCAGAAAGGTTTCTTTTAAATCTCTTTGATTAGTTATTAAGCGGATCACCCAGAAGCAGATAATATATCTCAAGTGAAGACAGATTTAGGACCAGATAATCAGAATTCTATGTATTAATTTTCTAAAAAGTAAGTCCACATATCCTCTCACAGTCTTTCCAGGTTATTTTTAAAAGTTTCCTCAGTTCTCTATAATTAAAAAATTCAGTCGGTCAGTTCTCATGGTATAATCGAGAAAAATTAGTCCGTCGGCTTTTAGTTCTTATAAGCTTTAGTACCCCACCGAACTCATAAATCAAATTCCAAAAATAAACATATCTAAGCATCTACACAACAATGTAGAGTAATATAATAGTGAAAAGAGAAATTTGCCAATTGGAGAAACGGAGTTGAATTGTACCAGCAATGCCGGTAGCTTTGGGGGTCTCGAAACCAGCACGGCAAGCGTCACAGTAGACGCGCCCTTGCAGCCTGAATGGGACTCTGCCTGGGCGAGCGGCAGTTAAGACCACCGGAAGTACGCAGAGAGCAATCACAAACAACAGCACTCGAGCCATTTTCTGTGTAAATTGGATATGGAGTGAGTGTCGAAGTAAAATTAAAGAGAGGAGACGGATGGACAAAATTTGATGAGAGTTCCATGTACGTACAAGTCTGGGAAGTTATAATAATTTGAAATTAAATTACGTTTTAAGGGGTGATTTTGTAATCGGGTGGTAGCGACGTGGCAGGTTCTCATGGGATGCTAAGAACAGGGTCGAGTCGAGTATGGGATATGGCTGGGGACAGCTGGTATCGGCGGATGGGGTATCCAACATGAGTCCAAGATTTTTTTGTCTAATATTATGATGTTTTATTGTGTCGAATGAATCTCAGCCGTTTGTTTATATAGATTCTATATAAATTTTGCGTGAATCCAATAAAATAAATAGTTAAGATTTTATAAGATAAAACAAAATAAGGTAATATTAGATAAAAAATCTTTATTCATGCAAGATAGGATCAGCTGTATTCCTAGGGAGTTTACAAAGATTCGACTTCCCAAGCCGATGCACGAAATACATATATCTAGGTCTTGTAATGGAGAAAAGTCTGACGTAAACTTTGATTGATCCTTAATTTTGGTTTAAGTTCCAAATATATAATAAGGGGCGAGGCGACATAAATTCCGTGACTTGGTGTCTAGGGAATAAACATTGGTCTTACTAAGATTAATCCGATCTGCAATAGACTCTAATTTTGCATTTAGTTTATTAGGTTTTCTTGAATACTATTACATATATATATATATATATATATATATATAATAAAAGAATATATATATATATATATTCTTCATGAAAAATAAAATAAAATAAAAGAAAAAACAACTGACTTCTCATGATTAAATACTCCTTCTATGCCCAAAGCCACGCGCATCCAATGGTTGTTATATATATATATATATATATACATATATATATATATATATATATATATATACTTCCAACCAAGCTTATATATCGTTAGATATGGTACTTGGGTTTAAGCCACTAAGTTACCACGTAGTTGTAAAGGCTAAGTTTAACCTGAAAATGATATTGTTTTTTTTAAATGATATTATTTTTATATTTTTAATTAAAATTTAATTTAAAATAGGTTGAGTCAAGGTCGGACTGATGATGAATTACTTCAAGACTAGTTACGTTCAGGTTCAGACCCTGTCTCAAGTTCGACCCAGTCCCCAGCAACAACGATCAAGCTAACTCAAGCTTAGACAGGCCCCAGCTTGATCTGACTCATTGTTATCCTTACATATCGTACTTATTGCAAAATAGATTCAAAATTATCTTGGTCCCGAGCTGATGACGTGTCAAACCAGTAAAAATAAATTCCTACTCTATAACACTTAAGTGAGTAAAG
>JANJEY010000006.1:19398063-19427670 GCA_024703695.1 Erythroxylum cataractarum
ATCTAGTTTAACTTTTAGCATACAATTACTTTGAAAGACCAAGTCACGTTTTTCTTAACTTTGAAAGACCAAGTACTATTCTTGTCTTAAAAATATCTTTTTCATGGTTGTCTTCTTCAAGCTTGTTCCTTTAAACAGAGTTTTTCATCAAAACTCCACACAAAAAAAACCTTGTTCTCATCTACCCTTTAGATACTCCCAACTTCGGTTTTCTTTCATTTCTTCAAGAAAAACTGAAACTTGCCAACCTCTACAATAGTTTACGTGATCGCATGAAGTTTAGGGATTCCTAAGTTTTTGCAAATTTTGGAGCTATATTAAGTAATTTTTTAATCCTTTAGAATTGTTGCTTTATGAAACAAAAATAGTGATTTATTGGCATGTCATGAATAAGCGAAAAATGGACATTTTTCATGTTCACTGTGAATAAAAGATGAAAATATGGATTTGTTGATTTCTCGGTTTTGATGTTAACAATTGTTTTAAGAGGTTATAGAAATGATTTTTGGAGTTGAAAGATCATAAAAAACGTGTTTAAATAGGTGCAAATTTTTTTGGAGAAAATAACAATTAAGTGCTATGTTTATGGTTATGTATTCATTGTGTACGTGAGTTTCATGTATTCACTGTGTACATGAGTTTTAAGTGATTTGTGATATTAATTGAAAATGAGTTTTAGAGTTAAGAAATAGGTTTAGGTTGATGCTCTGATATGGGAATGATTAAAATGATAGATTAAGATGAAATGAAAGAGTGTAAAATGATAGATTAAGATGAAATGAAAGAGTGTAACAGAAAAATTTTAAAAAAATGCAACAATGAAGAAATATCGAAAATGGTGAAATGCGTAAATGATCTTTTTCTGTTCTTGATAATTTTGTTTAAGTATGGATTTTGGATTTTGTTTGTGAAAGATTAGAGTTGAATGGAAGTTAGAGAGGAAAATGCAAAATATACATGAAATGAAAAAAATTCAACAATGGAAGGAAATACAGAAAATGAGAAAGATGAGAGATGAATTTTCTGATTTTTAATGTTATGTTTCAATATGAATTTTTGGAGTGGATTGTGAATGATTTTGTTGCATGGAAATCAAAAATGTAGTAGAGATGAGTTAGAGAAGTTCATTAAGAATAAAAGAAAGAAGAAGAAAAAGAGGTACGGAAGGAGAGGGTAACTCGCGATCGTGCAAAAAGGATAAGAAAGCCCGATCATGCTTTAGCATGATCGCGACTTTCCTCTTTTGGCTGGAGAATCACAATCATGCTGAAGCACGATCGCGACGCTGAATGTTGATTTCAAACTCGCGATTGTGCACCTTGGTTGATAAAAACTAGAAACAAATTTCGATCTTTTGGCAATATCTTGTTCTCCCAACCTCCAAACGATGTGAGACTTGAACCATTAGATTCAAAACACATTGATCTACATCTTCAACAAAAATTTTAGCCATATGAAATCATTCGAGAGAGATTGAGTGATAATATTGAGGTGGAAATGATAAGAAAAATCTGAGAAAGGGGTAAAAATGTGGTCTAAAATTTCCATGATTAAATTGAATTGATCTAGGAAGATTTTGTCAAAATTGTCTTCATGAAAATTCTATATCTTTCTTTTAGATTTTTAATGACATAAAGCATGAAATTTTTGAGTTTTTGGGTTGAAAGTTATAGGAGTTTGAAGTGAGGGTGAGCGACTGAGAAGTCGTGATCGTGATGAAGCTTGATCGCGACTCCCTCTTGTTTTTCTTTCTCACGCCTTGACTCTCCCTCACACCCTTGTTTTTTCATTTCTTACACCCGTGAATTTTCTCTCCAATGCCCATGAGAGTCGATTGTTAGACCAGTGTCATTTTAATTGTCACATCGTGACATTATGCTCTCTAATACCTGAGAGCATTTTGTAATTAAACAATCTTGCTTCTTTTGATCATAACTTCTTCTCTATGCCTGCAAATGACTTGATTTTTGAACCAATAGAATCTAACTCTCCATAAAAATTAGTAGCATTATGAATTGATTTGGAAAAGATTGGTTTAATGAAAGAGAGGGAATCTGTTGGAATAGTATAAACTGGAATATTTTAGTAAACATACTTTGTTATTTTAACAATATCTTGTTCTATAATCATTCAAATGAGATGATTTTTAATTTTAAGTAAACTAGTGACATAGGGATACAAATTATATAAAGAAATCTAATTTTGATTCAGTCTCTAAGGCTTTCAATTTCAGGATGGAAGTTGAGTATAACGTACTATTTTAGTATAAGAATAGATTGAAAATGTTTTAGGTATAACTTTCGGATTATTGAACCAAATTGAATAATTTTGATGTCATTAGAAACTTGAGACAACGAGGAACATTTTTATAGATGAAAGTGATGCCAAATTACTTCGTTTGCATTGTCTAATTGATCATGGAAAATAGACACGAAGGTCTGGAAATTTGGAGAAATTTATAAGAAGAAAGAAGAGTTTGGATAATGTGTAATCTTGTAATGTTGGAATAACATTAGTGAACTAATTTTTGATATCAAAGTACCAAAGGTAAAAGTTTGTTTGGGAATAAAGATATTCACATGATTGAGGTTGTGATTCAACAAAGATGAGTAAAGTGTATCAAGTTAATTTGAATGAGAATTTGATAATAAGAGCAAATAATTCTAGAAAATAAATGATGAGTGATTGAATTATGATATAAAATGGAGCATAAGATTTGAAATTGGATAGTATACTCGAGATTGTCATTGAGCAAGCATCATACATTACACACATACATATAAATAAAACTGAATGTTATGTGATTGTGCAATTATTAATAATGTATATGCAATGTGCATATTGTATAATTTTGATATGCAGGATAAATATCCACATTCAGACGATTCTAAATCTTGGAAGCAAATGCTAATCTGGAGCATACTGTGAGTAGACTTAGATGGTCTTACTTTATTGTTTGTTTTATTTAAGTTATGAATTGAGTGATTATGAATGAGATGCGAATGTGATTTGATTGTGTGATTCTGGACAATGAAAGTCTGAGGTTTCTGATGCTTGAATGTAATATTGAAGTGCTACTTGTATGTGAACATGATAAAATAAATTCTTCTAAAAGTGAACTTTGAATGTCGGACCTAGTTCTAAAGAAATATGCGAATATGCATATGATCCAAAAAGTGTTACTTAATAATGATGTGGAATGCTAGACTTTTGGTCCGATGGAAAATGTGAATTGAATGTGAATATGTAAACATGTGACCAATTGAGCATATGATAGGTGATGCATTCCATTACATGAATGCATTAAACATAAAGGCAGTTGTGATCGAAGTAACCATTGAAAAAGAGCTTAAAGCTTAAAAAGTGTATGAGAGCCAAAGGCTCACTATGTAAAATGAGCCTGATATCCCCAATAGATATGAGACAGTTATCAATAATCCCGATATCCACAATGGATACAAGACAATTTAGGTACTCAGTCACGACAAAGTAATAAATAGAAAATGAGTCTCATGTTCACTGCATATATGTATGCTATGAATGATTATAATGCATTGAATGTAAAATGTGAAATGATTGATCAAATGTATATGATTCAATGTGATCATTAGATAAATGATGTGAATTATGTGTTATATGACTGAGTGAGTCATTGATGATGGTTACTAACTGAGTTTGCGAAACTCACCTAAATTTTGTAATATTTTTAGGCTCAAAAGAGTTACCCCGTTGGGTAAATAGGAGTATAACCATTGTATTCAAGTAAGAGGTAGAGGTCAGGATCAGTTTTTGTCTGTATTTGTATTTTTTTATTTTTGTATAAAATGGTATATTCCTCGATTTTTGTACAGTATGTGTTCAAATATTTCTATATGTAATAACTGGTAAAATTTGGAAAGATTTTGTAAAAGAGATTGATCAAAGTGTAATGACAATTGTGATTTCGAGTTTTATGAACTAAAAGTATGAGCCTGATTTGATTACTAATTTCCACATATGTGTATACTAAATGTGAAAAAAATTATATTGAGTTTCAATGAGTTTGGACTATTCTAGCATGCCACCCTCACGGGGTACGCACTTAGATATCCCTCAAGATGTCGAGTATGTGTCTTGCGAGAGTGGGATGCTACATGTTTGGTATCAAAGCCTAGAATTAGTATCTTATATGGGCATTTTTTCAAATATGTGTCAATTTACATGCATTTTAGTCATGTTATAGTAGACAGTAGCATCTGATCCCTAGTCTAAGTTGCATGTATATGAGTCACACGCATGAGCATATATTAAGAGTTTGAGTTGATAAAATTAGTGAGAAGAGTGATGCTCTTTCGGAACATGAGAAAATGAAAGTTGTAGATAATTAGAAATGGGAAATAGTACATAGTTAGATACGATAAATAATGACTCAATGCAATTGTATTAGAGGATGTATTATTGAATATGACACTAATATTGTATTGTGGTGACATATTCCTGAATGTGATAAAGATGTAAATGTATTGTCATAAATTGTTTGAGCAAAATAGGAATATAAGTAGGAATGATGAGATTAAAGTGTACAAGTAGAATGTAATGAAAACAGAAATTGTTATGATTTTAAGAAGATGAATTTTGGATTGAAATGGTTGTTTCATTAATGTAACAAGAGTTACGATTCACCATAAGAATATATTAGTGGGAATTGAGATCAGAATTTTATGATAATTATACATCTATAATTTTGAATTGATTGAGAATATACGTATGGGAGATGAAATAAATGACAATAGGAAGAAAGAAATATTATCTAGGATCAATTGAGATCAAAGTAGCAATATTGTAAGATAATTGGTCATCTGTCATTATTGTCACATATGCTTAGGTACTACTTCATCGATTTTTGGTAACCAGAACATTATGACCTTGTAAGAAATGGTAAAAAGGTGATCTTCTTAAGATACTAAGAATGTCTGATAAGCAATAATGGAAACAGTAGTTTGATAAAGGTTCCATCAATAGTATATATAATAGTAATAAGAAATCTTCTTTCAAAGAATAACTTCACCGAATTAGATTAAGCGGACCAGATAATTTATTCTTAAGAATGATCAATGAAGGAATAAATTAGAAATGATATTGGAGTCCTAATCGTAACGAAGAATCAAGCATAAGAGGTAGAATATACTGCTAAGAGTGTATGCATTTTGTTGATGTAAAATATCCAACTAAGTGATGGATTCTTGAATTTGAGGTGACATTAAGTGTAAGAGATAAAAATCAGATTTGATGAATGTGTTAGCAGCATAGGAAGTTAACATTGAAATGTGTGGAGAAACTAGAAAGAATGAGCAAGTATTAGAATAAATCCATGTGAAAAATCAGGGAAAATCAAATGAATGGAAAAAAATCATTCGAGAGAAGTCAATTGGGAAAACTGAAAATAATATGAGATAATACTACCTCATTAAGGAATTTGATACTTAAAAAATTACGAGAACAAATCATGTGCATAAGAAAATTTAGGTTATATCCATTGAAGTTAACAATGCTCCTGACACCATTAGGGTATTGAAGATTAACGTGATCCAAGTAAGATTGTATCAATTAGTGACTATGATCATAAATGATATTTTGAGTATATTTAAAAAGTTAAGAAGAATATTTACAATACTTGAGAAAATCCTACATATCATGAAGGTAGAAACAATTCTATGCCAATTTCAATAGGAGTGAAGCTTAGCTTGATTGAAAATATTGGGTGGTATAATATTTGAACATGGCACATTGGGAGACCCAAGGCAAGTGAAGGAAATGATGAAGAGAGAAACTAAAAGGAATATATATGAGATTTGAAGTTTTTTAGAATACGTTGGATATTGGACACTACTAGAAGCTGTTAAAGAGTTTATACTAATCTTATCCTTTGACAAAAATGTTTGAAGGAAAAACGTGCAAATTGTATGGACTAATGAATGTAAAAAGAATTTTGAGGAATTATAATACCGATGTTAATTATATCGTTTGGATTTGGAAATTTTATAGTATACAATGATGTTTTGTACTAGAGATTAAGATGCAATCTAATGCAGCAAAATAAAGTAATTCCATATGCATAGAGACAATTAAAGCCTCATGAGCTAAATTTTGATATGTGATTTAGAAATTGTTGTAATAGTGTTTTTTTTTAAAGTTTGGAGATATTATATGTACAGAAACATTTTGGATATATATATAAAAATATTTAGGTCAGTAAAGTCTGAGGTAATTATGGAGTTTGAAAGAACTGAATATAAGGTGGAGACAATGAATAGAGTTACTTGAAGATTATGATGTACAAATGAGTATTTCCTAGTAAAGCTAGTATTGTAATCTGATGCATTGAACAGAATATGCCATAACAGTATATCACAAATTTAGATATTGAGGTTACTAAACTAGTGCAATAAAAAAGCATAGAATATAGAGTTAAATTTTGGGCAAATCAAAGTATTCTTAGTGGAATTAAAATTTAAAATTTGTTTGTATGAAAATATTAGCAAAGCCCAAATTGAGGATCCAGAATTGTGAATCTTATTAAGGAATTTAAAATGAATCTAAATTTTGAGTCCAAGTAGGAAGAATTTTACTTTAGGATTGAAATGAGAGGTATGTGTACACGATAAAGATGATTAAGAAAAGAGATTTTTGGATAAAGTACAAAAGGTGACCTAAGTTATACAACCTAGTAGGAATATGCCGAAATAGCATTTAACAGCCAAGGATATAGAACCAAGTGACTGTATGTATGAGTTGCCAACAGTTTTAACTGTTGTAGATATGTTTAAAGCTTATAATTTGTAGTTCATAGGATTATGAGGTCAATGTCTAACATAACAATCATTATCATCGTGATATCATTATAATACTGCATGAGGTGTGATACAACAAAAAGATTCGTTCGCCCTTACATTGAATTGAAGAGGGCCTAAAAATGGATAAAGGCCATAATCAATTTGAGATACTGAGGATTAGTGAAATTGGTATATGTCAGAAATTAAGTGATTCAAGAAAAATAAACAAGTTAAGGATATTAATACTGAAGAGATGTGAATTATCGAGCAAAAGATTAATTGTTTCAAAGAGTATCACCTTGGTAAGGTATGTTTAGATTAGGAAAAAAGATACACTAAGCTCGAATTGTATTGGTCCATATGGACTCATTTAAAACATAGGACCAATAACTTATGAGTTGTATTATCAATAAGATGTCTCAGAATTCTAATGTGTGATATATGGAGAAATAATTAGAGGATTGATTGATTACATTGGCTATGGTCAATTGAGAGAAATTATTCGACGGATGAATTTAAATGAAAAACGGAGGAGTATTTGAGGAAACAATAGCCTTGCCTTCCTGATCAATCAGATAAGAATTTTGAGGATGAAATTTATTAAGGAAGGTAGAAATGTAACATCCTATTCCCATATTAAGAGTTAAAACCCAAAAATACGATACATGTGAGATCAATGAGAGATTAAGAAAAAAGCATTTTTCATGCTCATACATATTGTTAGCATACGCATACGTGAATTTGAATTTTGCAAACATTAAAATGACTATACATGCATTCATTGACATTCTAGGTATAATTGATTGATTTATGTGAAAGGTGATTTATATTGAGAATTTGTGATTTAATTGTATGGAAAACCAAATCGGAGAGTGAATTTATGGATTTATAATTTTTTAGGAGAAATTGCTGAAATTATTGGATATTATTGGACTAGGAAAAATGTCACTTGGTGAGTAAATTAATGAATGGAAATAAAGATGAGAGTTAAATGTTATTGAAGAATTTTAGAAATAATTGGAATGAAAAGATGGGATATATGGGACTAGTTCAATAAGAACTTAGTTAGAGCCTTAGATGTTAGATAAGTGACAAGTGTCACTTATCTAGTTTAACTTTTAGCATACAATTACTTTGAAAGACCAAGTCACGTTTTTCTTAACTTTGAAAGACCAAGTACTGTTCTTATCTTTAAAATATCTTCTTCGTGGTTGTGTTCTTCAAGCTTGTTCCTTTACATGGAGCTTTTCATCAAAACTCCACCAAAGAAAAATCTTGTTCTCATCTAGCCTTTCGATACTCCCAACTTTGATTTTCTTTCATTTCTTCAAGAAAAATTGAAACTTGCCAACCTCTACAATAATGTATGTGAGTCGCATAATGTTTAGGGATTACTGAGTTTCTGCAGATTTTGGAGCTATATCAAGTAAGTAACTTGTTAATCCTTTAGAGTTGTTAGTTTATGAAGCAAAAATAGTTATTTATTGGCATGTCATTAATAAGCAAAAAATGGACATTTTTCATGTTCACTGTGAATTAAAGATGAAAATATAGATTTGTTGATTTCTCGATTTTAATGGTAAAAATTGTTTTAATAGGTTATAAAAATGATTTTTGGAGTTGAAAGATCATTAAAAAAATGTGTTTAAATAAGTGCAGAAAAATTTGGAGAAAATAACAAGTAAGTGCTACGTTTATGGTTGTGTATTCATTATGTACGTGAATTTTGAGTGATTTGTGATATTAACTAAAAATAAGTTTTAGAGTTAAGAAATAAGTGTAAGTTGATGCTTTGATATGGGAATGATTAAAATGATAGATTAAGATAAAATGAAAGTGTTGATGGAGATGAAAGAGTGTAACAGAAACATTAGAAAAAAATGCAGCAATGAAGAAATATCGAAAATGGAGAAATGCGTAAATGATCTTTCTCTATTCTTGATAATAATTTTGTTTTAAGTATGGATTTTGGATTTTAATTGTGAAAGATTAGAGTTGAATGGAAGTTAAAGAGGAAAATGCAAAATATATATGAGATGAAAAAAATTCAACAGAGGAAGGAAATGCAGAAAATGAGAAAGATGAGAGATGCATTTTCTGAATTTTAATGTCTTGTTTCAATCTTAATTTTTGGAGTGGGTTGTGAATGAATTTTTTTGTATGGAAGTCAAAAAATGTAGTAAAGATGAGTTAGAGAAGTTGATTAAGAATAAAAGAAAGAAGAAGAAAAAAAATGCAAAGGTTCGGAAGGAGAGGTTAACTCGCGATCGTGCTAGAAGAAAGGATAGGAAAACACAATCATGCTTGAGCATAATTGCAACTTTCCTCTCTTGGCTAGAGAATCGTGATCGTGCTTCAACGACTTTAAATGTTGATTTCGCACGAACGAGACTTCCTTAGTTGGTAAAAACTCCAAATAGCTTTCGATCTTTTGGCAATATATTGTCCTACCAACCTCCAAATAATGTGGGATTTAAACCATTAGATTTGAAACACATCGATCTACATCTTCACCAAAAATCTTAGCCATCTAAAATCATTTAAGAGAGATTGAGTGATAATATTGAGGAGGAAATGATGAAGACAAAGCTGAGAAAAAGGGGTAAAAATGTGGTATGAAAATTCCATGATTAAACTGAATTGATCTAGGAATATTTTGACAAAATTATCTCCATAAAATTTTTAGATATTTATTTTATATTTTTAATGATATAAGTCTAAAATTTTTTAGTTTCTGGATTGAAAGTTATGGAGGTTCGAAGTGAGGGTGAGCAACTGGGAAGCTGTGATCTCGCTTCAAGTTTTTCTTCTCTCACACCTGTGACTGTCCCTCCCACCCATGATTTTTCATTTCTCACACCCCATGAGTTTTCTCTCTCATGCCCATGAGAGTTAATTGTTGGACCAGTGTACTAAAATTGTCACATCGTTACACTCTCTAATACTCGAGAGCATTTTGCAATTGAACAGTCTTTCTTCTTTTGATCATAACTTCTTCTCTAGAACTCCAAATTACTTTATTCTTAAGCCAATAATTTTTAACACGTTATTCTACCTCTTCATAAAAATTGGTATCATTATAAATTGATTTGAAAAATATTAAATTAATGAAAGTGAGGAAATCTGTTGGAATAATATGAATTGGAATATTTTACTGAACATACTTCAACATTTTAACAATATCTTGTTCTATAATCATCCAAATGAGATAATGTTTGATTTGGAGTAAAATAGAGACATAGGGATACAAATTATATGCAGAAGTCTAATTTTGATTCAGTATTTAAGACTTTCAATTTCAAGATGAAATTTGAGTATAGTGTATTATTTCAGTATAAGAATAGTCTAAAAATGTTTGAGATATAACTTTTGGATTACTGAACCAAATTGAATGATTTTGGTGTCATTAGAAACTTAAGACAATGAGAAAATTTTTTCTAGAAGAAATTGTTGCCAAATTACTTCATTTGCATTTTCTAATTGATCATGTATAATAGACCTGAAGATTTGGAAATTTGGAGAAATTTATAAAAAGAAAGGAGAGTTTGGATAATGTGTAGTTTTGTAATGTTGGAATAACATTAGTGAATAAATTGTTGATATCAAAGTACCAAAGGTATGAGTTTGTTTGGGAATAAAGATATTCATATGATTGAGGTCATGATTCAAATAAGAGGAGTAAAGTGTATCAAGTTAAAGTGAATGAGAATTTGATAATAAGAGCAAATATTGTTAGAAAATAAATGATAAGTGACTGAATTATGATATAAAAAGGAGCATAAGATGTGAAATTGGACAATATACCTAGAATTTTCATTGAGCATGCATCATACATTACACACATACATATGTGTAAAACTGAATGTTATGTGATTGTGTAATTATTAATAATGTGTGTGCAACATGCATATTGCATAATTTTGATATGCAGGATAAACATCCACATTCAGATGACTCCAAATCTTGGAAGCAAATGCTAATCTGAAGCATACTATGAGTAGACCTAGATGGTCTTACTTTATTGTTTGTTTTGCTTAAGTTACAAATGGAGTGATTATGAATGAGATGCGAATGTGATTAGATTGTGTGATTCCGGACAATGAAGGTATGAGATTTCTGATGCTTGAATGTAATATTGAAGTGCTACTTGTATGTGAGCATAATGAAATAAGTGCTTCTAAAAGTGATATTTGAATGTCAGACCTAGTTCCAAAGAAATATGTGAATATACATATGATTGAAAAAGTGTTACTCAACAATGATGTGGAATGCTGAACTTTGGTTCCGCTGGAAAATGTGAATTGAATGTGAATATGTAAACATGTGACCGATTGAGAATATGATATGTGATTCATTCCATTACATTAATGCATAAAACATAAAGGCATTTATGACCAGAGTAACCATCGGAAAAGAGCTTAAAACTCAGATTGTGAAAAAAGAGCTTAAAGCTCAAAAAGTGTCTAAGAGCCAAAGACTCACTATTTAAAATGAGCCCGGTATCTCCAATAGATATGGGACAGTTATCAATGACCTGATATCTACAATAGATACGGGATAGTTTGGGCACTCAGTCATAACAAAGTAATAAATAGAAAATGAGTCTCATGTACACTACATATGTATGATATAAATGATTATAATGTGTTGAATATAAAATGTCAAATGATTGATCAAGTGTATGTGATTCAATGTGATTATTAGATAAATGATGTGAATTATGTGTTATATGACTGAGTGAGCCATCGAGTATGGTTACTCACTAAGTTCGTAAAACTCACCTAAAGTTTGTAATATTTTTCAAGTTTAGAAGAGTTACCTCGTTGGGAAAACAAGAGTATAACTACTGCATTCAAGTAAGAGATAGACGACAGGATCAGTTTGCATCTGTATTTGTATTTTTTTATTTTTGAATAAAATTGTATATTCCACAATTTTTGTACAATATGTATTCAAATATTTTCGTATGTAATAACCGGTGAAATTTGGAAAGGTTTTGGAAAAGAGATTGATCAAAGTGTAATGACGATTGTGATTTTGAGTTTTATGAACTAAAAGTATGAGCCCGATTTGATTACTGATTTTCGCATATGCGTATAATAACTATGAAAAAAAAATTGTGTTGAGTTTGAAAGAGTTTGGACTATTTTAGCATGCCACCCTCGGGGGGTACACACTTGGATATCCCTCAGGATGTAGGGTACGTGTCTTATGAGAGTGGGGTGCTACATTTACCCTTATCCTTTTTCCCTACTTTAAGTCTTTAGAAACCAAACTTGCCATTGAACCCCAAAGATTGGCCTCCCACTCAATCCCACACTTTTGTGCCCTCGAACTCCCCCGCCCTAAAAATTTAAAATAGAAGCAAGTTTTAAAAGACACCTTCATCTATACCAGCAATATGCCCCTCCCATTGTGAGAGAAGGCTCAACCATTATCTCCTCACCCGTAGAAGTGCTCAAGTTTTGTGCTGAAACATTAGATGGATTTTTTATGGGAAAGAGATATCATGAAACCATGGGCAATTAAACATTTGAGATTAAAAGGTCTACAGAAGGTTATTCTTGAAAAAAACTACATGTTCCTATTCAAATTCACCTTTAATGACTAAGCTCTCAAGATAATAGAGGAGGGATCTTAGCATTTGAATGGAATATCCGTATTTCTACAAATATACAAAACTAGAATCGTTCTTAAGGAAATTAAATAGAGTTAAGTCCTCTTGTGGGTTATTCAAAACATCCCCATAGAATACTAGTCCATATAGGGTCTTAGCCCCTTAGTAAGTTATATAGCAATCCCTTATGTATCGAGGAAGCTACATCTTCAAATAGATGCATTGGTTACACGAGATTATGCATTAGTGTTGACATTAAATAGGAGTTCCTTGAGGAGATACCATTGTTAAGGCTAGGTGTGAATGATGCTCCCATTGAGGACTTCATTAAAGTTTCATACCAATAGAGACCATTGCTGGCATATAAAGAAAAGAAATGGATAGTTGTTGGAAGGGTCTTCCAAACTAGTCACTATAATAAGCTAATGAATGAGGCTAATACTCAAGATAAAGGATCTAGTTCTAAGAAGCTTACTCTTGAGGAGAAAGTTACAAATGACAATAGGGAACCATCTATCGCACTTAATTAGGACACCAGAGCACCCCTAATTCCGAACAACAAGAGAACTTATTAATAGAGAAATTCATCTATAATTTAATAGCATTGTAAGTCCTCATGATGCTTTTCAAGGGCCTTTGAAGCTAGTTGAAAGAAGAAAATTTGGACGTAAAGACAAGTCTAGAGGAAATAACATTTTAAGATGTAATGTTAATGATTGAATACATTTTAAGAAGGTGGCATATGAATACATCAAAATAATAAAACTAATTTTTTTTTCTTTTGGAAAAAAATTAAAGAAGGAAAAATGCAAGGTTTTGTAGATGTTTAAGCCCCATTAGCAGCTGATAACAAACTATGACATGCATCATCAAGGTAATGTTATATTGGCTTATAATCCTGATTATGTTTCAATATTGCATTACCAATGTATGGATCAATAAATCCATAAACTAACTGAGGTTACACGATGAGGTAAGTCCTAGTTCACTTTCATCTATGCATCAAGAACAAAATTGTGGAATGATCTCGTGTAATTTAAGAGTGTTATAAATGAACCTTGGCTCCTTATTGAAAATTTTAATAACATGATACTCTCAAAGAAATTAGAAGGGGATAAAAGTTTAAGGAGACCATATGATGAATTGACATCATATTTGTAAGACCTTGAAGTTTTTGATCTCACTTCTAATAGCAAATATTACACATGGTCAAATAACTAAAAGGGCACATGACAAATACGTAAGAAACTAAATCGAGTTCTGGTTAACCTTTAGTGGCTCTAAAATTTCAACTCAAGTCGAAAACACTTTAATAATAATCTTTGCTCAAACCATACCCTTATGGAAATCTAAGATCTTGTGGTTGAAATAAGAGGCCCTACTTTATTCAAATTCTCTAGCTATCTTAGTGGAGGTAATGGATTTTAAGAAGCAGTTTATAAGGGACTAAAATATAAAGTATAGGGTTGTGTTGTATATCAATTTCTTAAAAATCTAATAAGAATAAAACAGGAGCTCAAATCCCTTTAGAGTGATATATATAAGAATACTAATGAAAGCATTATTCAAGCTAATAAGTCTCTTATGTAATTTTAGAACATATTTTATACTTCTCTAATTGATACCTCTTTTAAGAGAGTTTGGAGAAGTAAGCCTTGGAAACCTATATGATATATAGTTGATCACTCCTTATAAATTTTGTAAAAGTTAAAGGTGATATGGCTGAAGAAAGGGGAGGCAAACACAAGTTTCTTCAGTAGGTCATTGCTCATACGAAGGAATAGAAATAGAATCTCTAGCTTGCATACAAATAAGGGACACTTAGTTAAGGGACATAATAAGCTCAAAACCTTAGCCATATATTACCTCTCTAAGGTCTTAGGTATATCAGGTCTAGAAGAATCATTCAACAATCCTCAAGGTTGGTATATTTGCTACATCAGTTGGTGGACAAAATAATTAATCATATCAGAGATGGCATATTTGCTAAGCAAACACCTCATTTTTTCTCTTTAGACATGAAGAAAAAATGGCGATTGTGATTCAATGATTTCAATTATGATATAGTTTTATAATCTTCACTTATTGAATCCTTTAGATACTATATAATCTAATGGTAGGCTTATTTATCCTTAAACTCATTATTTTTGGTAATGGTGTAATAGTTTTATCTAAAGTAATATACCATTCAATTTTTTTAAAAAAACATAATCCTCAGGGCATAATCCATAGAGTCATATCCTTATATGATAAAAACATGTTCACCATTGAATTCACAAATGAAGAGATAAAAGGGGTGGTTTTCTCATTCCATCCTCATAAAGCCTCAGTACATGATGGGTTGAGTACTTTTTCTCTTTCAAATTTCTTGAAGTATAATTTGGAATCATATATGCAAGGTTGTCCAAGAATTCTTTGTCAAAGTAAGGATGCTTAAGATATGAAATTGCACTCACATCTGTCTAGTTCCTAAAGTCAATGTTCTATATTCCTTAAGGGACTTTAGACCAATTGCTTGTTGCAATATATTTTATAAAATCATACCCAAGTTATTGGCTAATAGGATCAATCACACTTTACCTCTTTTATATTCAAATCTCAAGCTACTTTTAGTGAAGGGAAAAACATTGGAGATAATATTATGCTTGTATAATAATTATTAAAGAATTTTCACATCAAGGGATTAGGGGTAAATTATGCTATCAAAATTGGCATACATAAGCCTTTGATTATGTTAATATGGGCTTTATGATAAGCACATTAAAAGCATTTCCCTTAAAGATTTACAACATTGATTTATTAATCTATAACTACCACTTTCACCTTATCTTTTTACCATTGCATTAAATTTCTCAATTCTATCATTAAGACTAATATGCTTACTAACAATGGCTTTAAGTTTCATATGAAATATGGAAGAGTGGCAATTACACATCTTGCATTTGTTGATGACTTGGCATTATTTTATAAAGCAAATAAGGCTTTTGTACCTTGTTTGATAAGATTTGTGGAGGAATATAACTTATGTTCAGGTCTCCATATGAACAAGGAAAAAAGTTTCTTAGTCAATTCAGTGGATGCTTTGCATCTCAAATTGAGAGTCAAGACCATCCTAAAAGTTCATCACTATCATTTTCATAAACATATATATGTTTCTTTTTTTAGAATAAAAAAATTCTAAATACTCCAATTATTTGACATACTTATAGTAATTAAATAGACTAATGACTTTGATATAATTCCAAATTTACAAGAATAACTGAGTTTCATCATATAGCCATTCTTTGCAAGTATGGTCCAGTGCTAGATCATCAGTAAAGTAACAGTCCATAGAAATACTCCTTAAATAAGTTTGAATAGTATTACATCAATCCAATTAATTAAGACTAGTCAACTTATATTAACTGATCTTAAATATCACAGGAATCATATTAGTCACAGTCAAACCTTTTAGTTCATTATAGAGACAAAATAGGTAAACTAACCAAAAAAAACAAAAAGAAGATCAATTGCATATACAAAAGAAGCTTATCGATTTGGTCAAGTACACACAAAAAAACTCACTGATTTGAGAGATACTACTAATGCCTCCATATAATAAATTTATGCATAAAAAAACATGTTTACCAATATGTCAACCTTACAATTTAGAAACCAAACAATGAGTAAAAGGTCCAGTCTCCAAACAGTCACTGCTTCTATCGAGGAATGGAGAAAACCAAACAAAGGAGTGGTTGGAGGGAATAAGTGATGAAAGAGAAGTTAACAAGAGGAAGGGGTGCCATCATACTTGTCATCGTATGCTAGCACATAAGTGAGGATGTAGTTTTTTTAGGCGATGTATAAGATTCATGTGTGAAGCTTTTAGTGGCCAGACTTTAGTAAAACGCTAATTAGAAGGAGATGCTCCCATTAGTGCTAGTAGTATAGACAAATATTCACCTAAATGAGTGACCTAAAAAAATTCATTCTAATCTCTGGACAAAACTTAAGCTAAAAAACAAACCTAGATTTCTATTCACTATATAGAACTTGTATCTGATACTATGTAAATAAATAAGGGTATTTCTATATATTGATATATTTGTACTGAGTATAGATGATTATATTTACTAATTGAAAACTAATTAAGTAATGAAATTCATATAATCAAACCTAAAATCAAACTTTAAATTATATAAATGTTATCTAAACAATTTATACAATTTGTAAGAAGTAGTTGATAGAATTAAAAAAACTTTTTGATGGTAAACTACATATCATTATAATTAAGGTAAAAGACATACACATTCCAATGGTTTTAAAAACTTTTAAAAACCATAAGAACTTTTTAAAAATTTCATAATCCTTAAAATTCTCAAAAAAATTCCTTCTAGTTTCAAATTTTTTTAAAAAAACTTGTTCTCTTAGATTTTAGTTTTAAAATAATGACAAAACATATGCGATATATAAGCATTATATATGGACTAATCAAATGTCAATGATATAGCACCTTAACTCATCTTTTAAATCTAACTCAAACTAATTAAACTCAATTTAAAATAATTATAATATATTTTTTATTTGAGTAAATTTTAGTTAGTTCAATTCAAGTTTAAGAGTTGGGTTGGATCGACATATAAATGACATTTAATTGATCCCTTTATAATATTAAGTCGCTTATATTTTATCATTATTTTTATTGACTTTTTAATTTTCTATTTAAAAAACTTATGAGAATAATTTTTTTAAAGTAGAAAATTAAAAACTACAACAATTTTTAAAAAATTTAAAGATTAAAAGATTTTAAAAAAACTAAATCATAAAAAATTCCAGTCTTTTACCATTATAATTATATATCCTTTGTATTACTACAATTGAAAATAATTTGAGAATATGCAACTATGTCTCAAGATCACTTTAGCA
This sequence comes from Erythroxylum cataractarum, assembly GCA_024703695.1. Lineage (NCBI taxonomy): Eukaryota > Viridiplantae > Streptophyta > Magnoliopsida > Malpighiales > Erythroxylaceae > Erythroxylum > Erythroxylum cataractarum. The sequence goes on from JANJEY010000006.1 coordinate 19,415,398, forward strand.
CACATAGAGACTTCAACTTCATGAATCATGGCCGAGAATGGACTAATTGCACTAATAATTCTAGTTGGCTAATGGATAACTAGCGATACAACACCTCCACAACCATAGGCTGGGGGCCCTTCAGGTGTTAGACAATGTCTTCTCATGGGCACCATGTTTATACTTAATTTCCATGAGCAGGGAAACATTATTTTAACTTTTCTTACAACAACAACAATGATAACAACACCCAGTAGAAATTTCGCTGACTCGTAGGGTCTGGGGATGTGAGATCTCACATCGGTTGGAGAGGAGAATGAAGTACGTCTTATAAGAGTACAGATACCTCTTTCCTATAGACGTGTTTTACCAATTTGAGAAAAGTAAAACCACGAAGGTCGTGGCCTGATAGGCAATCCAAAGTAGACAATATCTATAAACAGGTGGATTAGGTTATTACAAATGATATTAGAGTCGGTTCCTGACTCGTTGCGCCAATAAGGACACTGGGTCCTAAGGGAGTGGATTATGAGATTCCACATCAGTCAGAGAGGATAATGAAGTATGCCTTATAAGGGTACGGATACCCCTTCCCTATAAACACTTTTTTTTTAGATCGAAAAAAGAAAAACAGTGAGGAACTTGGCCCGATGGGCAACCAAAAGCAGACAATATCTATAGGAAGTGATCTGGGGTGTTACAGGGGAGGTCTAGTAATATGCAACTTTACCTCTAACTTGGAGAGAAGTTGTTTCCAAATAACCCACATGAAGGAAAAGAAATAAAAAGAAATAAATATAATTAATTAATAATAAATAATAAAATCAAATGATAAAATCAAATTAAATATATATAATAAATAATAAATAATGATAATGAAATACTAATTAATTATGATAATAAAAATTGAAAATATAATAAAATGATTAAGAGAAAATTAAAATAATAATAATAATACATGCAAATAATAATAGATAAAATAAACAATAATAAGATGAAACAAAATAAAAATAATAAAGAAAATATATATTATAATAATCATAATAGCACGGATATTTAACAACAACAACAACAACAACAACAACAACAACAATAATAATAATAATAACAATAATAATGGGAATAGTAAAGATGACGATGATGATGCTAATAATAATAATAACAATAACAACAACAACACCAATAAGTAATTACCTCTTAGGCTAACTATAAGAGGCAAGAGTTAAAAGATTAAAGAAAACTGTCATGATCTCTTTACAAGGGATCCTTTACCTAAATCTTATAACGCCAAAGTTTTTTATTATGAGTCATGTCCTCGATAAGTTTTAACATTTCCATATCATTTTTTATCACCTCCTCCCAATTCTTCATAGGCTTCCCTATTTTTCTCTTACAGTCTCTATATATAATCCTTTCATTATAGTGTCTAGGTGTCTCCTCTTAAGATGACCAAACCACCTAAGTCTTGTCTATCTTAATTTGTCTATAATATTAGCAACCTTCAATTTGTCCCTTATCATTACATTCTTGACCTTATCTCTTTTATTAAGGTTGTACATCCAACAAAACATCATCATCTCTGTCACCATTAGCTTATAACTATAAATTTGTTTGATGGACCAACACTTGGCTCCATAAAGTATGATCGGCCTAATTCTTAAATGATAGAATTTACTGATGAGTGTATATTGCAATGTGTTTTAGGATATAATTTGATATGTGTTTAGCCGTTAATTCAATTGTTTAGTATGTGTTTAGGTTAAAATTGTATTAGTTTGTTAATTATTTATGTTTTAAGTGTTTTATGGGTTAGTACAAGTCTTTGAGCATAAATATTATATTTTTGAGGTACCTTAACATGTTTGCTAGTGTTTTAGGGTCAACATTGAAGAACGGAGGAGTTTCGGAGACATTCGGAGCTGAAACAATAGCCCATGATCATGGGCCAAATTAGGATCTTCTGTCACCATCGTGGCTTAACACCATAATTATGACAATAACCTAGGGAATGGCCCACGATCATGGTCTGTAGGGCCATGATCGCGATCTATGTTGTACAGATGCACATACACTTGCAAACGTCAGGTTTGAAGGAAATTTTTGGACTTTCCAAACCCCAAAAAAACCCTAGGCTTACCCAAAAATAAGAGGATATAAAAAGAACAAAAAGAGGGAAAAAAAAGGGATTTTGCATAATCCACCTTGAGAAACCCTAGAGAGAGATCATCGATAGATAGAGGAAGAGAAGAAGGAAGAGAGAAGAGGAGAAAAAGGACTCGAAGGAGGTTTCCCGGCATCAGTGCCTCTTGTCATCCATTTTAGATTGTATTTCTTGTTATTTTCAATTTTATTATTGTATAGAATTGGATTGAACAGTTGATGATAGGATCTAGAATGTCGAAGATGTTCTAAACTCACTGTCAAAATCTTATTCTTAAATTAATGAAAATCTTATTTTTTATGTGTTTATTGGATATTGTTGTGGTTTGATTATGTGATTTCATAATTCGATAATAAATTGAGAGGGTGAATCAAATAAAAAATGATTAAATTGGACTAACAAGAGTTAGGTGATTTAATAGAAACTAGAATTGAATGAATTCAAGAATTTATGTGAAGAGAGATCTTGCATAGGTTTCTGATAGTTTATTAAAGAACTTCAGAACTAATTAGGGTTTTGGATAGGTTATGAATTGAGAGATTACAACCTCTATAATCTAATTAGGTTTATATTTTGTGGTTAATGGTTATAAAAGTAATCACATATATTCATATGAATTCTCTAAATCAATAGAAACCAAGTCTAGGTTACATTGTCTTTTCTTTTAGTATTCCATTAACCTTCTAAAGAGATGCTTATGGACCTTCCTACTATGAAGCGAAATAGGTTTTTGAGATAGAAACACCTTTCGCACTCTCTTCTTGATCACTTTCTTCTATAACTTTATTCTTGTACAAGGAATTATCGTATTAAATCTCCAATCGTCTGACATTTTGTCATACTTAAGAATCACATTAAAAACCTTAGTTAGCCAAGTAATACCCTCTTCGCCTAGGCTCTTCCACACCTTTATTGGTATCTTATCAAGCCCTATGATCCTACCAACTTTCATCTCCCTCAATGTATTGTTAATTTCATCCTTCGTAATCTGTTGGCAGTAAGTAAAATTACGAAACCTTTTAGATGAGCTAAGGTTACCTAAAAATATATTATCATCTACGCCTTCAATTAAAAGACTATAGAAGTACCTCTATCATCTTCTCTTGATGTCATTTTTAGCTAAACCTCCCTGCTTCGTCTTTTATATAACGAACTTGATCAAAATCTCTTACTTTTTGTTCCCTAACTCTCACAATCTTAAAAATATCCTTGTCTCCATATTTAGTATTTAGTCATTGATAAAGTTTCTCGTAAGCTCTACTTTTAGCTTATGAGATTATCAACTTCGCTTCTTTCTATGCCAGTTTATACCTTTCTCTATTACTAATTATCTCTACCTCTATAGTGCTATCTAAAATAACTTTATGAGATTATCAACTTCGCTTCTTTCTATGCCAGTTTATACCTTTCTCTTGTTAAACTTAACTTTTTCTTGAACTTCCTCATTCAACCACCAAGACTCCCTCTTAGTACCCCTTTTCCCTTTAGAAACACCCAAGATTTCTATAGTTGTATTCCTTAAAGGAGTTGTAACTCTCTCCCAAATCTGGTTAGCATCTCCTACCAAACTCTAATCTTCTCCATAACTTACTCTATCCTTAAATTGTTTCGCCATATCCCTTTTCAAATTCCACCATTTGATTCTAGTGCACCTCAAAGGACTTATCTTTTGCCTCCAATCCTTAATAAAAAGATCCAAAATTAGTAGTCTATGTTGAGATGACACGTAAGCATTAGGTATCACTAATCTTACACTTTTTTGTAATTCATTAAAAGTGAAATGTGACTCATAGTTATCTTATGCTGGTTATATATTGCTACAGGAAATATGGGTTGAATATCATGATTAATTTGCATGCAGCGCCTACCTCAAAATTATTGACAAAATAATACTTACAAGAGATGGATATGTAGAATAGGCATATATATATGCATGAAATTGATCATTTCTTACAACCAGGTATACAACTAGGTTTTATATCATATACACTAATGCTTTTAGACAGGGTTGGCCCTAAGCAAGGGCTAAGCCTACTAATTACAAGTTATTTTCCGACATAGAAATTTTTCATTTGAGCAAAATGGGTTTAAAAAAAATTGTTGTTTTTTAAAGATTTAAAAGAATTTATTTAGAGTGCAAATATCAATCTCAATTTGGTAAAAAAAAAAAGTTTAATCCATCATCATACATGCAAAAACTTATTTTTGAAGGTAAAACAACAATGGAAGCAGACATTTCAAAATAAATTTGCTATAGCTAAATGCCAAGATTCAAAATTTTCTAATTAAAATTAAGTAAGAGAAGGCATTAAATTCAAAAGTTTTGCCTTAGTCTTGCCTCCATCAACATCATTCCCATCTAGCTAAGAAACAAATCTCATTTATTCTCTTAAGTCTCTTTTTTAATTTCTTGCTTTAAATTTTAGATTTTCTCAAGAAAAATTTCCAGTTTGATTATGAGCATAACAAAATTTTCAATCTGAGTTAAATTTTCTATTTTTGAAACAAAACTCATATTAAATTTTAGGTATACTTTATCTTTATTTCATTTTTATTTCAATTGCAGTTTATTCGGGTAAACTGAAATTGTCAATATGATTATATATGATATTTGTCGATTGCATTTTAGGTATAATTTCAATTCAAATTCAAGTTTGTTCGGTAAATTTTCTCTCTTTCATTTCACATATATCATATTTGATAATTTTTATACCTTATTTTCTTCTTCAACTGCAATTTATCTCTCTTTCATTTATTAAGTTATAATTAGCATTTTTTGATTGACAAGTTTGAGTGATTTTATATGTATAAATTTAATTTTGTAAACTATTGATGAAATATGGTTTTGATGTTTATATAATGTGGATATTGTTGTTAATCTCTATTCTATTTGGTGAAATTTAGATCATTATTAGTTTTTGACATTTTAGAATTATTTTTTTAAAAAATGAATTCTGAGTAAGATAAATTTTATTATAAAACTTTACTCTTTATTTTTTATTTTTAATTTAGGATATTAAATTTGGTTAGTTGTTTTTTTCTTTGTCACCAATATATAATGACATTTATATTTTTTTATATAAATGGTCAAGTTAATGTTATTCTTTTATGCCTATCTACTTTTTTTCAATTTAATATATACCGAGAGAATGTGAAGGTTTTCTATCAACAAGAGAACTTGGTCATGAAAATTATCAACAAAATGAGTCATCGGAGAAACAATCATAGGTAATCTTTAGTGACGGAATAGAAAATACTCGTCGTTAAATTTGGCGATAGATTTAGGATGCCCATCGCTACATTTAGCGACGGACAAGGTTTTGAAAACTCAAGGAAAAATTTAGCAATAGTAAGTTGTGTGTCATCGGTAAATTTACCTACGAAATTGGAATAACAATATCCGTCAGTAAATTTAGTAGTAATCAGTAAATGCACCGATATTGTTTTTAATTTTTCTTACATTTAATTTTGATTGACAATTAATTTCTACAATTATATGTTGATAATATTTTGATTTTTCTACATTTAATTTGTCTAAACGGTAAGTTGATTGATAATATAAAGGAAAATTTATCTTAATTGATAATAAAAAATTATCAATCTACAACAATAAGTATCTAATTCATACAAAATAACTTGAGAGTAGCTACAACTAAGCTATACAGTTGGTAAATATGGATGCTCTTACTATTGTGAGGAGGTGCTTCCCCTCCCCTTCAACTCATCCACCTAATTACGAAGCTGGGCTAGTACTCCATATTTCACTTTGGTGGATGGAAGTCAGTTGAATTGACTGTTGCAATTGAGTTGCCATTCTCTCTACTGTGCTCTCAAGCTAAACAACTCTTTCATTGGTTGCAAACCTCCTACTAGATGCAATTGTATTGGATGTGGGGGATTGCGAATAACATGTGTTTCCAAATGAACCTAAGTCAAAGATCCTTCCACAGCGATCCCTACCACCCACTGCATGAAGATATATCTGACTCTCATCAATAGTTTCAGAGTGCTGAGACTATCGTTAAACACTTTCTTGTATTTGGTCCTATTAGGAGGCAATATTTATATTAATAAGTGATAATTATTAAGAATCAATATTAAAGCATAAAATTCACATACATTAAGTTCTCTACATCGAGTGATGATGAAGGTCACGCTATCATGTTTCTTAGTGTAGATGTGCAAAATGTGCTAACATAATGTAGGCTTCCTGCCTATAAACTGTTCCTACATCAGAATAAAGTGTTATAAGTGAACTATAATTTATAAAAATTTCGACAGAGTTTCCTCCATTTTTATGATATTTACCCCCTGTTGAACAAAGAAAGTAACTCAACAATACATCCATATATGCCACTAGACATTTATAACATTATCATTTTCTATAATACACATATATTTTCATTCCAAAATTCACATATCAAATTAAATTGAAATCAAATTTCATACATTATAGTAAAAAGAATCAATATATAAGTGTAAAGTGTAAATACTTAAAAGTTTCTCTGCATGCTCCTGGTAGGTAATAGCTCCTCTAGTGTATACAGGAAGACTCTTCCCTTCGATCCTCCACATTTATTTGGAGAATTACACTTTGAAATGGATATTGCCTCAAATGATGTCCAATATTACCTCCAACGACTCCATATTTCTTCAAATATATAAGGAGGTTGTATAGCAGTCTTGGGTATCACACCAAGAGGATCTCTATAATATGTATGAGCTTTCCTCTTCTATACTTTATAAATTATTGTTGGAATCCTGCCCTGTTGGATCACGTGTTTGACGTCCTACGTGACATCTGGACGCGCATCCCACGAGGGAGGAATTACCCACCAGGCCAAACCTCAAACACGAATCCATTTCACTTACTTCCGAACCGATCTTGAAAATTTCACCATCATTCTCCCCCTGAAATTTGAATTCTTAGGGCCCAAATTGAAATCCAATTCTTAAGCTAAAATGAAAATTTCATGTCTTTAGATTTTTTTTGAACCAAAAAAATCACCCCATTCGGATCTCTATAAATCAAGAAAACACTAAAGTACGGAAGCATGACCAAAATTTTCATCCAATTGACTCACTTTGATTTAAATCGTAAATTTTAACTTAATCTCAAAAGCTTTAGATTATGCAAGAAGGGTAGAAAATTGTTTTTTGAAAACCAATGCTTTAAAAATCAAGTAAATCGGAGGTTAAACAAAAAGGTTACAAGCAAAAGAGTGAGAGGAGGTTGAAATTGGAAAAAGGGAAAAAAATCAGAAAATAAAATAAAACCAAAAACTGGCAAGCGGCATCGCCTCACGGACGAGTTCTCGAGACTCGCAGGATGAGGACCTCGTCCTCGCGAGGGCGCCTGCGAGATCCGAATATTTTTTTTCTCTTCCTTTGACTATCCAACTTCTAAAATTTATAACTTTTCACACAGAAATCCAAAATTTTCAAATTTGGTATCAATAAAAAGATAAAAGGAAGCTCTACAACTTCCATGAAGGATTCAAAACTAATTTGGCCTTTAAGAGAGTCAAAAGCTACCTCCAAGTGGCTGCCCAAATTAAAGAAATATCCTACACAATAATAGAAATTTTAAAAATCATATCTTTCTACTCAATGACCCAAAAATGTCACATTGTACATCAATGAAAAGATAAAAAAACGATTTACAACTTTCATGAAGGATGGAAAAATCAATATAGTCTCTAAAGGAGGTAAAAAACTCTTTCAAAGCTACTGCCTATAAAATGACCATTCAAACAGTAATTGAATCTTTCTAAACCTCATAACTTTTTACTCCTAATCCTAAAAATGGCATATTATACCTCAATGAAAAGAAAAAAAGACAATCTACATCTTTTATGAAGGATACAAAAATTAATGTAGTCTCTAAGGAAGTGAAAAACCCTTCCAAATATACTGCCTGGACAATACACTTTCCAACAGTAACAACATTCTTTCAAACCTTATAACTTCTTAATCATAAGTCCAAAAGTGACATATTATGAACCGATGGAAAGCTCTAAACATGAACTACAACCTTCAGGAAGACCCTCCAATCCAATTCAAACTCTGAGAGGGTCAAAAACTCTGTCAAACTTTCTGCCCATAATGAAAATTTTGACAGCATCTCCCCTAAATTTGCACTAGCCAAATTCTTCAACCTTCACCCATTTTTCTAGCACCTACACAAAACTTCAATCTCCACATTCTTTAAATCCCAAATCCAAACCAAAGCCACATAAACCCAGAAACTTGACTCAAATGGCAGCAAACACAAATCTCCTCTTATGGTCATTTCCAAACCATACATCAACACATTTTTATGAAACATATGCAAAATACATAGAAAACCCAAATCTCTTTCATTCACATGAAAACATAAGTTATTACAAAGCTTTAAAGGGCATTTTAGCCCTAATACATCAAAAATATCAAAAGTCAAAAAAATACAAAGAAGGGTCATTGCTCCAACATGAACCTAAAGCTTTGTTTCCAAAGAAAGCTTCGAAAATAAAAATAAGTACGAGTGATGCCCGTCCCTGCGGTCACTCATTTTCTCGCTCGTCGCCTGTGGATGGAAAAAAGGGGGATGAGCTCGAGGGCTCAATGGGTAATAGTTTAATAATTAAGAACAAGCAAAAACATTCTTTATTCATTCATTTTCAAAGACAATTTCACATTGATCAAACATTATCAATTTATCAAACATCTTCACTAATTCATCACATGAAACTACTCACAAGTCAAAATATCACATAAACACAGAAAAAGTGGTTCGGGTGGATCCAAAACAGAACGTACTACGCATTCTCACGAAGCGGTCATATGTAGCTGTAAACTTATGGGAGTCCGTGAGGAGCGGTCATGTGTAGCCATAAACTTATGGGAGTCCGTGAGGAGCTCCAATGCCACTAGCGGGCAGGCAGGAGAAGCCTATAAACAGACAAGTACACTTGACTGTTAAGGGACCACCACAAACCATAAAGTCATGCATTTCATATAATTCACACACATTAGCCACAAATGGCTTATTTCCGAAAGCAAATTTATAAGATCACCTTCTTTACAAAAATTCACTTTCACAATCTTCTGAAATCCCATTTTTCATTCTTTTTCCCTCGTCAAGCAACTTTGCAAATATTCCACAATTATTTAACATACAAAAGACACATAATACCATTTCCAATAATCCCAAAAAGTAATACATGCAAAATTTGAAAGTCATAGAAAAGCATTAAATGACATTTATTCAAGGAAAATTAAGTAACTTATTAACTCACTTATAAAAAAGTCACCCACCTTAAATTCTTTAGCTTTAGGCTTGATCAATTTGCCTTTCCTCTAACTCCACTTGCCTCTCTTTCCCTTCATCAAAACACAAAAATCCCAACATTACAAGGGATATCGAAATTGGGCAATTTAAGGCAATAAAAGCATGAAATTGATCCTACAAAACCTTACCCATGCTTTTCCTAAGCTATTAGAACCAAAACCCATCAAAAATTTCAAAGGATTTTGAAAATAACTCACCTTACAAAGGCACCCACGAAATTCACTTCTTGCCTCTAATGGAAGATTACACCTTCCTCTTCCTTTTTCCTTCTTAAAGAACTCTTAAAATCACCTTTCTAACGCAAGAAATGACAAAACCCTAACCTCTTCTTCTTCTTTTCTCCACCGAAGGTCTCCCTCTTTTCTTTTCCTTGTAACTTTCGTAACCCTCTCTCAAAAGACTTAGCTAATTTTTGTTTCTTAACTTTCAAGCCTAACTCCCAAAACGATGTTGTTTCATTTTTTCTCCCTTTATAAGCAATTTTCGTTCTCCTCCTTCACCCATGCGACCATAAGCCCATTTGTTCCTTCTTTCTTCTTTAATGAAACTAAAAAGACTAAGTTACCTGTAACATCCCGTCACCGATGAGAAGGTTATATTGGTAATTTGAGACGGGATAGGATTTTACCGCACCTTATCAACTGAGCATTCATTTGGCCTCTAATTGTAGAGGAATGAGTCTTTTGCACATGCACATATAGTACATGCATTCATGAAAATTTCCCGGTATTTGATTTGTGAATGTGATATGAATTGTGATTTGTGAGATAGTTGGGATTTATTGGGAATTATGGAATAATTGGGTTTAAATGAGTGAGTTGGAACTGTTTAGAGTGATTGGCCATTGATAGTGACTCTGCGGATTTTTTCTGAAAAATTCGGGAGAAAAAGTCCGGATCGGAAATCCTCCAAGTAATGGACTGATTGGCTAGATAGTGCGAGAATAATGGGTATATGGCAATGGAAATTTTAGATATATGATATTGGAATTTAATATGTCGAGCCATTGAAATTTGGAGATGAATTGGACCGGAAATGAATTTGAAAAGAGAAAAGAGAAAGAGATTTGAGAATAAAGACTAGAGGCTTAAGTGATTAACATATAAATGCCCTAGGTTTCAAATAGAAGAGAAAAGAAAATCGCTTCTCCTAGGGCACGATCGTTTCTACTTTTTCCTTGATGATTTGTGAATTTCCCTTCGAGATTTCGATTGTTTGTTTCTCCTTGTGTGAAGTTTTGTTGATGCTTAGCTAGGATGATGTTTTGAGGGATTGTGAGAGCTAACTGTGGATGCTTGAAGAAAGGGAAGAGGTTGAGAGATTTTTGGAGATTTTAGGGTTTGCGTGATTTAGAGAGATTTGAGCTTCAATCGGTAAGTTTAAATGGTTTAATGTTGTTTATTATTGTATTTAATGCATTCGTGAGGTTAATTGCTGAAGATTAGATTGTTTGAGTTAAGTTAGGGTTAAATTTTAGAGAGAGAAAAGGAAAAGAGAAATCGGAGAAGACGAACCAGGGTCATACGTTGCGAGGAGAAAATGATTTATTGGTCACGACGAGCGTGCGCCGCGATGAACATAGACGTCGCGACGAGCGATAGATTAGGACGTCGCGACGAGCAAGTTTATACGTCGCGACGAGATACTATTTTGACGCCGCGGCGAGCGTTCAGATGTCACGGCGAGGACCAAATTTTGGAAGTGATTCAATTTGGTTTTTGAGGTATAATTAATTGTGTAAACCTCCTATTGAGGTGATGTTTGATTCGTTATGATCTAGAGAATGATGTCTACAATTGAGGAAAAGAATGAGAGTTTGAATTCAGGTTTTAGAGATCTCTATTAGTGAAAGTCAGTTAAGAATGTGATTGAATTGCAACCTGAGGATTGTTCATGATAATTGGGGTATATGAGAGACTGTGAAATAAATCCAATGCTAGTGGGTACTTTAGAGATTGTGTGTATAGGCGAATTTGATCTAGAGATTAGTGATATTGCTTTTGAGGTCATACCTTCGCGAGTATGGCATGATAATTGACTGAGTATTAGAATTGAAATTGGGGAGTTCTGTATCATGTTATTAAATTGGAATTGAGTCACTAGTGATCGATTGAGTGGAAAAATAGAATTTGTCAAAGAAAGTAGAATTTGGGAAATAGCACCGGGAAATGTCATGAATAGGCATTGTACATATGTTATTGAGAGCATGTGCATCATCGAATTATAATTGACTGTGCATTAGTAATTGGAATCTATTTGTTTGTTATAGAGGCTCCGATGGATCGAGATTCCACGAATATTGCTGGGACTTCCAGGCTGTAGCTCGGAAGTACAGGTGAGTAACCTAATTGGTTCCTAAATCTTTGTGTGATTAAATGTGCTGTGAATGTGTGAATTAAGTGCCAATGTGAGTGTTTGCAAATGTGAAATGAATGTGCTGAGTTTATGAGTAGTGCTCTGAAATGCGATAAATTGAATGAAGTGATATATATATGTGCTAGTGATTGTGCACGTGTGAGTATATATTGCTGTGAGATAAATGTGCTGAAATTGTGAGTGAATGCTCTGAATGTGATAAATTGCATTGAGTGGGATACATGTTATTGATTGTGCAAGTGTGAGTGCATGCCTAGCATGATGATAAGCGGTAAATAGATAGTTGTGACTGGAGCAATTAGTGATCAGAGTTTTAAGCTCGACTTTTAGAAAAAAGGGCCTAAGGCCAAAAAGGGAATAGTGCATACCCAGAGGGCTCTCCTATCCCTAATGTGAGCGAGCAGTAGTGCATACCCTGAGGGCTCTC
>JANJEY010000006.1:19433041-19444261 GCA_024703695.1 Erythroxylum cataractarum
AAAACTGACAATAATGGAGGAGAAAAAAAAAAGAAAAAAAGCAAATGATGATGGAGGGGGTGGGCTTTGGTAACTTTTAGGTAAATGAAAACGGCATCGTTTGGTGTAGGCTTTGGTAGCTTTTAGGATAAATGAAAACAACATCGTTTGGTGTTAAATTAAACGACGTCACTTTCGTTTTATTAAAAACGTTGAAGCCGAATCAAACGAAGATGTTTAACTTTCAATTTTACCGACGAATTAATGATTTCGTCAATACATTACTGATGGAATATATTTATGTTGGTACACCCTAATGCTTAGTTATACTGCTAAGCATTCACACCTATTTTATCGACGAACGTTGCCCTTCCAACGCTATATTCTGTTGGAAAAATTGTCGGGATAATTTTCCTCCACCTTTACTGATGGATATTTGTCCATCATAAAATACAATTTTCTCGACAATATTACCGATAGAAATAGATTTTTCGTCAGTAATTTACTACAATATTATTTTCGTCGATAATTTTCTATCGCTAATTCATAATTTTTTGTTATGATATGTGTTTTTATTCTTTTTCTAGTTCAATGATATTATAATTATTTTATACATGTTGACTAAAAAGCATTTGTCTAGAATTAGATAAGGAAAAAGGAAAAGAAAACAAGTGTAATAGTTAATATCCTAAAAATGAGTTATTGATAAATTTGTTAAAAGAGTCTCTTTCAATGAAAATTACGGGAAATTATGTAAAGATAACTTTGAACAACTTAATAAAAATTTACGTGTTAAGATTTATATTCATAAGAATGTTAGCAATTTGAGTAAGCATAAACATATATTAAATGTATTCAATTTAGAAAATTTAAGAGTAAATAAACAATCAATCCCTCTGCTAAATATTTATGATTATAAAATTTGAGTTAATTTTGATGTAAAATAAAGAACATTTTAATTGAAAAAAGTTAATAAGGGAATTAAATTTTGTATTTTCTTTAGCCGATACATATTTGTATATCATTAGGGTTTTCTTTTTACTTTGTGCTGGGCTTATAAAACTTTTAAAATGGCTCTACTTTTAGGGCCAGTTTAGAGACTGGAAAGATAGTTAACAAAGCATTGTGAATTCTTTGGAGCTTGAATTCTGGGCTGTTTGACTTTATATTTTTGCTTTTGTCGGTGAATGAGTGATAGAAAGATGGAGATGTTCAGGCGTTAGTCGGGGATTAAGCCCAAATGGAGGGTTTTGGGCATGCAAGTTTTGGATTGGCTTTCTAAACTGCAATTTAGAAGAGTCTGTTGGTTTGTGCTGTAGTTGTACCACAGTATTGGCCAGACCAAATGGATTAAGACGTTATAAGATAAGAAGTAGTTTGATTGAGAATTTTAGAGTTATCAGTTGGAGGCTGGCTTGGGAAAAATTATAATTGACAAACTCCCCCCTGTAATGACTCTTGCAAACGTATTAAAGTGGAGTCCACGAAAGAAGGAAGTGACAATGTGCCTAAACTTTTTGCATTTGATCCGTGTGCCCTATCATGTCAATAGTTACTGTTGCAGCGAGATTAATTTAACCACGCACTTATTGCATACAATTAATTTCTTTCTCAACGCAACAGAATATTATACTCAAGTGTAAAGATACAATACCTTTGCCGGTGGGTGCCTACTGCCACTTGGATTTATGGAGATATTTTGCTAGCAATTGGTGGGTGTCACATCCTGGCTGGTGATTTGTGAAGAAGCAAATTAGGGAATACCTCACATGACCACTTGCAGAAATACGTAGGTTTTAAGCAATCACTCACTTTGCTTAAACATTTCTTGGGAGAATTATTACAGAGAAAACAACTATTGGTGTCAATATGGACATGTGAGCTGTTCACATGTGCGGAGACCAAATCTCACCACAGATACCTAATTTTGAAAGGGTCCTACTCATCAAATATACTATTGCAGCAATCATTTTCAACTGTCTTTCATGTCTTATTAGACCCAAACCAATCCAGACATAAATACATAGCAGCAAAGGTAAAACACAATCCTAATCATTTCATCAGTTGATCATAATTCATGTCCAAAGAGCTTCTTATTAGTGTTTTTTAAAACAGAAATGCAATGAGACATGAAAAGTGAAAGAAAAAGAAAAGGTTAAACTAGGCATGGTCGTCACATCCAAATTAACAATATCTAAACTAAGAATTCATTCAAATAATCCTAACAATATAGCATACTTCTTGAAGCAAAAAATGTAGATGATGCTCACGTCTCTTAGTGGAATTAGGGTCTTTAGATCTTTAGTGGTCCATACATATCTAAGCCAAAGTTTTAGCCATCATTACTTAAGCAGTTTTGGCTTATGCTAATTACTTCAGCAATGCACTTTTCTAACATATTAGTGCTTCAACCAATTATGAATTCATTCGAAACGCTCAAAAAGAATGCCCAAGTTTTGTAATTAAGCATGCTTACAGTCATCACAATTTTTCTCTCCCTCGACAGCCCAATCAAACCACCAGGGTGACTCAGCTAACAATGCCTTCTCTATACATGATCCAATTTTATCCATAGAATAAGCACTTCACTTGCCCATCAATGACACAATCAAACATTTTTTATGTAGAAAAATAGCTTAAGTGGCACACTTCGCGATCCAAGGTTTGCATAGAGCACTTTAAAGACCAAGTTGATCTCTTTATTTCCTTTTCATGGTTGCGTCGACTTCCTTTTTTCTCTTTTTAATGGTTATTAGGTCACTAAGGGACCAAAATCGTTAAACTATTTTGAATTAATATCATTTATGGTCAATAACAAATATAAGAGGGAACAATCAGATAATTTCAAAGATGATTGTAAATAGCATGTGATAATTGCAAGCGTATTCGAAAGAAGGAACATTACGGCACCCTTCAGGATCATACTGCATTTATACCATATTCTCCATCATCACAAAAGGTTGTCTTTTTGCTTTGGTGCAACCGAAAAAAAAAGAAGGTGTTGTCTGCTTTTGAAAATATTAACTTATTGATATCTGATACCTTAAATATTGGTTCTAACCTTTTCCAAATTTCAATTTCACGATAAATAGTGACATATCAGCTTATGTATCATTTAACTGAAATGAGAATACTTTCCTCTTGAAACACCTATAGAACTCTAGAAGCTCAGGGATTCCTATATAGTTGACTTCAAACTATGCTCATATGTGCGAATATGGACTTGTAACTCACAATTTCTTTCTAGAATAGAATATAAGTACAAAAAAGCATATATGCCCTTTTTCTAGGTCTTATAACTTACTGTATCTAATCGCAAATAGACAAAGACACTAATACATATGTATTTAAGTCGTGCCCTTAAAAATTCCTCTGCCATGTCTACAAGTGTGTGTTTTTGCCCATATCTTCACCTCTATTTTCCATAGAACACGCTTTAGCACATAGTTATGTGCCAAGAGGTGTTCACATGAAGACTTATGAGTAACATTTATGTATATATGATTCATACATAATAATCTTTACCTTGACGAATATATTCTAGATAGGTTCAGTTATAGTCTCTTCTAACACCTCGATACATTAATCAAGTTCAAGTAATGTTTGAACTTCTTTGTGGTAATTGACTTTATCAATAAGTTAGTTGCATTCTCTAAACTATTATTTTTTTCAACAAGATCTAATCAAATGCAATTAGCTATATGATCTTGTAAAACCTAATATCCTTCGTTATAGCACTCATCCATTTGTCCTTCTCCTGATTATTCATAGCCTCTTAAAAAATGTTATGTCTTCATCATTAATGGTAAGAAGAGCAAAAGAGATTGATTCTTCACAATTATACTTAATTAGTGACTTAATAGTGTGGCTCACTTTATCTATGGTTATACTACAACGATGCTCTTCTCCTAATATTGTTCTTCTATCCCTTCAAGCACAATTTCTAACCCCTTTAGTATTTGTTTTAAACTGTTCTAGTTTCACTTTAACCTTCTTTGAACAATTATTTCTCTTTGACCCTAACACATCCTCTCCATATATTTGCTTCAAAATATGTTGCTCCCAAAGCACTAAACCCATACTAATCACCATCTTCTTTGATATTGAGTAATGAAACTTATGTCTTTTGAAACCTTTTGGATAACCAAAAAAGATACACTTTTTTGACTCTCGATCAAGTTTAAACTACTCATCACTACAAATATGCACATCAGTGAGACAGATAAAGATCTTTAGACATAAAAAATCTACCTTATTCCATGTCTGCGCTTCCTTTGCCACTCTCCCATCCAATGAAGTCTATAGTGATCTTTTGATGAGATAGTATGCCATATTCATTACTTCTTCCCATAAAATATTAAAGAGACTTGCATTCAACTTCAAATACCTTATCCTTTTAGTTATTAATTTGTTCATCCTCTTAGGAAATGTCATTTTATTGTGGTCTTTTGCAAATGCCTCTAAATGTCGTACTCCTTACGAATTTTTAGAACTGTGAGTCTACATACTTAGTTATGTTATTTAATCTTAAGCACATAATTTTTTTCGCCACTAGCTCTTAATCTTAACCTTAACCTTCCATGCATAGTACTTTACAAAGATTTGAATTTTTATTTCATGAAGAATACTTAGAATTTTCTCAAAAAACCATCGATAAATGTCATAAAATTCTAGATTTATGAAATGAAAACTCTTTAGTAAGACCTCATACATCAATATACACATTGTCTAGAATTACTTTAGCTTTGTACTTGCCCATCTTTATTTTCACCCTAGACTATTTACCAAGCTTACAAAACTTATAGAAATATAATTTAGAATGTTTTGAATTCTTCAATAAGCTTCTCTTATAAAGTTTCGCAAATCTTGCTTACTAAATGACCCAGTCATATATGCAATAATACAGTATTGTCTTCCTTCAAGTCTACTATAGTAACTTCTCCACCTACAACTATGCCCCTAATTAGTTTCTAGATTTTTCCTGTCAGTTTTGGCCTATTCATCACGACCAATACATCTTTAACTACTTTAGCATTATCTTTAACAATTTTATAGCCAAAATCCTTACATGTAATGTGCCTAAAAAATTAGGTTATTCCTCAAATCAGTTATATGTCGAACATCACACAACATTTTAATAGCCATCAAACGTCTTAATGCTAGCTTCTATTATTCTAATCAATTTGTAAGCTTTATCATCTTCCAACTAAATATAATCAAATTGTATGGCACAAACTAATCCTTACTCGATGTCATATGATGTGAGCATCATGTATCTAGAATTCATAAGTCTTTTAGTTGACTAATTGAAACATATAGCATATCTTAGTAGTTAAAATTTGAGATCCCAATTTATACTACATTAGCAATCCTTGACTAAACATCAAACTTTCTTTTGTCACTAAGCTTCTTCTTGTTTGGATAATCCCTCCTAATATGCTCAATTTTTTCACACTTATAGCAATATTAGAATGCTTTTTATCATCATATTTCAATCTAAAACTCGTCTTAAACAAGCCATCGTTATTTTGCTTTTTACTATGATCCAGATTACCCTTCACATGCAATCTTCACCTTGAAAGTTTTCACTAGTATTTTTGTCTCTATTGGTTATGATCCAATAGCACAATTGTTATATGTTCTATGCCAATTATCTACTTACCTAATGTGACATAACTACTAGATGTTTGTATGAAGGAAGTAAAAAAATAAAGTAGAATCATTGCTCTATCCTCATCAACATTAATCACCTTAAGCTTTAGAAGATCACTAACTATTTGGTTGAATGCATTGATATATTGTTCTAGTTTTGTTCTCTCTTTAATGTATATCTTTTGCTTTATATACAACTTATTTCTAAGGGGACTTCGACACCAATTGTCTCTCTAGGTTCTTCCATATCTTTAAAAGGGATATAATGTTTATAAAATGGTATATGACCTTGTTTGCAAACAAAGTTAAATGGTTTCAACTTCTTTTGCCTGTAATTCGTTCTAGTCGAGTGCATCCATACCTTCTAACTTATTCTCACACAACTCATTTGGCACGCCTTGCTATACTAACAAATCCTTCGCACTCTGTTATCATAGTTTAAAATTTTTAATTTCATTGAATTTCTTCTCTTCAAACTGTATAACTGAACTCATGTTACCTCAACAATACTTTGATACCACTTATTGCAAAAGTATATGCAACAAAAAGATAATACTATGAAAAAAAATAACATGAACATAAAAAGATTTTAATGAGGACAGGCCAAATTTAGTGTACCTATATCATCATGGAGCAAAAATGTCTTTCTTTTCAGTATTCATCAATAGTAATGATTACAACTCTCTTATATAACTAGGTTTTAAAAAGTACGTTTATATGCAAATTTTATTTAGTACAATCTCCTTTGCAAATTTCATCTTAACTTAAACATGTCTTTAATGAGACATAAAATCTTCAACAAGCTTAAAATCTACAATAAGAATGTGTTTTTAGATAAGATAGCTCATCGCAAGGATGACCATGTAACTTTTATTTCTTTCTATAATAGAACATCGACACAAAAATGCATGTGTTTTAAATCGTGTAACTCATTGAATGTATCTACAAATAGAGATAGGCATTGATGCACTCATGTTTCAAATTTTGTATTTCAGTATGCCTCTTTTAATCATTTTTTTTTCTTGTGTCTTTATCTCGACATTTTATAGAAGAATATATCATAGCACACGGTTATTTGTCAAGTCGTGTTCACCTAAAAACTTTTAGAAAAAGCTCATACTTCTTCTAGAAACACTTCAAAATTAGACGGTGGTGTATATAATTTATATGCAACATGTTTTAATCTTGTTATGATTATGTTAGATAATATCGATATATAATTAAAATATTAGTTTTTTTAATCTATTTGTAAATTAAATCAATTTATTCTTACTGAATTTCAAGTCTTACAATAGCAATTCATAACTCAAAATTTGAACGATTAAATTATTATAACTTCATACTTGAAATTACAATTTAGATTTTGTGGAAACATGAAAGAGAATTACAATTATTGATCGTAAATGTTTCCAGTTTCACAACGTTTAAAAACAAAAGATATAACCTTGAGGACGTCCCGATTAATGGCTTCACAGCAGTAGACGATGAAACCAATTTATGGAATATTAAGCTTGATTTGACATCTTTTTAATATCTAAACGCACTTCAATCGACTAGTCACTAGTCACTAGTCACTCGTCAATTCAATAGGGATAAAATCAAAGTGTGGACGTGAGCTTTCGAGTTGAAATTGAACACCTGACCTGTTATTGTAAAACAGCATCACCCCTAAAACAAGGAACGAAAGCAATAAACATTTACCTTTTCTCTTCAATTATAGAAAGAGCAATGCTCTTGATTGACGTCCGAGAAATTAATAGATCACACGGTGGTTGGGATTTGGTCAATATTTATAAACAGAAATAGAGTGAGGATGAATCTGCCTTTTAGATTGCAAAATTTTACGAAGGGCTTGAGAAATACATTTTTTTTCTCCAGTACTATTGATGCGTGTACTTCAATTATCATTTGTAGTTAAATGAAGAAAATATTTCATACTGAAGTTAGCATTCAATTCAACTCAATAGTAAATATTGCATAAATTATGAGATTTCATTTCATTGACCCAATTATTTGTACCGCCTAATTAAACCCACCAACAGTTTTGGTTTGTAAGTCAAGAGTTGCGAAAACTGACTTTTAAGACTCCAATCAATCCATAGTGGAAGAGGGATTCTTGTCAAGTACAAAAATAGAAACGGGTGTTGTTGCAAGTGCAACCCAGATTATGATACTGGTGCCACTTACAGTGAGCATTAAGAGACAAGTGGGCAGGCAAAGGCTTAGCCCTTAACCCAACCCCCTGAGGAGTAATAAATAGGTCACCGAGCTTATTGAGTTGTAGAAAATGAGTCGAGACAAGCAGTTCTCTGATTCGGGTCTAGCTCTTTCTAACCCAAAAAAGGGGGCCTGATTCGCCAACCGATCCAAGATACCAGTCAAAGAACATCTTATACCGAAGTTTCTAAGGCCGTCCGTCAGGTTAGCAGAATGACATTTCAAGTGATAATTTCGGAAGGAAGAATGACGTAATCTAGCTTAATTATTTGGATTATTTTAAACTTCTACTATTGGATCTTGCAACGGAATAATTATTAAAAAGAAAGGGAATTGAATAGTTGGTGATAAAGAAATAAAGGTACGTAAATAAGTGGACACTAATACGAAGTTGTCGAATACAGCTAGACACAGCTAACCGTGGCAGTACTGTATTGGCGGTTGCGGCGGGTACTTGTAGTTACAATCACCAAGTGCCACGTGAAAAGCCGCCGGAGGTTGTATTGCTGTGGCTGCCTCAGGCTTTTCGGAGCATATCAACGAGCACATTCAACTTCTTGGTAACATCGGATTGTACGGACCCAAAATGCCCCTCAACACCACAATTGCAACCACCAGAGGATGCAAAAGTTATTTATGTGTAAT
Organism: Erythroxylum cataractarum; assembly: GCA_024703695.1. NCBI lineage: Eukaryota > Viridiplantae > Streptophyta > Magnoliopsida > Malpighiales > Erythroxylaceae > Erythroxylum > Erythroxylum cataractarum. Next base: position 19,441,535 of record JANJEY010000006.1, read on the forward strand.
CAAAATATCTACCTCAAAAATGAAAATTCAGAATGATTAGTACAATTATATTTCCGAAATGTTCCATCATCTAACTTTTTTTAAAGAAGAAAAATGAAAAGGATTAGAAAGCATTTTAAATTCTGAAATTAATGTTATCGAGTCGATGCAAAAACACAAAAAGAACAACTCGAACTCCAATCCCATTCCCATCCTAAACCGAAAATTTCTTTTATCGAAACAAAAGAGACTATTATTTATTACTAAAACTTAAGTAAAAAGACCAACAACCAGCAATTAAAGTACATGACGTCGTCTAGCCTCCTAGTCCTAGTCCCACTACTAACAAACAAAAAAAGAAAGGGAAAAGAACATCAAACAAGATGAACGGTTGAGATCCACTCCATGGTTTCTGGCTCCTCCTTTATCAGTTTATCTTGCAGTCCCGATTTCCTCTGCACTTCTCCTTCTCTTTCTCTCTTCGTTACCACCCATTCTTCAACAACAACAACAACATCGACAAATGTAAATTACAGCAACCCAATTGGAACAAGGGTTATAGATAGGTGTGAAAATAGAAGTCCAACTAAGATCTGTTAACAAGATGTTGTTGGGCAAGAGACCTCGTCATCCGATGAAGAGAACTACCAGTATGTCGGAGATCACCTTTGATCTGGACACTACTGATGCTACTGAAACAAATAACCCTGCGTCTGATTTCTTCCTCAACCAACGGCAGCCACCTACTGCTTTCGGAGATCAACGGTTCTTGGCTTCCACCGTGTCACCTAGGAACCACAGGAGAACTTCTGCTGACTTCTTGGAAACTGCTCAATTCTTGAGAGCTTGCTTTCTTTGTAAACGCCGTTTAACCCCTGGCCGTGATATTTATATGTACAGGTAGGTATATAGAACTAATAATCCTGACTTTTGAGTTTTCGACGTGCTATTATCTTTATCAGTGGAATTTTCGATGCAAGAACAGATCCGACGTAGAAGGAAAGTTTTGTTAGAGATGCTTGATTTCAGTTTTCAGTCTAAAGAGTGGTGATGTTATTAGTTATTACAATAACTATCACTTGCTTCTAATAGTAACTTTACATTCAATTTTTCCTTTTTATTCCGTTACAACTTAATCCCAACAATATTTATCGTATTTCACAAACTGAAAGTTGATTTCAATAACTTGTCAGGGGAGATAGTGCATTCTGCAGTCTAGAATGCAGGCAACAGCAAATGAATCAAGACGAGAGAAAAGAGAAATGCTCAAGAGCTACAAATAAAGAAGCTGTCCCCTCTAACGCCACAGATATCTCCACCAAAGGCGAAACCGTCGCCGCTTTGTAGGACCATCAGACAGAACCTCCGCCAGCGATTATAAATATGTCCAAAAAGTGCTGAACTATATTACCGTATATATATGGGTTTGATGCATGCGGTTCGATATATTTGTATTCAAACGGCCAAGTTTTGAAGGCAGCTAGAAGTTATTTTACGTGGATCCATCCTCAACAAAACCATCCATCATCCACCATTGCTGCTTTGTGTCATCAAGCTTCTTTTTCTTTTTCTTTTTCCCCTCCTGATCCTTTCCTTCGTCCTCTTCCATCCTTTCTTTCTCTTTTCTTTTTCTGTATTTTTTTGGGTTATGATCAACCATACATTTATAAATATATCCCTGCTCCTGTGTTTGACTGGCTGGTATTAATGAAAGAAAGATGAAGATTGAACACGGGTACGAATTCGTTTTCTCTAGTTTCGGTATGGATGGATGTATCACCAGTAAATCAAAAGTCATGGATGTGAATGGTTGGTTAAGAGGGTATTTCTTTTTAACAAGTTGGGTATGGGCAATAACTTGGAAAAAATATTCCCATCGTTTTCCCTTGGTGCTACGGATGGGTTTAACCGCTGAAATTTTCACCGGCGTCTCGAACTTGTGAAGATTGCTGTGTGAAAATCTTGGAAATTAAAACCTAACTTCAATTTCTAAAACTTTCATTCCGGTGTCTCTCATGCAAGCAGTTGGATGAGCTACGCGGTAATAATTCACCTCCTTTTTCTCATTCCAATGCATGTAGTTGTGTACTTAAGTGTAGTGATTACTTAATGGAAGAAAAGAATTTGGCAGTCGTAGGCGGTCCCTCAAAAGAAGCCGTGAAACAAGTTTCTGTTTTTTCCTTTTTTTCAGAAAGAAAAAATAGAGAAAAGCAGTGAAACTAGTTACAGTTGCTGACTCAAGAAAATGCCAAACTGAGTTTCGGTAGCTAATATAAGATCATTGTTTAAAAAAGTAAAAATTTTAAATTAAATTTATAATTATATTAATAATTTTTATGGTTATAAATTAATTAATTTTAAAAATTAAAATTAATTAATTTAATTTTTAAAATTAAATTTTACATTTTTAATAAAACTAATAACCTCTTTTAATTATATTTTAAATTATATTTAAATTTTAATTAATTTTACGATTCTAATATTTTTGAAATAATGAGGAAGACATTTATCATTATTAATAAATGAAAGAAATAAAGTGCTCGACGGTAATGTAATTACCAAAAAAGTACCGAGGGACAACAACCACTTGCAGGTTTAGGTTTACAAGATTCTGTTAAAAGGCCAATGTACGACTCCAATACTATAAATAAGTAGGGGTGTTCAAAAAAACCCGCAAACCTGTGAACCGGACCTGAACCGCATGAACCAAACCTGTAAATAAGGTTAACCGAACCTGAGTTTAGGTTC
>JANJEY010000006.1:19447802-19458295 GCA_024703695.1 Erythroxylum cataractarum
CAAAATTTTCTTAAGTATGCCTTAATTCTTAATCTCAAATTTACTGCTCATCAAGCTTCTCATGTTATTAATTTATGCCTTATTATTATTATGAATGTATGCCTTATTATTAGTTATAATTAACATGTCATCAATGTATAACAATATATATATATATATAAACCATCTAACACCTCCTAGAGTAAATGCAGTTATCAAGCTAATTACTAGCAAAATCATGAGATAACATAAATGCATCAACCCACTCTCTTGAACCACTACTTTCAGTGATTGTTTCATCCCACATAAATATTTCTTCAACAAATGCACATAGTTCTTCTTCTTTGAGTTAAGACAACCCTTTGGTCATGAAATATAAATAAGTTCTTTTATATTTTGAAGAGCAACTTTTACGTCAAGTCAAGTTGCTCTAACTCCAAATCGAGTAGGCTTATCATGGTTAAAAAGCTGCAATATGTTAGAATTGAGCTTGGATAATTGGCCCTTATCATTTATAAAACCTTTAACATTTTCATACTTAGTCAATATGAGATACTCTAATACTCCTCCTCAAGTGCAACTGGGACTAGACATCCAGTTGTCATTTAAAATAAATGCAGCAGTAACCGAATCAAATTATCAGCTCTGATACTATATTAGAATTGGGCTTGAGTCAACTATTATCAAAATGACTCAAACTAGTCATTAGGATAGTTGACCTTTACCACTTATAAACCCTTTAACATTTTCATGCTTAGTTAATATGAGATACTCTAATACTCCCTTTCAAGAACAAATAGGATTGGATATCCAATTGTGACTTGAAATAAACGCAGTAATAATTAGACCAAACTATCGACTCTAATACCATATTAGAATTGAGCTTGAGTCAACTATTGCCAAAATGACTAGAACTAGTCATTTTGATAGTTGACTCTTACCACTTATAAACCCTTTAATATTTTCATGCTTAGTCAATATGCAATACTCTAATACAATAGTCTTATACTTTACAACTAATGAGAAGACCTCGTAGTAATAAATTCCTTTCTTATATGAAAAATCATTTGCCATTATCATGCCTTGGACCTAGTTGGCTCAACTATATTAATATCTTCTTTCTTCTTAAAGACCTATTACATTCCACTGGCTTTATACCCTTTGGTAATGTATGAATTTCTATGTCTTATTTTTGTACAAGCACTACATCTTATCATTTATGACAGTCAATCATTCTAATGTTTCTGTATTAGCAAAGTATTTATAAACTAGGATTATATATAAAAAGTTTATGGATTATTTCTATTTCTATAAATATTTATAAGGATAGTGAAATTTTATTTCTATGCATCATTGAATTTTGTAACACGAGTTGGGTACCTGACATACCTTTGACACAAGCAACTGTTTGCATTTGACTTCACAATTTTTTGCCCTTTCGGGTCCAATTTCGGTCACATATTTTTGTATGATGCCAATTTGCTTCTGTGATTTCACTCTTTACTTTAAGTTCAAGGATTATCTCATATTTTTGCCCGCTTGTATCGTATTATCCTCCTTAATAGTTACATATATACATGTATATGCTTAATTTAAGTTGTCCCATTCAAAATAGTTTAGAATAAGAAATGAGAATGGGAAGTAATGTAGTTTGGTATCCTGTTGCTTTCAGTGGCTCCGCCTTCGTATTGTGGAGACCAAAGGGTGCCATAAAATTTATGCTGAGGATCGGGAAACAATTACCGCCGAAGCCAATTATTGAGGTCTGAGTATAGATAAACAATAAAACTTTATTAAAAGTAACTTTGTGCTCAAAGAGGACTTCTAGTGTTTGATCTTGTACTTTAATACATCAACTTGTGCAAGTGGGCATGTGTCTACATCGACCTCTTAGAAACAAGCATCAATGCCCTTAATTATTATGTCCAGCATCTGAATTTTAAACAAAATGTACTGGGGTCTGACTCGGTTGATTCCTAATATGTTCGATAACATCAGCCACAGCCAATTAGTCAAATTAACTGTTTCATTTGTTACCATAATTTTCTCAACCCCGCCCCACGTCGCCAGTGTCGACATTCATTATGTTTACACCTATCCTAAGTAAGAAATGCTATAAAAGTTAAAAAAAAAAAGAAGAAGAAGAAGAAGAAGCTATCTTCACTATGACATCATGTACGTGCCCAAAGAGTTATGTGATTAGGACTACAATTATTTCGAGGATATGATAAAAAATCAAAACGCAAATGTTTTAGTTAAACACAGTAGTTGCACTTAGTAGACAATGGCAACCATTTTTCCCGAGTAAATAGCTCAATAGAAATATTGGTCTGATTCATGAAAAAATCAGCAGTTAGTCTACATATTAGGCGTTATCTTATTGAATCCAGTGGAACTAACCATGATACATGTATGAAGACATTAGGTGTTGTTAAATTACTATATCGACTTAAAACAATAATTAAAACATAGTTATTATATTAAAAAAAATCCTTCTTCAGGAAGTAGATTTCTGAAACTTCAAAAGCCTAACAAGCTGTAGCTAATGTATTCGACGTGAGTGAAGACAAGTAGACCTCGTATCGTGTATAGTCAGCATTTAGATTAGATCGGCAACCGAATGAGAGATTCTTACACATGCAAATAAGCCGCACGCAAAAAACAATATTTAACAACTTTTGGGTTAAGAATTCCTTTCTTCTTCTAGCTTCAAAACAAGATATATATTCATTGAGCTATGTTACTTGGATTGTAAATACCGATATCTTGCCTCTTCCTCAGCAAAACGTTTAAAATAAAATAAAACAAATGGAAGAATATGTATCCACCAAAGGAAAGGCTGTTGATCCCATTTGCCACAAATTTCATTCCAGAGGCTGTAAAGAACAACTGTGTACAAAGTTCCATACAGGCGAGGCGGTGCACGGAGAGTCACTAGCTAGGTTGATTCTGGGGCCAACCATACTTGGGGAATTTCGCTTTATACTATATTCTTTCAACTTTAGTTCTCCAAGAATATGGAGATTTGGCAATCTTCAATTCATGCCTTTTCCAGATTTAACTTTGCTTGTTCTTTCTTTTTCGATGAAACGGATATAACTTCGTTAAGAAAGACGATCCATTTATAATATTTTATACTAAATATAATTGCCAACAACAGTAAACTAAATCTTTTTTAATTCATGATTCAATTAAAAAAGACTCAAAATGTTGATTTCTCATAAGTGAAAAAGAGCGTTTATATTAATTAGATCATTAGCCTCTCATCAATGGTCTAACCTTATTTTGGCAGCCAGTTAACCAAATTGACTTCCTCCACTCTACTTATGTCTTGCAAACTGTAGCCTTGTTGAACAAACTTTGAACAGTAAAACGAAAAGGAAGACATAAAACAAACAATTATAGATCAGGAAATCACGGTTCAGCTTATTAGCCACAAATTTGTCAGCTGGTCACTTCATAAGTTATCAGGATTACGATTAAACAGGTAACTAATGCTGTAGTTATTTTCCCATAAGAAGTTGTTATGTTAGGGGCTGGTAGTCATCTATGTTTCCTGTCCCTATGGCACGATGGTCCTCCAACCAAGTAGCTAGCCCTCTGGAGTCCTGAGCCTACCCAACAAATCTGGTCGCACTCACAGGTTCCATCATATTATTAGATTTACAATACCCTAATTCATTACGCTACGAACAATTCATGGCCACACACTAGTTTTGATACTCTTAATCAACGAAAATCTCTCAAAAATATTACCCAAAAGAAAAATACAAATATCACTGTCCTTGATTCTGCCAAGCAACTGGTCCTTAGAAGTCACAAACACTGACAACTTTACACCCAAGCACCTGATAGTACCCAAAATTGCAAGACTTAAAAACGAGCCCACGACAACTAATGATCGGTTTTAATGCATAGTTGTTTTCTTGAAGTCCCTGCTTGTTCGGATTTGGTCTACCTTACTGAAGCAGCTTCCTCTGGTGACCTTTGCAGATTCGGAGAAGGTTGAACGTTAGGAAGCGTGGCGAAGATAACAGGTTTTCTGAGCAGTAAAAGGCCAGCCAGCCAGCTACGTACAAAGACTCCCAGAAAACCTGGAGAAGCTCTTTGGACCACGTTGATTGAAGAGTTAGGTGTATTTGCATTTGCATCTTTAGGGGGGACGACAAAGACTTGGATGTATGTATTTTATGTTGGCCACAGAATAATTATTGAATTTGGAAGCAGAGGTGACCACTTCAATCATATAAGTCCATCAAATGTATGGCATGGCCCATCTTAATAATGACATTGTACATATAATGTGGATCAGTGCATATATATATATATATATAGTTGTCCCATGTCAAGAGAGAAAGGCATGTAGCGACAATAGGCACACAATGACGATCTGCAGTATTAGTCCACATCTATGGTAAAAAAACAAATGAATAGTTTGGGAGAGTCTTAAAATGTTTTAATTAGGATAGAAATAGAGTTTGAATCTATTTCCTTCTCGTAGTCCTTTTGTGGACTTTGGCACTGGACCAACTTGGAGTCCCAGGGAATGTTCGCACTTCTTGCAAGTCAGTAGGCCCATTTGCTAAAGCTTTCAAAGAAGTCCTATTATGATCCTTCTGTACTGCTGTATTGCAGTCTGCTCTATGTATAATAAAAGAACTTGAGCACAGTAACGTGCCTCAGGATATTCATTCATCACTCTAGCTTTTCTATCTTACATAGAAGGCTATGAAAAATGCTTCTTGTGATCAATTGTCACATAAATCTGCAACGAACTTGATGGAGGAGAGGTTTTTTAGATCCAGTATTGGCCAGGGCAGGGAAGAGGCTTGGCCTGACGATGGGCTTTCTTTGCATGGAATGAAGACTCGACAAATTATGAAGAAAAGCTACAGAAACTGAGTCTAGAAGCCCGCGAACTTGTGAACCGGATCTGAACCGCATGAATTGAACATGCAAATAAGATTAACCGAACCTGAGTTTAAGTTCGGTTCGAACTGAACCTGAAAAATTCAGCCGGCTAGCCGTTTACATGAATCTATGTGTCAACGTCATTCTTTTATTTTTATCACTACTATTCATTCATTCATTCATTAGCTAACCATAGCAAGGCATATATACAAATAAAGGTGGACTTCATCAAACTACATTGAACCATCGTACAGGCTAGGCAACGCATTACTTGATTTCCTCAGTTCTGGTCCAATGCACCATCGGACAGAAGCATCATCTTAGTATATATCATTGAAATGTTTTCTTCTCTACTCTCGTTAACAAAGCCAATGGGCCACCGTTCCAGAATTCTTTTCATTTCATCTTTGAGGAAGAAATTCACAATTTTCTTTTTGACGGGAAAAGACGAGATCATAGCATCGTTTATGTTGTAATTGAAATGTATCTATTTACCAATGCAAAATTTGCCAAAAATGTTGGATAAAACCTCTTCAGAGATGCCTTCTCCACTTATCTGGCCAAGGGCCAATGCAGCTTCCCTCAAATCAATTGTCCAGAAGTCCAGAGGCATTTCCTCTTGTATTGATGATTTCAACCTCGAAAAGGCCTCCTGGGTGCGCACAAGCTGCTCACATTGTCTCTGATTTTCATGACCAAATAACACAAATCAATCATTAGTGAACCTATCTGTCTTTACACACTAATTATTTTGACCTTTTTGCCCTATTGAAGCAAAGAATATTCAAAGCTTGAAGATTTGAATTTGATTTGTCAGTAAAGGAAGCAGCTTATTACCAAATAAGCTAGCAGATGTCAACGTGTTACCTGATTCACAGTCCATTTCTGCCCTCCTGAAGGGATTTTGTTCAGACCCACAATCTCTGAAATTGCCATATCTAAGTCTTGGATTCCTTGACCATTGATAGCACAAGTGAAAACAAGCTTGCTGAAGGAGTATCCATGCCTATCCAGCCAATCCATGCCGAAAGATGGAGAACAGTCTATTTTGTTAATCACAAGCATTATTGGTACTGTGGATCCAGCTGATTTCTGCAAAAGAAAAGGAACAGAACAGTCGTAACTTTAGGTTAAGATTTAATCACGAAAGAAGAAAAATAAAAGAGAAAAAAAGGAAGGGCTAGAAACATTTATGTATTTGGCCAATGAAGCTCTACATAACATTTAAAGAGTGTGTCAACAAGACTGAGAAGAAATTGGCTCCTAAAACCTTGTTGGATTCAATTCTCTCAAGAAGTTTGCTATCTTCTGAAGTCCATCCATCAACAGCACTTATTGTCATAATGATGACATCAGCACTCATAGCAACTGCTTCAGATCTTTCTACACCTATAAAAATATAGCAACGGAATTGTAGAATTCATCAGATTTACATTATAGAATTAACACACTGAAATACACAATGCTGACAAAATGTTGTCCAAAACTAAAGCCCAAATTCCAATAAAGGATCATACATTTCAACAAACACTGCAAAAGATTGTGATATGAAGGTATGCGCATAAACATTATTAGCTATTCTTACCAATCTTCTCAACAATGTCCTCAGTCTCTCTAATGCCTGCTGTATCTAAAAGGGTCACAGGGATACCACCAACTGTGACGCGGGCTTCAACAACATCCCGTGTGGTTCCAGCAATATCAGTAACTATAGCTCTCTCACTCTGCATGCTAGTGAAAACATGATGTCGATTATGTAGGTATCTACAAATGGAAAATAAAAGAAAAAGTTTAAAAACCAAAGACAGTATAAGTGATGCATACATAATTTACTTTCAATTCCTCAAACAATAATGTGCACCAAGCATCTAATGGTAAGTATAATCCAGCGACCAATGATAAATTTCATGAAATTACCCAACTTTTCCAAATGTTTCATTTCTCTATGGCAGTGGTTATGATACAATCAAAAATAGCAAAAAAAACCAGGCCTTTTTTCAGTGGATAACTCAATCAGCTTATAATTTTAGAAAGATTTGGTATGTTCACATCAATATAGGGCAACAATATCAAACTTATAACAATCTGAGGCCATTTTTCCCCTTTACAAAGAGTAACATCCAATATAACCAAGTGAGTTGATCAGTTCCTAAGATGAAAACACTAAAACACTAATGACGATGAAGCTAAACAGAAAAAGAAATAAGTGCATCGCTAAACAAAAGGAAACTGATGAATAGGGAAAGTTCATAGGTCAAACAAGATTTTAATCCAAAAATTTGGAACACATAAAAAGGCTGTAGCAACATACATTGCTCCATGCATTAAGAAGACTTGATTTCCCAACATTTGGACGGCCAACAATTGCTACCTGCAAGGTTTTATAGATGAATGTTATGAATTGAGGATAATGTTCATTCACGCAGAAGTAAGCAAAGTCAGCTAAAAGAAGATAGCAATCACAGTACAGTATGACCAGGCAAGGGAAAAGATGGTTCATTAACGTATGGACCAACCACAGTGGTGGAACTTTGATATCCAGAATATACTAAACAGATAACCATAAAGTAACTTAAAGTACCAATTCAGGGCATGACAGAAGGTTATGAATAAATATATTATTGCTTGAAAAGATACAAGGAGATTAAGAAAAGCCCTGGTGTAAATTATACCTGTAATCCAGATTGCAGAAGCTTGTCATAATTGGCTGTCTCCAGCGCATTATCCAATTTTTGGGACATGGAATGTATCCTATCCACAATTAGGTTGACATCAAGTGGTGGCATCTCATCATCAAAGTCTAAACGAGCCTCAATCTCAGTAAGCAATTCAAGGCACTGTGATCTTAATAATTTCACCAAAGAAGCAAAACCACCCTATCAGAGAAAATTTCTTTTCAGGCCAACTACTAGAACTTCTAACAAAGCTTTGCACAATCATACATAAGGTGATCAGTTGTTAGAACAACTAAATGAGCTCAAAAGAATGAATACTGTGGTCACAAGCTAAGAGTTTAAAGAAGACATACTTGGATTCCAGCTAGCGCGGCATCTGCAGCTGCCACAGAATTGGCTGAAATTAATTTTTCAACATTTTCAGCTTGGGAGAGGTCCATGCGGCCATTAAGGAATGCTCGAAGAGTGAATTCACCTGCAGAAACAGTAACGTATTATTGATGCAAATGACCTTATAGGACAAGGAAAGCAGGATTTTCCAAACACTATCTTCTATTGCACGACTTATAATAACTTTAATATTTTGGTGATTTTCCAACGTAGGGAGTCAACAATAACTCAACTATCTAATTGCATGGTGAATACCAGGTGTGAAAATTCGTTACTCAAAGAAGTGGTCAATATTCTATTCCAATGGAAGTAGTTAAACGGTACAAGAAAGTAAGTGAATTTACAAGGAAAGGAACAACAACCCAACCTGGTCCTGCAAGTTTAGCGCCAGCTTCTAAACAAGCTCTTAGAACTCGCTGAAGGCAGACTTCGCTTCCGTGACACTGAAGCTCAATTACGTCTTCGCGAGTGTAAGATTTAGGAGCTAACATCGGTAAAGCTAAGACCTAAAAGAAATACAGAATCAAACCACCAAAAAAATCATAGATCTTTTCCTCGGTAATTAACAATCAGTGTGCAAATTATTATGACCAAAGGCAACCAAAACCTCTAAGCAAATAGATTAAGGCAATTTTCACTTCTTACTAGTGAAAATTGATATTTACAGCCACAAGTTACAAAAAGCTTTAACTGGATGTCATTTCTGCATGGGCATCAGATGACATGCTGCTCAAAGCATATCTCGATACTAATCACTAAGTAGCACCTCTCATTCTCATCAATCCTATTCTCAAAAGAAAGATTAAACTACAAAATTTCCATCGCGATATTGGCAACTTTAGATCAGGTGAATTCACGCAGTCCAAAGCTCTAGAATTTGAAGCAAAAGTCTGGAGGCAAATGAAAAAACTATACCTCATCAACTACGTTCCCTTTATAATCCACAACAAACCCGTAATCCACAACATGGCTTGTGGGCATCCACTCGAACACTCCTTCACTCTTCTTCTTCATATTCTTCTTCTTCTTCTTACTTATCGGCCTAAATACACGTGAGACGATACTCACCGCCGATGGCCCAGATAAACGGACGATCCCGACGGCCGCTGGTGGACCACCAGTGGAGGTGACAATGGCCGCAATTGTGGTGCCTGAGTTTTCATTCTGCAAAGCATCATTTAGTGCCACAAAGCGCTGGTCTTTGCTATTAAGAAGCAAAGCAGGCTTAGAATTTGGATTCCTACTGGCATTGGAATCGAGGCCCTCCTGGGTTTTTGCAAGGATTTTAGGTTGGTGGGTATTGTGAGAGAAGAGAAAGGAAAGATTTTTAGGGGTGGTGATGGTGATTGGTTGTTGACGTAGTACAAAAGGAGGGAGCTTTGGTCTCAAGAAATGACTGATAATGGAGCGAACTACAGATGGTAAAGCCATGACATGAGTTATGTGCTTTAAGATTGATGATAATGTTGCGACATTCAAGGATAGGGTTTAATAGGCTGATGCGCATGGGCCTCTTTGAGAATAGGACAGTTGGATCCAATATTCTTCTTAATTCGAATGACTCCTAACGTTGGGTTGGGGGAGGGTTTTTTGGCAGCAAAAGTCCCCATGGTTCTAATTTACGGCATAAGTTTCCCTGTCGTTGTAATTTCGACAGAGAAGGTCCCTGTGATTTCAATTAAAGTCAAAATAAGTCCTTTTAACCTGCTATAGCAGGTTCAATCGGTTAGGCCCTCTTCAATGACATGTGTCAATTTGTTATTGGATGAGTAATAATTTTTTAACCCTTGAAGTGAAAAGATATTCTTCCAGCTTGAGATTAATTTTCACCGTATGCTTTAGCAGGTTCAGATACATTCTTCATCGTCGTCTTCATCGTCCACCATTTCTTCCACGCCGCGCCAACACCGTGTACTACTCGAGCCACCGTCGTCGTCATCGTCCACCATTTCCAGGTTATCTTTTCCACCATTTCTTGTTCGTTTTTTGTTCGTTTTTGGTCCGAACCGTTCCTCTTCTCATCATCCGGTTTTCGTCGATAGTCTTCTTGTTGTGTGTTCATCATCGAGTGATTGTTTGGGTTGTTTGCGTTCAAATGTTGTTTGTTTGTGTTTGTATGTGAGGAGAAAGGGAAAAGATTGATTATCTGTTGTTAGTTAGGGTTTAATTTCTGATGCCTATAAGGTGTACGATGAAAGTCCTCTTTTGTTATTTGAATGTTATATTTGTAGTCTCCAAAACATTCAAGAACAAGGTTATGCTTCAATATTGGATTTTGCTATGGTACAAATTCTTTTTCTTGAGTTGTGTTTGAGCACTTGCAAGTTGTAAGAGAAACCGTATTATTGTCTTTTGAATCCTTTCCGGTAGAAATTTATGATATCAACAAGACGTTGATGTGCCACAGCTGAGCTTGGCTAACCTTATTCAATCAACTTTGCTGCTTTCCGCCTTTTTTTTTAGGACGCATATTCTTCGTACATAGGAATTGCATATGTAACTCAATAATAAGGTCATGGCAGATCAGTTATTCGAAGG
>JANJEY010000006.1:19606936-19624216 GCA_024703695.1 Erythroxylum cataractarum
ACAACATGACCGAAGCTAAATATCTTCGACGAAAATTTACTTCCAATTCGGTCGTTATATTAATGCCGACTACAAAATGTCCGTCGTAAATACCGTCGCAAATTTATGATGGAATTGGTCGGTCGGTATTTTTACCTTCGGTACAATCACCGACCGATTATCTCGGCCACCAAATTCTGTCGGTATTTAAGTTTACCGACGGAAATGTTTACTTTAGCGACGGTAAAGTCCGTCGGTAAACTGAGGATTTCTTGTAGTAATTGAATTTTTCATATAACATGTAAACATAATACAAGTTAGACTTTTACAACATATACAATTTTATAGGCTTTTAAAAATATTTTTAGATAAACTACTAAACACGTTTAACATTAATTACCATCTTGTATAAATTCGGATAATGAGATTAAGTGAAGATAATGACATTACATTTTTTTGCAACAAGTAAAACATAACACAACCTTAGAGTTTTTACATTAAGATATACTTTGTTGTTTATAACATACATACATAGAAAGAAAATGACATAAACACTGAGTTATTGAAACGGAAGGGTTAAAACTTAAAAACATTTGTAACGGCCAACATCTAGTTAGCATCAGCTCCCTCAAGGACCCTAAATCGTTGTCTTCTTTTCAGGCTCCGGACCCAGGAGAAGGCTTCCAGTCACTTTATAGAACAAATAATAATACCGTAAAATAAGTTAGAAACTAAAAGTGTTTACATATATTAATGATTGTTTAATCAACATTTTTGATACAGACTTAGGGATCTGAAGCTCTGCGGAGTCCAGTTCACGTCTAATCTCCTCCAGACGCATCTGAACGTGCTGAAGAAATATTTCCCAGCTACATGTTAACCATTCCAGTAAAGGACGACTTAGTGAAGAAGGAAACATCGATTCATGCTTACCTCATACCTATCGTTGCAATCACATTTTTGAGGGCCCGGGTCACAAAGAGAAGAAGCTTATTGTTAGAAGCGCTAAATCCTATGAAATAGACATTACTAAGAGATATCTGACAAGGAAAAGATAGATTAAGTAACCAGTCAATTACGAACTGCAGTTCGCCTCCGCGAAAACTGTTGATTATCCTGTTAGCTTCCTGTTTTTAAGACATACAGCGCCAAAAAAACCAGTCATCACCACAAGAGAGAATTATCAAATCCTCGTAAAAGAAAGAGGTCTGTCAAAGTCAAACATCACCTCCACATAGATTCCCTCGTTATTATTGCTGCAGGTATCAAAGATAATGCTTCTTAGGAGTGTAAAACATTTTGGCTTTCCCGAGTTCAAAACAAACAAGTCACAAATGTTGAGGAAAACTTACGGGGTTGCATGAGGGAACACAATATTGCCGTTGCTGAAAATCAAAAGAACAAAGGACGGAAAGGGATTACATAAAGACGAACACTCACTCGGTTCGATTACGAAAACAGTTTCTTAGACAACCACGAAAGCTGTAGAATTATATGAGAAATGCATTTGGGTTAGGCAGTACGCCAGTACCGGTTTGTAGCAGGTAAGGCAAGCACAATAGGGCGGTTGGTTGGGACTGGCGTTGGGAGCGGGATTCGGTCGACCGAAGTGAACGAACCGGCATTATTGATGGGTTCACTTGGGACTTCTTCTCGCTGCTGGCCATTGTTGACCGGCTTGCTTCTCATCCGTTGAATTGTGGACTTGATCTTGGCCATTGGACAAAGGAGCAGTAAAATATTTAGCAAGAAAGGGAAGGAAGAGATTGAAGGTGGGGTGTGATTGTGAAGACGCTACTGAAAGTGGGATGCATTTATTGGCAAGAGAGAAGCAAGTTCTTGGCAGCGGGGGTTTGAAAGAACATTACGTATGAAACTTTGGACGATTGTCTGCTCTGGTTGAGAGGTGAGTGAGAGATTGCCATTTGGACATTTTTGAAAATTTTTAAAAATCAGGCATTAGGTTTTCTGTTTCACCATGCCTTCAGGGGCACTTGAGAGGAAATATATGGATTGACAAAATGGTTCTAAAATCTTCTAAATTTACACATTCCTCATGCCAAATCATATATACTTAACTTGAGGTTATACATATATATGGTGACGATTTTCGCGTACAGCAGGAGTGTAAGTTTTTCCTAAATCTGATTGGTTTTTTGGTTCTGTTAACATTATGTGCTCAAGAGCAACGGTTCTGCTAAAAATGTTAAATCAGTATTCATTTATGGATTCATAAGCTTGAAATGTTTCTAGTAACTAATTAATATTGAACTTTTGAACAACAAATTAAATAATATTTTGTATTTATCAACGCAAGCAACAATTAAAAGATTGATACATTAATTGAATCGTTATACAAAATTAAGTACTTTCAAGTATGGCAGTTAATTTAATAAATAGAAATTGATAGTGTATTTTTTTCATTAAACTATCAACTATGCAAATTAAATACTTGTTAAGATTGTCATAACTAATATTACATTGTTATTAAATTGATCATTTACTTTAAATCAACATATAGGATAATTTAGTTCTTTTTTATTATTCAACCTACAAACATACATCAATTGGTTACTTTTCAATATTCTTGTTAGTGAATATAATTTAGTTAATAAAATATTGTTATTAAATTATTAATGGACACATAATGACAATTTAGTACTTTTTCATATCTTTATTTTTTTATTGAACTATTTAATTTTTTCATGATTAAATTGTTAATCGTATATATATTTTGAAAAAAAAAGTGACTTTAATATTTTTATTGCATTAGGACTAATAATTTTTGTTGTTAGGATTTTAATAAGGATATACAAATATAGATTGCTTTTAAATTGCTATTATTTTTCTTTCTTCTGGAACTCTTTTTATTTAAAAAAAACTTATATTCATAATTCTTGTTGAAATTTGAAAAGCCTAATTCATCTCCAAAAGTTATCTTGAGAGAGGAGATAATTGACTACATTCACACTTTTTTATGTGAGATTCTTGACACACTCCCTTAACTTAAAGTAGTGTTGGACATTAGCTGGGTATATAGGGCAAAGGAATAGAATTGAGTACCGCCGCAAACTATCGAGATAAATGGGTTTTGATATCATGATGAAAGGCCTAACTCACCCTAAAAGTTAGCTTGAGAGGAGAGATTTGCACACTATTATAAATTATTGAATGCATTCTCACTTGTTCGATACGAGATTCTTGACAATTTTTTTAAAAACTACACAAAATTGGAAATCCAGGGAGAATTCAGATTAAAAAAAATTATTAGACCTTGCTAAACTTCATTTGGTCTTGGAGATTCATATTTTGGCATAAACATTGTAATATTTTCGACAAACGTTACTTCTGTGATTTCATTTTCTAAATAAATGCCAAGTAAAACAGAGCTTAATATGGTAATCAATTGACCTATTGATTACAGTGCAATATAGTTATTTAGTCACATGTCACAAAACCACAGAGAAAGAGAAATCTCATAAAAGTAAGTGCTCATGACATAAATACCATGAGCCGTTTCTGGTTGTGTTGGAAACGGCTGCTGACGCCAAACTTCATAGAATCAAGAGCCGACTGTTCTTGGAAGCTTACAAACAAAACGTATAGGTGTAGGAAAATATCAATCATTTTAAACAAGTCATAAATAGAACAATCATACGTTGGACATATGACTGCCATGCAGTGCTTTGGCGGTTCTAATAGTGAGTTTTTCCGCAAAGAGGCTTTAGCTTTACCGTTAAAGTACAAAGTACAAGCCCATTCTCACGTGGACTTCATCCTTTTTACCATAAATCACAATCACATTTTCTTTGCCCCAAACCTACTTGGATCTCATACGACTTCACTTATCTTTTATCTCAAACAAACATAACTCAACTATTAGACACTAATAAGAATTTAAATACAATGAAAATGTAACAGTTAGAATCTAATTTCAGTATTATTGCATCTAAAGCAATTTATAGGTAAAAGGATCTCACATTATGTAGTACACAACTCATTCCCTGATGCTTTAAAAGGTTCGATGTTATTAACTTCTTTCAGGCATGGAATTCATCAACATTAAGGAAATGAGTAACAATCACACAATGTTTGTTTTTTAATAAAAATGAAAAATCAAAGAGGAACAGAAATACCAGTTACGTTACCTTTGCAAGGTAAGACACTACTTGACATTTATTTTTTGTTGTATATGTAGAATTGAGATAAGAAATATTTTCTTCGTCAACTTGTGAAATTCATTTCTGATAATGCAACAGGAAGTTAAGGCAGAGAAGCCTGTAACTTATTCAATGTATCTGAACTCCCAAACGACTACGACAGTCTGACATGAGGCAGGATTGGAATTAAAAATCAAGGAATAACACGAAAGTTATACAAAACGAATATACAGATTTACATCATCAAAATTTTGAGTTCGAATTCTCTGTCTAATTTTATGTTGACTTATTTTATCTCATAAATTTCAACGATTTATTTATGTGAGTCTCACGTGGATCTCGCATAAATGAACACGGGACTTATATAAATGAATGATTGAGTTCATGAAACAGAATAAGACATCATAATATTAAACAGAGAATTATATCTCCAAAATTCCACTGTGGAGCCTTTCCTGTTAAAAATTTGAAACAGAAAACAAATAAATGACATAGACAAACAAATAAAAGAAATTGGGATGGAAGAGTTATAATTATTAACAAATGCATTCACCTCGATCTCTAGTTGAAGGAGAACATTCTAAGATGAGGATCGACAGCCAGGCCCGCACCTTCATACAATGAGTCGTACATTGCGTTTGGAATGATTCTGTTAAAATATATATCATCTACTTATTTGATTTGTGCTTCGATTTGAAACTGAATCCCTAAGTTGAGTGTCACAGAGCAGTACCGATGCTGATTATCAGCTTGACTCGATATGACCCGTCCAATAGCTGCACAATTAGGGTTGCCGTTTTCTATCATGGCTGGAGTTGGTGCTTCCCTCTACACAACAAGAAAAGAACCTTAAGATTGGGTTTTGTGTTATCAGATGACAAGTACTTGATGAAACCTTGGGATAAGGCACCCGTGATGCTATATATATTACCACTACCTCTTTCTTGCAGTTCCCTATTCGAAACCAATATTTGAAACAAGGATTTGTGTTACGACAACTATATTTGGTTGACACTTGACTTATACATAGATCCACCATTTAAAGAGACTAAGGCATGCCAATTGCCAAGCGAAACTGATAAAAGATACCAAATACCTCTCTAGGTATTGTCTGGGCTGTGTTCCGCGTTGGTCCTTCAAAATTTATGAGGAGAGAACTTCCCTGTTACAGAACAAAATAAGTTAAAGCTAAAATTGGCGTATGTATGATATGAGCAAGCAAGAGTTTTACTTGTTGATGGTGAGCTGCGTTCGCAATCGCAAGCAGACTCTCGAGTTGAGCGGTCAGGGCATCTCTTGTCATTGTTGGCGGCGACACACTGACCTGTGCTTCTTGTTGATCTATCCGATTATTCCTTCCCCTTCCCCTTCCCCTTCCCCTTCCGATTCCGATTCCGATTCCGGTTCCGCTTCCTCTTCCTCGCCCCCTTCCACTTCCCCTTCCCCTTCCTCTTCCCCTGTTAACCAAATTCGCTTATTCAGACATCGACCAAACTATTCCTAATGTATATATAGGCTCTTATCTCCAAACTCTAAATCTTGAATACAGTACGTAAAAATTGTGCTTGATGGCATATAATATAATAATAAGCGAAATGTAATTCGATATTGTATGATTTAGTTCGCGAGTACAAAATACTGATTGATACCACTAAAAAGGTATGATTTATTCAATTCTTCATCTTTTTAAATCAAAATTATTCTATCAATTAATTAAAACAATGAATATTTTATATATTATAAAAAACTAAAGTAGTAATCATTTTTATTTTTTAATTGTGTTGAATATTCCTATAATATGTTAAGTTTTAATTAAAAATTAAAATTAAAAGCTTCATTTACAATCATTACTTAGATATTGAAATAAAATTTGACGACTAATTTAAAATTATACAAAAATATAAAAAACAACTTTTTTTTCCCTTATAAATAGTTTGCGATTGTGTGCACGTAAACTGAAATGTTACAATACCTGGAAGCAGCGGTAGAGTTGGTGACTTCTTGCTGTGGACTGGTCACAGCAGTCTGGATATCGTGCCCTTGAGCAGATGATTGTTGACCCCTGAATATTCAGGAATTATTAGGATGATCGTATGTTAAATTAAGACCTTTCTTTTCTCTAACCATACAATCACCAATTATAAATGGGAATTCAGAACTTCATGTTAAGGTGTTATTGGCGAAACGAATGTGGATAATGACGATAAGCTTCTAAGTTAAACAGGAAATAAAACCTTACGTGTATGCATTCATCACTGATGATCCGAGTTGAGTGGAGCTTCTCTGCTGTGGAGTGACTGCAGTATTGGCTGTAGGATTCAGTGCTTGTTCCCACTGTCCATACAAATTCTTAGTTCTTGAAACTTGATTAAGCTGTTGCTGGTGATTGTTTGATACTTGCCAAGACCTATACGCAAAAATTATCTAAGGCACCAGGATTTTGTTTGTCTGCACTTTTATGCTCTGTTACTTTTTCATGGAAAATGACAACGTCGGAGCATATTAACAACGTCAAGCAAACTATTTCACAATAAAAAAATGTCGCCGTTGAAATACCTAGGAGTGGACGAGGAGGGATTGTAAGACTGGAAATCCAATATGCCACTTGTCACTGGAATCTCTGTTCTCGGCCTAATTTCATGATAAACCAAAAAGAAAAGGTCATCATCAAAAATATGAAATTGAAATTATGCTTCCTAATTTATTGGACTGCATACCTTGGAGATAAAGGAATTGTTGTTGTTTGACCATATCTAACGACTGGAAGAGGTGGAGCTTGATAATTTTGGTTTATGAACTGCCGGGTCCTATGTATATATAATCAGAAGAACTTAATTAGGTAATAACCACATCATCTTATTATTATTATTATTATTATTATTATTAAAGAATATGAGATGTATGTTTGGATTGGATCGGGGCTAACAAAAAATACCACGTCTGAGTGGTTGGTGCAATCGAGAAGCGGCGCTGCGGACTATAAGCACTCGTCCGTCGTGGGAATTGATTATAAGTTGGCAATCTATCCATGAACGTCTGGTGCCTAATTAATTACAAATAATTTGGATGTTTACTGTTGCTATTAGAAGTTGTAGAGAATTGTGAAATTCATAATTAATAATTCACACATATAAAAACTTTTGTAACATATATTTTAATTTTTAACTCAGCAAACCAACTACGAAGAGAATAAAATGTGATGCGGTATTAATTTATCCTACTAATTATGAAATATATAATTGCTTCATCTCGATTTACCTCCAGGGAACTGAAGGTCGCAGCAGGGAGTTGGATTGCAGCCTGTTAGCTGGCACAATTTGGTGTTGCTGGGTCCTAAATCAAAGTTATAAAATTTAGAAATTATATTTTTACGTTTTTGGTTTTTCGTTTCCAAGAACGGATGAGTATTATGCAATAAAGGTAACAAATTAAATATGGAAAACGGTACCATACCATGCTGAAGGCAAAGGCAATCTGCTTAAAGCAGAAGTGCTGCCACTGCCACTCATGAGAGGGACCCGATTGCCTGACTGTTGGGTCATCGTAGATGAGGACGATCTTCCATTTAGAACTCCCGTTGACCCTACCTGCTGATACTAATCATGTTTAACTCCGTCAAAAATAAAGATCCTGTGGAAGAAACTTAATCCATAAAGTCGAAAATCAGTTTCAGTTAACTGCCTATTATTCTAGTCATTATTAAAGATAACCATTATTTGTACTTGCCTTTATTTTTTCATTCACATCAAATGTATTGCAGTGCTTTCTTTTAAAGGCTTTTATTAGCAAGCACCTAGACATGGAACTTGCAGGAGAATAAGATACGAGATATTTACTTACAGAGGGTTGAAGAAATGAAGTTGTGTAGTGAGGTGCTTGCTGAGTATTATTAGTCCTCGTCAAACTGCTAGTCATTGTCATATTCTGGCCGAGTTGATTTCCAAAAGGATTGGGACTTACAGTGACTGGAGTACTCCACTGAGGCCTAAAGTAACAATATGAAAAATCAACATGTCAAGATTATGTTATGCAATGAAGTTGGTTGTCGAACAACAAAATATACCAAGAAAGTAATGAAGAGTCTCATACAAGAAAAAATCAGTTTGGTGGAATGGAGTTTGTGATTGGGAACTAGGCATTGTAGTTGTATTCATCATCCAGCTGCTTTCATTCTGAAACAACTGAACCGTTGTCTGAGGGTATGCTCGTAATGGCCTTAGTATAGGAACTCCTAATGAGCTACTTGATATGATTGGTCCCATGTTTGATGGGGTTGAGGATAGAGAAGGGCGTTGTCCAGAGTTTCTATGATGACTGTAGGGCTCAGCTCCTCCGAAGATTACTGGATCCAATTGCAACTGTGCCTGATGGGTATAATACAGACAAAAGTGGAAAGTTTATCCCAACATCACAATCTTGTTTGACAAAGACGACAAGATTATTAATTCATGTTACACATTCCAGTACGTAATCCTTGTTTACCGAAGAAGTATTCGAGATATGAACTTCGTTGCTTAAGTTTCCAAGCAACTCAGTCTGAAATACAGAAATCATTAATAAGGTGCTAGAAAATTTCGACAACAAACAGTATTCATTTATTCTGACTAGAGGATATTACAAACAGGCCATTCAATATTGTTTATTGGAGTCAACTTTGTAAGTTAAGGATTCAAACTTTACTTTGATTCATTTTGATCTAACCTATGCTTACTCAAATTTATAACATTTAAGAGTTTGAATTGAACAATTTTTAATTTCTATCTGAATTGATTTTAGATATAATATAATGCATTTTCAATTTTAATAGGCTAGGCTATGCCCAGTTGAATTTCGTCGAACACCAAGTGTCGAATTTTTTTCAAAATTCTTTTTTTTTTTTAAACGCCTTAGAACGAATACTTTGTATTTTGATGTTTCTATGTAAAAAAAAAAAAATCCAGTTCCATAGTGTACCAGAGTAATGCTAGTGATACTAACATCAAGCGCTAGAGAAATTCTTTGTAAAAATGTTTTAATGAAAAAAAAAACTCATTTTAAGTGGAGATTTGAGCGTAGTACTTAATTGATGTTAGCATTACCGTGAGCAAAAAGAATAATTTGAAACCTTCTACCTAATTTTTAGTACCTAAAGTAGAGCTAAGGAATGGAAGTGATTCTATACCTTTGCGGCCAGGTCGTGGGGATGGATTGTCCCAGTTATTGAAGAAGCACCAACCAAGGGTGCAGCCGTATCCAATGCAGCACACACAACTAAAGTATCGGATGTTCTTGCAGTCGTGTCTGGAACCAAGTTCCTCATCATCCACGCTGACAGTTCCGCATCATCATTTCCTTCTTCAGATAGTTCCAGGTTCTCCTGCTTACAATAACCAATATATATATATATTTAAGCTTGATAGATTTTATCTTAAACTAAGTAAGAATGAGAATAAGCAAGCAAAACTACAATACCATTGTTGAAAACATTATCTCAGGTAAGTCCACTGGAGAACCAAAAGAGAATAGTGGAGTATCTTGTTGGACCGTTTCCTGATGTTCCATTACAGGAGTCAAAGAACCCTGAGCCGGTTCCGTCAGGTTTTGATTTACTGCATGCGAATTGCTTCCACATGACGATGATCCCAGTACTCCGATCTCCGGCTGCGGTTGCTCAGTAGTCTACAGGAAAAAATGAGGATAGGATTATTAGGCTGTAGGAGACTATCTGGCAAAGAAACCATCATATGCATGTGATTGGGAATTTTTTTTACATGGAAATGCCTATAAGGCTCTATGCACGCCTCCTAAAAGAATACAAGGCAAACACAACTGCTATACCTTTCCAGAACTGCTATATAAGCACCAACGACATAATTATCGCATTCGCATCATACCTAGAAAACGAAAACTACCAAAAGGTGACGAACAGATTTTTACCATGGACTATTGTCACGTACACTTAAATTTGCAGCTATTTGATAAGATGGAAAGATTTGAGTGAAAGAATCTTCTCCATCATCCATCATTATGCTGAAGTCAACGTCAAAGTCAAATTGGAATTCTTCTAGGTTTGAAGACGAATTAGGATCCATCGAAGTCTGTGCACATTAAAGAACAAAGGATACGGAGATTTACTTTCAGATGTAACAAAAATAAGTAAAGGTGTCTGAATACACCAAATTAAGATTAGCATAAAAATTTAGAAATGAGGAAGAAAGTAAAGTAATTAAAGAAAAAAATAAAGCTGAAAAAAAGAAGTTTTTAACGATTATTAGAATCTGTTGTTTTTTGGGGCAATAAGAGGTTGTACACTTGGACATATCAACAAATTAAATCGGAGTTTTATGGACATTAAATGAATGTTGTTCGACACCGAACAAGTCAACTAAGTCATAACACTCTTATGGACATTAAATAAGTCGAACGAGTAATTGTGGAAAAGAAAATCTTGTGAACAAATACTTATATTTGCCTGCAGATTTCTTAGACGCAGAAAAGTAATTGAACATCGTCTGGCCTGATTACGTATAACACCAGTAATTATGAAGTAAGAGAGATGAAGTCACAAGGATTAGTAAATTTGATTTTGGTTTTCTTTGTTTTGAAACAAAGTTCTAGTCTTTCCTCTTCAAGACTCAGTTAGCTGACTCGAACCAGAAATGGTTAAAGTGAATAGTACCTTATCTTAGAACGGGCTTTCCTTGGGAGAAATCAAAATAGAGTTAAAAATCAAGCATGCAAGAATGCCCATGATAAAATTGACAAAAAAGGAGGAGTTTGACAACAACAGGCCCACGATCTCTTGTCAAAAGGCGAAATTTGAGAAGGAAATCAAATCCTAATTCATTCAATTTCACAAGACGCTGTAAGTCCGAACACGATAAAAACCATCTGTTTCCTAAGCCATTTACTTGCTTTGCCTGGGATGACTAATTTGAACTGCATCCTAGCTTGCTTCTGTACCGAATGTGTTACATACTTTTCAATTAAATAGATATAGACACCTGCACATATAACTTTACTAGTGCTGAAAAGAAATGGAAAATATTAATCAGTGAGAATTCATGTGGATGAAGCAAAACCATACTCAAGATTTGAAGATATTGAAAAGAAAAACTTATAACCGTCCAAGATTGGTTTACTTCACTACTAATCTCTAACAAATACAAAAAGATTTGTCTATCGACAAAAAAAAGAGTACTAATCAAAAGAAAATGGTTAGATACCAATAAATCACTTAATGGTTGTGAACAATTAAAGAAAGTGAGACACATACTCTCTTTGGAACTATGCTCACCTTTGATCTTGATGCACAAGGTCACTCAGAGATGGTTAGATCGAGTTGAAAACGAGGAGACTATGTAGCTGTTGGAGTTAAAAGGCTAGTGTTTTAAAAAAGATAGAAGAAGACCATGGTGATGTTACTTATGTTTGGGTGGAAGGTGGGAATTGAGAACAATGTCTATGTTCTATGAGGTGCACTTTGGACCATTATTTATAGTTGAGACGCTTTTATGTGAACAAATTGTTAGGTTATTCAAATCTCACAAATTTTTAATTTTATCTTTTTTAATGTTTTTTTTAATATAGATGAATCTATTTATAAATTTTAAAGCAGAGAAATGGACAAAGTTAAAACATATATTGATCTTAACTTAAAAAAAGTTAATTGTACTTTAATTAAAATTAAATAGTAAAACTTTCACTCCAAAATCTTTCACGCAAACCAAGAAGAATGCGCGCGAAAATAACA
This sequence comes from Erythroxylum cataractarum, assembly GCA_024703695.1. Classification (NCBI taxonomy): domain Eukaryota; kingdom Viridiplantae; phylum Streptophyta; class Magnoliopsida; order Malpighiales; family Erythroxylaceae; genus Erythroxylum; species Erythroxylum cataractarum. The sequence continues at coordinate 19,618,808 of JANJEY010000006.1, forward strand.
AAAATTTGAATAGTAACAATATACATTAATGTTACCTTAATCATAGAAAGTAAACTTTGATAATGTAATTAACATAATCTAGACAACTAAGTTTCTTTCTATGAAAAATTATGGTTGCTTAGTTTAACCGTTAATGGATTCTAGCTTGTAGTGTTGCAAGAAAAGTAATGTCATGTTCATTTATGTTGTTTGATGCAGCTATTCATTTCTATCAATTAGGAAGAGTGTCACATGTAGCCGCATCTTTTTTCTTACAAAGCCGTATGTTTTATCATATTAGTTCAATGGTTGTTTCACGTATTATTGAGTTTCACAAGAGAAAAAACGGACGAAATGACCTTTAAGCACAAGAAAAGGAACATCATCGTTGTTTTTGTGCCACCAGAGATGAAATGGCAGTTCGAAAACATTTAAGGAGTCTTAACCATTTTCTTTGCAGTCTACGGAGTTGAGAAACTGCCATAGTAATGGTGGTTTTGGCACTATTAGACTCAACTCAATATTAGAGTTTAAACAGGGTGGCAAATGGCAACGAACACTCCGATGACGGCCACCCGTGTCGCTTGCATGGCAGCCATTTACAAGACTTAGGATTGACACGTAATTACTACAAAACCAAGGACGACGTTAATAAGTAATTAAAGAGAGTGGTTAAAAAGATTTAAGGCTTATTAATTACTATACAAAAGACAGAGAGTCAACTTCTTCTTTTAACCCTGAAATAGAGTGACATGCGAAACTGCGATTGGTTGACCATTAACCCTGCAAGTCTGAACTACTTCAATCTCATGAGTGCGCCCTTATCCTGAATGCCACAGTTATAGTTCTCTTTCCGAGGACAAATTCACGAATGGGGTGCTAGGAATTTAAGACAATGAAACAAACCATTTTCCAAATGTAAACCCTACTTTGTTTACCTTAATCATGGTCAGTCAAGACTCAAGAGAATCTCATTTTTTAAGCAATGTAGACGCACTGTGTTAATGTAAAGAGGATCTGTATAAAAAACAGGTGGTTATCTCTTTTTGACCAATCACTACATTATTCAAGCCTTGCGTTTCATAAAAAATCTGAAGTATAGTGCATCTTCTTCTATTGTCAACCTTATTATTTTGGTATACTTTTCCTCATGAATGTCTGAGACAGCCATTCTAAAACAAGTGATTGTCTATGCCACAGGACAAGCATGGCGAGAATGTAAATAACTTTGACAAAATTAGAAATACAATTTAGTAGTCAAAAGCCAGCACATGGTAGTTTGTTGAGATATTAACATTGGCATTGAATTAAATGCGGTTTTTGTAAGTATGTAACTAGTTTTCAAGTATTAATTATTTCACTCCGTTCTTTGAAACATTTGGAGTGAAGTGAATTAGTACACTCTCTTCGTATGGACAATAGGCAATAGCCGCAATGCTTCACGGACTAGTTAAATGGCGTACTCTTCTTGCACAAAACTAACGGCTCTACTGAAGACTCGGTAAATTATTCTAATTAAAATATTGAGTTTATCATGTATAGGTTTAATATTGCTTAATTTGTACTAATTTGGTTTATTAACTCTACACCAACCAACTCCACGTATTAGCACAGATACTGAGGAAATTGAGTGTATCATGCATCGATTTCTTTCTTATTTATCGTCATTATTATTAAATTGTTGGATTATTAGCTACGTTTTAGTTCTTATAGTACAATTTTTTACCCGTTAAGCTCAAAATAGTTGAGGTTTTAAGAAAAAGACTCTGAACCCATGTGTGTACTGTGACAGCTTCAGTCCATGGGAAGCATTGGCCAGAGTTTTTATGGGCCCGTTTGTAAGCGCCATTTGCCCAGTAATGGAGAATGTCAGAACTTTGAACATTATCGACCCATATAGCCCAATGAAGCGACTTGTCCCACGCTCTAGGATTCTTAAGATCAAAGCCCATAATTTGTTTTATATTGAAAACGAAAACATGCAAGTAGAATTGACAATGACAATGATTTTTGATCTAAAACTTGATAGACAATAAGAAGTTTAGAGAAAATAATATAACAAGAATATGTTTTGAAAAGGAGCTTCAGTCTTTGCGCAAAGTGATTGAATACCAGTAAATAAGATAGGACGGAAAAACATACAATTATTTGTCTATTCTCTTCTAATTAATGTATCCTTGTTTGGCAATCTTTCATCTTATTGCATTGTAACTCTATATCAAATTATAGTTTCAAATTCCTTTTTTTCTTCACAAAAATATCATATCACCTTAATAATTTTCATTTTTATAATTAAGTTGAGAAGAAGAATAATTTATCATTCTATGTTAATATTACTCTTATTTTAATATTGTATAAACTCTTTGTATTACCATGTGACTACAATTTAGTCCAAGAGGTTTTCCGGTGACAGTCAAAATTAAGCAGAACATGTCCTGCAACCTATACAAAGCGAGGAATCCGGTACACTAAAGTTGATGTCATAATATTTTATAGGTTATTTTACAAAAATATCAATATCATATTGCAATTAATTAAGTACAAATTAACTATTAGTTAATCAAGCTATAGAGGAATTGAATTACGAACAAAAAACAATGAGAGATAAGAAATAACTTAATTAATAAATTAGATAATGTGAATTTATGTATCGGATAATTCAGTCGGTGAATTTGGAGGATACAGATGGAGAACACGTGATTCATCGATTTAAGAAGCTAACATGGGCGAGAGGGTCGGCTGTAGAATTTGGTTGTGTACCAAATAACAAATAGAACAACAAATAATATTCTTATTCTTAAAGCACGCATACCGATGCGAGACCGAGAGTGATGTTTTGTGTTTTTCTTTCAACCTTTATAACGCGTTAAGAATAGAAAAGCCCTGCGTGGATGGACCGCTTTTTTCCAAACCCTATCATCTCCTCTAAATTAATATTTCCAAACTGGTCAATAAAACTTGTCTGAAACACCAAATTATCCAGAAAAGACTTAAATACAGAAAACCTAAACTAAGCATGCCAACCCAGAAAAGAAAATTATAGAAAAAGTTGCCATCAACAAATCTAAGAAAGATTTTGTTTTCTGGGAATTGGTTATTCAGTCTTTTTCATTCTTCAATTCTTCGGATCTTTCTCATCTGATGTGCTGGCGTGCATGCAGGAGACTTTGCTTCCCCTTGCAAAAATTTCTTTGCTTTTGTTCTTTTTGGTAAAATACATTTTATGAGAACAAGCAACAAATGTATTTATTCCAAAATTAAGCACTGCAAAATCGTTACCTCTGTAACTGTATGAATTTGGCTGCCAATTTGCCAACGACCCAAAAATATACACGTCATAGTAAGGATTAATTGATTATAAAGATATTTTGAAAAACGGATATAGAACTACAGCAGAAGCAACATTTATCTGCCAAAAAAATTGTAGTTAAAAGTTCAAAATCGTTGCTAAATTCTCACAGTGGAAAACTATAGGTAACATTTTTTTGCTAATTGTTACTAATAGTTTTTGCCTATGTTTTATTTTCGTAGCTAAAAATTATTGACGACTTCTTGAGTAATCGTCACCATTACATTTGGCTACACTTTGTTTTTTCAGCTAAAAATTATTAACTACCTTTTTTTTAATGTAGCCAAAAGTTTTTAACTATGTTTTCATAAACGTAGCCAAAAGTTTTTAGTTGCGTTTCTGAAAACGTAACCAAAAAGTTTTACTTATGTTTTTAAAAAGTAGCTAAATATTTTTAGCTGTGTTTTTGTAAAATATAGTCAAATTTTTAATATACATTTTAACAAATATTATACCATATTATTTATAATTATTTGTGATATTTTAAATCCATATTATCATATATAATATTTATATTTTTTTGTTAATTTATTATACAAAAAAATAATTAATTTGAAACATTGTATACAAAAAATAAAATATCATTAAATTTGTTTCTGTACAAGATTTTAATTACAACTTTAAACATACTTATATGGGAAATAATAAACAAAAAGATTAGTTTACAAGATATAATACAAATCACTCAACCTCGTTTTCATCTTCACCTCTTTCATAATCTAAATCAGGTTTTTTTTAGGTACTTTTCATGCTTGGCTAACTTTTTTTTTACTATATTGTAATTTACCCTTAAGCGACTTGCTTTTTTCTTCAAAATATTAAACGTATGTTGCTCTTAATGAGGATAAAACAATTACCTTAGGGTTAAACCAAAGACCTTTGATATATCCGGATCGTAGTTACAAATGTCTTTCATATTTGCCTCATTTTCATCAAATATTGATATTTGCATAAACTATTGCATCTTATTCTAAAATAAGGAAACATAAAACTAATATTAAATGCAAATATTATTAGTTAGTACTACAAAAATAAATTTAAAGCAATTTTTATACTTACATAATTACTTTACACTTCTTTAGACATCCAACATTGACTTTCCTTCCAGTGAGTGGGTTGTCTATATAGTTTCTTTTCAATCTATTTAATTAAAAATAATACACAAAAAATAATATATTGTTTATTAATAGGATTACAACTTGTAAATAAAGATATCACATATTCATTTCGCATGACAATAAATGATTTGGAGCTTTGGTTGTGAGAAATTTTCACTTTTCCTTTGTTCACTGAATAAACTCAGGATGAGAAACCCATGTGAAACATTACTTGTATGTCTATGAAATTATCATTGTAATGATTGTATAAGTGATTCTTTGACTTGAGGTCACCAAAATTATCTTGTATAGAGATTGTTATATTTTGATACTACTTATGATCTATTTAGTTATAAGACTTTTAATCGATAGTCATTGGATGTAGTATAAACTATATAGAGGTAGTTGAGTGATCAAGATATGATTCATCACCCAAAAGTAATTAGGAAGAACGTTTTGTTGTTCTTAATTAGTATTGATTCGGAAAATCTTTGGTCAAGGTAGAATGACATTTTGTAAATAGTTTATAAATGTTATTAATTAAATCAACAACTAATGACAAAGAACTAATTTGATTGGACTTAACATAGAGTAGGCATTAATTTCATGCTCCATATTTAATCGAAATATTGTATGATGAAATAATTAAATTATATGAAAAAAATCACGCACAGAAAGATTAGTCAAAACTACTTTAACATTTCTAAATATTTGAGTAGTCATGATGCGTTGTTAGACTTTAATTTTGATTTGTGATTATAAATTGCTTAATTAGAGAATTAAAATGAGTTTTAATTTATCTAATTCTAATTCTAATTCTAATTATGAATTATATTTATAATTTATAATCATTGTCATCATATTTGGGAACCTAATGAGTCTTACATATATAATGAGTTTAAGAGAACAAAGTTAATTTAATCAAGTTGGACTTGATTGTAAAGTTTGAGAAACTTTATAATTAAATATGAGATATTTAATAAA
>JANJEY010000006.1:19649578-19661603 GCA_024703695.1 Erythroxylum cataractarum
ACAAAACGAAATGCAATTAGGCTTACCAGAAATTGCTCCAAATCTGTTGAAATCCTCAAGAATGAAAAGCCTTATTGTCCTCTTCTTTCTCCTAAGCTTCTATGGCACTCTCCTCTCCTCTTCTTACTCTTTCTTTTCTAATTCCTTCTAATTCTTCCACTTAAGCCTAAAGGGATGGAAAATGACTAAATTGCCCCTCCTAGCAAAGCCTTAACCTCTCCAACTTAAATGATCTTCCTAAAATGCCCTCAAACATTTTTACCCCTTATTATTCTCACTTAAACACAATAAACTCAACTTAATCTAAACTTCCATAAATACCTTCAATTTAATCAAACTAAGTCATAATCACACAATCAACAAAATTCATGCTTAATAACATCAATAAAAAAAATTCAGAGCCCAACAAGGTGTACCAGAGTCAAATGGTAGAATATGAAAGGGGATACAATGGAATAACTTAAGGATAGAGAAGAATGGAAATTGGAAGGAGATGCTAACCAGATGTGAGAGAGAGTAGTAACTCTTTTAAGGAATACATTTAAAGAGGTCTTAGGTGTTTCTAAAGGTCCTAGGGATAATAAGATGAAGTTTTGGTGGTGGAATCAAGATGTACAAGAAAAGACTAAGATCAAGAAGGTTGTCTATAAAGTTTTATTGGATAGAACCATAGAGATAGAGAGGATAGTTAATAGAGACAGTTACAAATAGGTAAACAAAGAGGTGAGGAAGGTAGTCTCAAAAGCTAAAAGCTAAGCCTACAAGAAATTATAACTTCGATGGGAAACTAAAGATGGAGAAAAGAATATATTTAAGTTAATAAGAGCTAATGAACAAAAAGCAAGAGACTTAAATCAAGTTAATTATATAAAAGATGAAACAGAGCAGGTGCTTATGATTGACAATGACATTAAAAGAAGATGACAGAGATACTTCAATAACCTTTCTAATAAAGGCATAGAGGATAACATATCTTTAAGTGATCGTAGTATGTACGAAAGGTATCATAATTTTACTTTCTGTCGATGGATCACAAGGGAAGAAATTAAAATATCTTTGAAAGATATGAAGAGTTGAAGGGTCGTAAAGTCTGATAAGATACCTATAGAGGTATGAAAGAGCCTAGGAGAAGTGGGTCTTAATTGGCTAGTCAATATTTTTAACTTGATCCTTAAGTTTGCCAAAATGTTAAAGGAGAGGAGACTTAATATGTTAATTCTTCTATATAAAATCAAAGGGGACATTCAAAGTTGTAACAACTATAGAGGAATTGAACTACTTAGTCACATAATTAAGTTATAGAAGAAGGTCATTGAGAACAAAGTGTGAAAGGATGCACCTATCTTGAAGAACCAGTTTGGTATCATACCAATAAGGTCCTCAATAGAATGTAAAATTTTAGAAGATTAATAAAATATTACAAGGAAAGAAAACGTAACTTACACATGACTTTTATTGACTTAGTGAAGAATTATGACAAGGTACCTAGGGAAATCATGTGAAGATGTTTAGAAGTTAAAAGAGTTCCTATGAAGGTGTAAAGACTAGAGTATAGATGATAGGAGGAGATATGTATCATTTTTTATTGATATTGGACTACACCAAGGCTCCTTATTGAGCCCCTTTCTATATACAGTAGTGATTGATAATCTCACTAAGAATATCCCAGGGGATATGCCTTAACGTATAATGTTTGTTGTTGATATTATTTTAGTGGATGAGATCAAAGAGGATGTTAAGTAAATGAACCTCGCATTTTTCTTTTGGCATTAAGAGATTTGTGTTTTAAAGAAGGGAAGATATAAGTTCCAAGGATGTTGACTTCGGCTATTACCAAATAATAAGAATTCATCTCTATAACATAAGTGCCTACCAAATTCTTCTTTCAATATCCTTCTTCTTAAATAATTCTTCATATTTAGAGATATTTGTTGTTAGTTCATATAAATCATGAAATTATATACCCCAATTTTTTTCCACGATTTAATATAAATACCCGTTTGAGCTAATTTCATACATTTGGTCTCTAAGAGTGCAAAACAATATCGTCTTCTTATCTTCTTGAGCCGTGTAATGAGCAAGTCCAAACTCTCTCCACTTTTCTAAGTAACTCTAAATAGCTCAGTTATACTAACTTTAGGCTCAGTTTGAAGAGATTGAGTATGAAACAATCTTTTCATTTAAGTTCAGGAAATGATAGAATTCCTAGGAAATAAAACATAATAGGAGAAGGTTGTACCTATTAATAAATTTGGAAATATCCTTAACATAATTATTAAAGTTTTCTTAATTGGATAATTGTCAACATTGTATGGTGAATCAAACAATATTCTCAATGGTTGATTAGCTATCTTCTTTAGAAAACAAGTTAAATTCAGGAATTCTATAACTATGAGGATAAGGATTCTTATGGTTAACATACTTTGGATCAATTTATAGAATTGTTGGTGCCAAGTTGTCTCAAACCAAGCCCATACATTTTCTGAACTGCTTATTTGATAGCTTCCATATTGACTTATAGTCTCATTTACGTATAGGGGAGGGGGTGGAATATAGGATTATGCTTTATAGCTGCAATGTTACCCACTAAACCATATTGTGGTCTATTAGCTTTAGCCTCCACACCAAATCCTTTCCTACATAAAATTTGGGGCCTAACTGTTTTTCGAGCAATTTTAGGATTAATGCACAATGGTTGCACAAGAACATTCTCTCTTTTATGAGGAGAGACTTATCTTTCATCTACAGAGCAAGTAGTTATAAGGCGATTGTGCTCTCCAACTTCCATCGCATCCAGAGTACGAACTTGAATTTTCCTTTTGACTTCAAGAGATTTGCACTCTAAAGAAGGGCAAGTATAAGTTTCTGGGATGTTGACTTCGACTATTGCCGAATCATAAGAATTTGTTTTTATGACATAAGCGTCTACCGAATTCTTCTTTCGATATCCTTCTTCCCTAAAAATTTCTTTGTATTAAGAGACCTTTATTACTAGGTCTCATAAAATTTCATGCCTTAATTTTTTTTTTATTTTTTTGCACAATATGATATCAAGACCCTTTGAGCTAATTTCACATATTCAGTCCCTAGGAATGTAATACGACATCAAATTCTAATGTTCTAGAATGGTGTGATGAGCTTATCCGTACTCTCTCCACTTTTCTGAGTAACTCTAAATAGCTTAGTTATACTAATTTTGGGCTCATTTTTTCAAAAAAAGAGTATAAAACATTCTATCCACTTTATTCTAAGAAATGATAAAATCCCTAGGCAATAAATCATATCAGGAGAAGGTTGTACCTGTTAATAACTTTAGGAACTATCTAAGCTTAAAATTATTGAAGTTTTCTTAATTGGCTGATTCTCCACATTGTATAATAAATCTAGCAATGTGCTCAATCGTCGATTAGCCATCTTTACTAGAAAATAAGTTGAATTAAAGAATTCTATAATAATGAGGATAAGGATTCTATGTCATCATAATTTGGATTAGGCTTCTCGAATTTCAGGTGCGAAGTTGTCTCAAACCAAGCCTGTACACTTCCTAAACTGCTTCTCTAACAGCTTTCGTATCAATTTATAGTCTCATTTACGTGTGTGTGGGGGAAGGAGGGAACATAATATAGGATTTTGGTTTATAGCTGCAATGTTACCCCGAAAATTGTTTTGTAGTCCATGAGCTTCAGCCTTCACACCAAATCCTTGCCTACCTAAAATTTGGGTCCTAACTGCCTATTGATCATTTTCAAGGTTAATGCGTAAAGTCATCACATGAACATCCTCTCATTTATACAGAGGAATGTATCTTTTATTTATAGAGGAAGTAGTTATAAGACAACAACACTCTCTAACTTACATCACATCTAGAGTAAGAGCTAGCATTTTCCTTTTAACTTCAAGAGATTTGCATTCTAAAGAAGGGAAAACATAAATTCCTGGGAGGTTGACTTCAGCTATTGTCAAATCATAGGAATTTATCTTTAAAACATAAATTTCTACATAATTCTTTTTGGATATCCTTCTTCCCTGAGAAGTTCTTCATATTCAAAGACCTTTGTTTCTATTTCATAGAAATCGAAATTTCACGCTTAAATTAAATTTCCATATCCAATATTAAGGCCCCTTTAAGTTAATTTTACATATTTGGTCTTTGGAAGTGCAATACGATATCGACTTATCATCTTCTTGAATTGTATGATAAGCATGTCCACACTCTCTCCACTTTGTAACACTAAATAGCTCTGTTAAACTAACTTTGGGCTCTGTCTAAAAGAAATGAGTTTAAAATAGTCTTTTCATTTCAATTTAGGAAAGGATAGAATTCCTAGGCAATTAAGCATACCAAAAGAAGGTTATACTTGTTAATAAATTAGGGAACAATCGGCGAATTCTTCACATTATATAATGAATCTGGCAATGTGCTCAGCAGGCAATTAGTCATCTTCACTAGAAAACATGTAGCTAGGGTTCTACCCTAACTACATGTTGACCATTTTAAGGATTAATGTCAAGAGGTGTCACAGGAACATCCTCTCTTTTATTGGAAGGGATGTATCTTTCATCTAAAGAGGAGGTAGGTATAAGGCGACTGCACTCTCGAAGAGCTACTTTAGTAAGGCAAGAGAATTTTGCCTATATAAATTGTCAACCTTATTTATCAATATCTTGATTGCAACCGCAGAGATCTAGTTGGTTCAATTCTAGAATTTTCGGTTGTGCCAAATTATGGACAACATTTTAGAATTCGAGCATGCTAAGGAAGAACATGAAATCCCAAGCTACTAAAATACGACAATATATTAGAACAAAGATTGAACTAAAAAAACCATTTGATCTCAAGTAAGGGAAAGTAAAAGCTTTGAAATGAATTTAAGACAATAAAAAATAAATACACAATGTAAAGAAAACTGAAAAATAATAACAAGATATTTTGATTGTTTTGGTATGCGAGATTGTGTGTTTTGTCTTATATTGTGATATTGGTAAATTGATATAGTCTTCTTAACTTCAGACAGTTTTCTTCACTTTTTAGGTTGTAGCTGACTTCTTATTACTGTTCTCTTAACTTCAACCTCAAATATCTCTTTTGTAACTTCTTAGCTTCCAACTTACTTCTCGCGCTTCTCCATCATGTTTGTTACTCACTTATAACACTTTCATTCTCTATGTTCTAGACTTCCGCCATCTACAAATCTTTGGTAAACATTTACTAAGCTTTCATATTTTAGGCTCCTTTTACCTGCAGGCTGGATTTTTTTTTTAAAACCTATCAAAGCTTCGCAGTCAGACCCTCTAAACTGATACGTCCTTCTTTTGATGGCATAGACCCTCTGGATTGCATTGTTCTACCAAATTTTCCCTGAGCAACTAATGGAAATGAGGTCCTTTCTTCAGGGAGAAGCATTGAGTTACTGCAAATGTTTATAAAATTATATCTAAGCCAATTTAAGGAAAATTGACTACAATCCTTACACTTAGCCAGCACCTTAATAAACAGTCAATAAAGAGTTTTTGGGTTAGGAAATCTTGATTATGTATACACATGTTATTGGAAATCGACAGGTGTCGTTTGATCATACGCCCCTGTTCTCAAAATAGGGATATCAATTTAGCCATCGTCATACAACACGTGACCATCCAAACGCTTCTTTAACCAAGTTCTTGGTTGCTAAATATCCAAAGTGAGATTCAGATATAGTTGCCAAATCCCAGATGTGGAATTTTTCTTGAGCCTCTTCTGCCTTTTGATGCAATTCCCCTTTTCCCCAACTTTCACACGAAACGATTACATGATCCAATGGCGCCTATTCTTTAAGCGCGGCATGCACAGGTACTGCAAAGATGTAATCGTTAAGGAATTCATATTCGAAAGCATACAAGAAAGACAGGGACCAAACCTTTTGCATCCGAGACTGGAGTAAACAAAAGCAAGTTTGTCTAGACGGATACAAGTGATCAGTTCAGGCATATAAATTCCTAGTCGTCCACCTGGCTATCACGTTAACATCCAAACCGTCTCTCTCAGAACGAGACAGGACAGCAGTTACCATGTCACATTCAACTAATCAAATCGATAATTAAGATACAAGCAACTAAACATAATGTCCGGACCGATGATTTGTTCACGAGTAGAAGCTAATATGACACATCAGGATAAAAAGGTCTAGCTTCCATTCCATTGATATATAGATACAGACTCATGCTAGGTGAACGTGGCACCACAGACATTACTACTCACATCCGTATTGCGATTAAGCTAGCTTAGTTACACACCCTGACCTTCTTACAAGGACGCCATAAATAAACTCACGTAGAAGATTTACATCAGGGTTGAGAAAAAGAAGTAAGCTAGCGGTAGCCAAGGAAATGGACAAGTCCGATGGGGTCGGGAGGGAATAGTCAGGTGCGATGCTGCAGAAGGCTTAGAAGTCATGCCAGCGACAGCAGGTGCAACTGCAAGGGTATTTGGGATGCTCTGCTGCTCATTGGTTGGCAATGAAGTTGGAGATGCACCATTCGATGGTGGCTGAAGGTTGACCTCTGGACTATAACTTGTGGTTTGACCTGCAGTCACAACCTAGAATTAGCATTAAGGTCGATAATCTTTTAAAGAGCATTTAGCCGTTAAAGGGATTGCTAGAAATATTGCCAATACTGCTTCGTTATTCCTCTAAACAAATTCACAGAAGAATAGACTAGATAAAATTAATTATCGAACGTGTAGGAATTCAACAGTCAGAGAATCAATTGAGTACATACTTAGCAAGTGCAGAAGCATTTGTAAAGTTACACGAGTCTTTTAAAAGATAACAGCAGAGAAAATGATTAAATGCTTACAATTGGACTTGGACCAACCCAATTTTCTATTCTCCATATCAAAAACCATGTGATAACCGGTCATGAAATTCTCTGCAAGTACCAAGTAAAAGAAATGTCATGACAATGACCACAAAAAATGTGAAATGACCAGATAACAACAGTAGAGGCCTTTACGTCCAATAATACCATAACCCTCGTCTGTAGGCTGCAGCGGCAAACAGAATAAAGTGAATTCCTGCATTGGAGTCTACATGTTTAGTATTTAAATGAAACAACACTATCGAACTACTACTTTTTGCGTCAAGACAGCCCATGAATTACCCAAGATAAACTTGCAATTCAAAGATTAGATCTTATGGATTTAGTTTATAAAAACAACAATTATTTTGAGATCAATGGGTTGAAGGGGAAAAAAAACATTTAAGCATGGTGATATTGGATAGAGTCATGGCATCAAATTATATGCGTTTTGTAGAAGCTCTGTAAACGTGAGAAGTTCAGTGTAAATAGGACCTTTGCCTGTTTCTTCCCCATCAGCAAATCTCTCACTTTTGTTCCACCTTTTTGGAGACTATACTTGCAAACGAAATGGTACCATGGTTGCACATTTAAAAGAAGATGAGCAAAATTTCGTTTACCTGGTTTTCACCAATAGAATATGTGGGATTATGGACTACAAAGCTCTGGTTGAAGTCAAACAGTAGATGCAAACTAGGGATGCTCTTGAACTTTAACAAACTGTTAATTACAAATCACGCTACTTTAGCTATTGAATGATTCCATAGAAACTGACATATCCATTCAATTTGAAAACCAACCTTGTGTTGTAGCAGTAGTCCCATGGACCATCTGGGAAGCTAATTCTTTTGGCATCCAATTGTTTGTCAAACTATAAAATATAACATGCATCTTAAACCAATGATATAAAAATAGCTGCAAATTGAACAAATTATGTAAATATCTGCACCTCCAACACAATGCCATTATAAACATCAGGCGGAAGAAATGTGAATGATGAACCACTATCGACCATTGCCCTGAACCCAGATTGCTTAAGACAGGAACCACCAACACAGGCGGACTCCACATGCACAAAGTAAGCTACACTGAAACAATTAGCAAACTCATTTCAGCAGCAGCAATAATAATAAACCATCAATAAGGGCAAGACCTAGAATCAGATAATAATTTGATCAAGGTATACATATGTCATACTAATTTCCTTCTACAGGCACAAATGGTGTTGACAGTTGAGAGGCATGCCCTTGGTCACCAAATAAAATTCTCCCTGAACCATTTTCTTCAAAACATAGAGAGAAAGAGTTCCGAGTTAGCCCTGCTCTTGCAAGCAAACCTGGAACAGAAATGTTTCCAGGTCCCAGCCCCATGACACCATCAGGAGCAGCCCCATCCAAATAGCTTCCACTCTGCTTCCTACCACATCTGTGTCAAAACAAAGATAATGAGAAATATAATTAGTTTAAGCATTAATAGGAAGCCAAATCATGGTCTGATAGAGGACCCAATATCATTCCACAGTAAATAGAAACAATGGAAATTCCTGGGGAAAGAATCACCCTATCACGACTGAAGCTTGCACTTTCTTTTGCTTTCCAGGTTCACTTACTGATACCAAATGCAACTTGTCTTCAACTAATAATCCAGAACTTGACGTATTTTGAGAGTCATCGTAGTTGACAATATAAGAGCAAGGCTCCTTTGAACTTCCGCAGATTAAATCTGATTCACATAATTCATGGTTGCAAGGGAGATGCCTACTCGTGCTGGACAAAGATGGTCTATACTCATTTAGGTCTCTATCCTGCACAATACATGCCCCAAATACGAAGGAGCACCTGCCAATCAATTATCGGAATTAAAGGCTAAACTAATTGTGATCTCGTTGTCTAACAACTCCAATAGTCAGCTGAAACAATTACGTTCAAAGTTCTGTTAAACAAATTTAAGTGAAGGTCAACACCAATGACAACAAAAGGGAAGACATCAATGAAAGTTCTTTGTGTATTTAAAAGAGGAAGACATGGTAGAGACCAACATGAAAAGTGGGAGTAGCTAGAAATTTTTCTCCTTAATAGGGATGCGGCTATTTGTATCAAAGACTTTTGTTGTATTCGTAAGTACAAGAAAAAAAACATTTCAAAGGGCAACCAACCTAGGTTGAATAAGAATTTTAGAAAAGCCAAGGAAAATAAAGTGAAAGAATAGCTCGCTAAAACACCTATCCTGCTCCACTTGTAGCACTTCTAAATGGTTAGATATTTCAGGCATCCGTCTTTTGGTAAAAGCCTCCACTAAATTTGAACCAAGAAAATAGAAAGCAAGACGGTCAAGAACATGAGAAGACCAAATGGTATTCCCAAGATAGAAACCTATACACAAGTTAAAACTCATGAAAGATGAACAATGACGATTGGCTCTTTGAAGCTCACAAGAGAAATCATTACACTCTTGTCGGGTGGAACTGAATAAATGCAATTCCCTTAAATCGCAAACTCAATCTGGGTCACTCAACTGTTATATCAACTTCTTGTCACCTTTTTGGATTAATTACATCGGCTCCATGTAGTATATCTTAGAAATACGAAGATGCAATACAGGAGAAGAGGTGATTTGACTAATTATTCGAACTACAAGACATCTTTCACAAAAATGAAACCATTGGGAGCTTTTCGAAAAAAATATCGTTACCACATGTGCCCTAGTGTAATTAACTTTGGCTGTTTTAGTCCACCGTTAATCCCGTTAAGTCATGCGATAAATCGCTCTTAACTATCCATCCATATAATTACATCAGAGAAGTAAACGTCATAAAAAGCAAAACTGGGAAAGCAGGAAAACAAGGGTCTTGTCTGTGTATGTGTACCAAGGAATTATAGGAACCGGCAGATAAGGGAGCGCATTGTATGCAATCACATGGGACCCAAAACAGATTGCTCCCAGCATCCAATGCCACTAGAAAAGACACATTTGGTGTCCCTATATCCACCCACGTGTAATGTAACCTGCAAATAACCAAAAAAAAAAAACAATTATTTCATGCATATGACTATCACTTAAATCTCACATTTCAGCCGTTTATCTAATCCAACGGTTCGTCCTGTTAAAGCACATTTTTTCTCTGTTTTTTAATTTCACTTATTTCGAATCACAAAAAACGTCCTATCAAGTTCCTCCAGTAATCAACCAAACGGAGACTAAGTTAGTTTGACTCACCAAGCAAGATCGTTCCCGAAGGAGAGAGTTTTGCTTCCACGAGCTGGAAAGAGCAACTGATTCTGCGCCCCAACCTTCAGTTGTCGACGTTTCAGGTCATTTTCAAGTAAAGCCTGTAAATACTCAAAGCCGTTCCTTTTTGGCCAAGAATCGGCACTCACATTAACGTTCCTCGAAATCCACACGGCTTTTGCCTCGTCAGAAAAACGGTGCACGAGCCTCGACGAGAATGTGGTTCCGTTCGAACCACGGACGATGAGGAAGAAGTAAATGACCAGTAGCAAACAAAAACTAAAGCTCTTCATTATCTACACTAAAGGGGAACGTCTACTTCAGAGAGGGGGAGAGAGAGAAAGAGAGAGACTGCGCGAATGAGCGAAGTGCGCACCCAGGAGCTGTTTTAATTTTGAGGAGGGAGGGAGAAGAGCGTAGTGCGCATAGGGTGTAGTGTAGCCGTAGGGATTTTGGCTTGGTCAATAAAAAGTCAAAAAGGTGGAAAAAGGGTCGTGGTTTGGGAGATTCTGACACGTACTGGATTTGAGCCTTTTTGAGCTTTGCACCGCAGATGCGCTCCCGTGTTTCCATTTCTGCTTCCCTTCCTCCGTTACTTTTTGTTCTCCAGCGAATGTTATGAGCACCGAAACGGTTCTAATTTGGTCCTCCAATTTTCACTCCAAGCTCTTCTCTAATACATCCTCTTTCCCTCTAAAATATAAAACACAATATGATGCATGATTAAAACTTTATAAATTGACTCGGTTAATCTTAATAATTACCGATTTTGAATTTTAAGAATTACTCTATATTATATTTGAATTTAAGAATTAAATTTTAAAAATTATGGATCCAATTTGAACTATAAAAAAATTTCACAAAATCTCAATTTAAATTTATATTTATCAATATCTTAAATTTAAATTAATTTATAATCGTCATATTTCTCATTCACATAATTATTAAGAAAGAGGATAAAAACATAAAATTATTTAAGTACATGTCAATATTTTTTAATTACTTAGAATAACTCTAACTTTATTAATATTTGAATACATATTTATTATTTAAAATATTTATTTATTTTCATTATATATTTTTAACAAATTACATTTTCTTTTAGAAAAACTGATACAAAATAATTTCACGTTCTACTATATAGATCAATGTCAATATGTTAAAATTATCTTTTACATCATTATTAAAAAATTTATGACATAACTCTATGGGTTGGATTTAAATTTAAATTTAAATTTATTATAAAAATTAGATTTAAATGTGAAAATTAAACTTATTTTATGAATTGTGTAGGATATAGATTTAATAATTTTAAACTATATTTTATTTAAATCTGATGCAAACCAGGTCTATAAGTGATCTATTCTTTGGTAAGAAAGAACTAAAAAATGTTATGTCAAATTATAAAAGATTTAAAAGATAATAATTTAAGAGGTATTTTCACTGTCCACAACGTCTGTTAGATATTAATAAACGGAACATAACCATTAAGATCATGTAAAAATAGGATCATTCATATGCGGATAAAACACTACTTGAATGAGTGTTAAGATTCCACCGGTTATAGAACTTTTTGTTCTTTCAACTTACTACCGAGTTATTCTTCTTTTCTTCGTAAGAACCTTGAGAAAAAAACTGAAGCAACCAATACACACACCGTTCTCTTTTCTTATGTCAAAAGTTGCATTCATATTTTGTCTTTATATAACTATCTTTGGTAGTTATCTCAAGAGTCTAAGTACTATTAAACCCTTCATGGGTGTAATAATAGCTTACATCTCCCACTCACATATGATGGGTTTAATTTTAAAACAAACTCTGCAATACTCATACTTGTTCAATAACCAGTGTGACCAACATACGACGAGAGTACATTGTCATATATCTGTTAGGAGTATATGACATCTCGATTTAACAAATTGATCCTAGGACTTATGAGTCCTTGAGTAGACATTGTATG
>JANJEY010000006.1:19766603-19781750 GCA_024703695.1 Erythroxylum cataractarum
AAGATTCTCGGGGTAAAGGGAGAGTTGTACTGTGTCGTCGGGCGATCTGGTCGGAAGCTCATGGCTGCGTTAATCCGATCATCCACGATTTTCTCTAGGTCTTCGGTTGGGTGTCGATCGGTCGTCATGCTGGTCTGCCGTGCAGTTTGCCGTGCAGACGACTGTTGTTGTGCTGGTTGAGACTGTAAAATCTGGCGAATCAACAGGTCAGCCGCTTCCTCAATCTGTTTTAGGGTGAGGGAGGTGTGTACAGGCGGAAGAGGGTCAGCATCAGAGAGGCGCTGGAGATTCGGGCGCATATTGGTTTCAGCGTTATCCTCCAGGGCTGCGCTCTGTTCTTTTTGTTCTAAGGTTTAAGGTTGCGGTTGATTATTCAGGTTTGAAGATTCCGTGCGGGAAACATGAAGCGCAAGCGGCAGGGTTTTCTGGTAATTGCAGACCCATGCATTGCATCGCCAGAGCTGCGACAACGGCTATATCAAGGTTTGTCGCCGCCGTCTGACTGATCTGTTTGTTTCTGGACGTGGTGCCTTGAAGTCGGGTCCCACGGTGGGCACCACTTGGTTCTGCCGGATTTTGGCAGAACTGAACGTTGTCGTTTGGATCCATGGAGTTGGCTGCTTTCTGTAGTAACTTCGACGTGAATATCCCTGCAAAACAAAGAAGGCACGTCGGGGGTTGTGTCCCGATTAGCCCCTCCAACGCTCAAGTTAGTCTTTTTCGGTGAAGGTGAGATCGTCGTATGCAGAGAAGAATGGAATTGTGATTACGTACCTCCATCATGATGAAATCATACTTTATATATGGGATGGACGCTAGGGCTAAGTCTTTAGGTAGACTTCTACTTTTACGTGGAAGGTTTTCTCCCGCTATTGGGTCATGGATGTGTGGATCGGGCCCGGGTTAACCAATGGGTATGAGACCCATCTTTAAGAGATAGACTGATCGGCTCGTGGATTGTTGTGATTGGGTTCAGGCCCAATTCGACCGACCCAACGAGACCTTAAATAGCTTAAGTGAGTAATTAAGTTATATGAAGAATAAAACATTAAACTTAAGGTATACAGAGTCGGTGGAGTGGTTGATTGTTCCATTGTACAAAACATCAACCAAAAGTTATATGCTAATAAAGATTGCAATTGTGCCACCTCCAACACGACCAAATCACCCTCCTCGCAACTTTTCAACCCTACCCCTTGGGACCCAACCGTTTCGATTATATAAATTAATATTCCTATTAGCTCTTTCTTCTGGCTGTATTTTACATTTTCTAAGAAGTTAATGCGTTATGAGAAAATTAATTTGTTGAATCCAGATTTCGTAAATGATCCCTAAAATCAGGGGAGTAAAAGGATTGTTACTTGGCTGATACCGACTCGGATCACATCCTAATCCAATAAGCCCGCCTAAATATAGGCAGTGTCATGCTAACATCAGAGCTAATTAGTAATGAATACTCCTTTTCTCTTTATTATTCTATTTTCTGATCATTGTTGTACAGTCAGAATCTAAAAATTCCAGTTTTAAAATTTTGGATAAGAAAAAAAATTAAAAGGGTCGGTGACGTTGGAGGATAAAACTTCTCTTGTTTGTGTTGCAGTCTCTCCATATCTCCACTCCATACGTTGTGAGTTGTCTTCTCCGGTTGTTGTGTTCTCTGTTTTTCTATACTTGAATTTCTCCGTCTCATCAGTTGTAACTGTTTCTTATGCATTGGGAAGAGATCGTATCGATGATGATGTCCCACAACAAGTTATTCTCTCCTCATGATCTTCTTCCCATTCCCTCCCATCATCATCATCATCTTCCTCTTTCTATTTTGTCCCTCTTCCTCCTTAATCCTCCTCCTGCTCAGACATTCTGTAAGTTAAATCTTTTTTTTTCCCCCTTTCATATAAATATATTGATACGTTCCTCTCTCTCTTTTTTATGCTTATGCAACTGTGTTGTTCATAGACGTGATTTTTATGACTAATTTTTTAGTGTGATATGATGAACGTTCACACGTCTTGGCATTGTTTGTTACTCTGCATCTATATATATATATATATATAGTAGTCGATCTGCGTATGATAAGTCTGGATCTGGGTGTGCGATGCTCTTGCTCTTCTTCTCTTCTTCTTCTTTCTTTCCTCGTTCTCCTGCTACCCCATCAATTATGCTATATACTCCTGTTATACTGTTGCATTGCATTGATTTGAATTACCAGTGAATTATTCTAATAGAGGTAACACATCCAGATTGACATGCTTTATTGCTATCTGTTTGATTTTCTTCAAGTTCTTGATATGATTCAACTCACGACGAAAACCCTAGACATCTTTTTTTTTTCCCTGATAGAGAGTTTACGCTAAGTTCAGCTGACTATCACTACCAGCCCGGTGGTTTATTCATAAAATTGAAACCGAAAAGCTGGCAGAGTTTTAGGCCTTAAATTGTATAATGTAAGACTAGTAGTAACTGTATGTTTCACTTTGAATTTCCTTAAAATAAAAATTAAAGTACATTGAAATTAACTTATCAAACTGTTATAGACACTTTTCACATTAGGCTGCAAGGTATGCTTATCAAGGTACCAATCACTTGTGAAAGTCAACCCTTTTTGTCCTCATTTGGATAAGATCTTATCCCTAAAATTGCTTGCAATTTGAAAGAAGTTGCATTTTATTAATCTCTTCTTCTTCTTCGCAGGTGCGTGGTAACCAGACTGTGAATGTTTCCGATCCACGTATACATTAAACCTAATCTTGACATCACAAGTGTATAATAGCTGGCTCTTTGGCTGCTATGTTGCCTTCACTCTCTTCAATACTGCTTTTCCCGATAACAAACTTTGGTCTCTCTCTCTAGCTCTCTCTTGTTAATGACCATAAAGCTTCCCAAACGCCCTTCCATGTACTTATAATCACTTATTACCAAAGCCAAATGCAAGTTCACCACCCAACAACAGTATCACAGATAATTAGTCCCTTCAAGATGATAAAGCAAATTGATTCTCCGGATCATCAAAACAAGTCTCTTGATAAAGTTAGGTCTTTGAACATTATGGGTTCAGGCATTCTGGCTTCAAGTCGCATGTCATCATCCCCACCATCTTCTTCTCTCACTGGTGACTACATTGGGGTGGAGAGCTGTCTTGATCTGAAAGCCAGTAATGAGGAAGTTTTCACACAAGAAAATAGTAGTTACCGGAGTTGCGTTCAACGCAGTAGCAAAAGGATTCAACGGTCATCATCGAGGAACCGTGGGGAGTTTCCTCCGCCAATACCATTGCTTGCTCGCACGGAGAACTTGCCTTGTCGGATGCCCTGGGTTTTAAGGAGATACTATACCAGTGATGGAAGGTTGATTCTCAGGGAAGAGAAAGTGAGACACCATGAGTACTTTCGTGCCCATAGATCCAATGGCCGTCTCACTTTGCATCTTGTTCCCCTTGACAACGTTCATGTTTTTAATCATGTCTCTAATGGGAGAAAAGAGGCAGAGAGTTATGAGCAAATTAGTCATGTAGAAGAAAACGAAGTTGGTTTAGAAGAAGTTGATCGTGAAGACGTTGTTGTTACAGACCAGAATTGTCTTGACGTTGATAGCGATCATCTTACTGTTACGGACAAGACTTCTGGTGACGATGATAAGGTTCAAAGTGTTGATGTTACAGTTACAGACGAGCACGAGGTTGTGCATGAGGATCAAAAGATATATCCTTTGGACGTTGAGAATGGTGGTATTGGAGGAAATGGGAGTTTTGGTGCTGCTTCAGGCAAGTGTTTGAACTTCGTCGATAGTGTGATGACAAGTCCCACTTGTATATTTGGGGTTCCTGTAGCAGCTTTAAGGCCAGTTCATAGTTAGACCAAAGAAAAGAAGAGAACTAGAGAATGGAAATACATGTGATGGTGAGATCGGAAAGAATTGTAAGGTTTAGTTGGGTTATGTTTGTTTATGGGAGGCTGAGGCAGAATTCAGAACACGGAGATTGTAGTTTCGCGCAGTGGATAGATTGTCCTTATTCGCTCTTCAAAATACCAGTGACTTTGAAATGGAAAGTGACGAGCTTTGGCTGATACATACATACTTCTACGAAGACCAAAGTTACAAGGTAGGTTGAGTCCCAGCTACACTAGGTAATTTTGTTAAGTTGTCTTGATCATAAAATGAATAAGAAGTCGGCGAATATCTAGTTACATTTATAAGCAATACCTCAAAATCTTGTTTCAGAGATATACTTTCCAAAGGGAAGGTAATTTAACACTTTTTAGTTATTTATTTATTTAAAGAGTTCTATGGTTCAAATGAAAATCCACCGTATTTCGCAGACCTCTGGACGTGCATACCATATATTTGACGGTGATAATTAACAGTGGATTCAATCTCCTGGTGATTTATGTGGCACAGCGAATCGTCTGCCAGCAAATGTCAATTACTCATGATTGGTCTCCATGTCCTTCAAAAGATTGTGCAGTAGCAGTGGTCAATCCAGTTAGCTTTCCGTCAATTTGGTTTGGCTGCCTGCCCTTTTCCTGCAATTTCATGCCTATTATTATATCGTTTCTTTCGGGCCGTACCGGCCGATAAACGGTAAAAAAATAATATTTCGGCACCAATCTTGTGTATAAGCCTTTTACTGTCCTGTTTTAGTTGATACTGGCCGATATTTTGCTTACCCGCGTCTTCTTTTTTTTCATCCTCCATTTTCTCTCTTACAAACTCACACTCTCACTATCTCTTTCATTCAAAAAAATCACACTCTCTGTCACCCCCTTCTTTCCACGCTACACCCGACGTTCTCCTTCTTCTTCTCTCATTAGTTTTTGTCTCATACTCTCACTCTTTCTTCTTCACCATCACCGCCAGTCACTTTCCGACCGTCCGGCGACCACCACTGCACTCCCAGTAGCTGCTCGACGCCATCCACCAGCCCACCACCGCCCTCTCGACACCAAATCTGAAATTTGAAATACTTTTTTTTCGGTATATTTTTTGCTTTAAAATTTGGAAAATAAAATTTATTGTATTTAATTATTTGTGTATATTTTGTGATGAAAATTATTGGTATACTTTGTGATGAAAATTAACTATTATTAGCCAAATATTTAAAATTGTCAAATTAGTTTTAACAAATATTTTTGTCTATGCATTTTTTTTTGTATGAGTCAATATTTTCATCATACAATGTTCTGATTAGACGCAGGATATAAAATTATTGGAATAAAATTTTATTTCTTGATAAGACCAATTCGAAAGTGGTGTTTCACAATTGTAAAGTTTGCAATTCAAATTTTAAGTCAACGTATAAGTGCAATAGATTCTCAACAGAACTGAAGCACATTTAAATTCATCCATTTTAAGAAAATGAATATATTGGAGTATAAGAGATTAAACTATTATTACTACTGTTATTACTACTACTACTATTACCACTATCACTACTATTATTATTACGACTACGACTACTACTCTTACCACTCATTCTCCTCATACTCAACTACTACTATTACTACTATTATTGCTACTAGTACTACTACTACTCATACTCCTACTCCTACTATTACTATCACTACTAGTACTACGACTATTACTCTTCCTACTTTACGACTACTACTATTACTATTACTATTACTATTACTACGAACTATTACTACTATCACTATTACCACTACCACTACTAATATTATTATTACTACTACAACTATAATTACAACTACTACGACTATAACTACTAACACTACTATTACGACTACGATGACTACGACTACGATTACGACTACTACTATTACTATTACTACAATTACTATTACGACTACTTTGACTACAACTACTACTGCGACGAATACTACTACCATTGCTACAACTCCTACTCTTACTCCTGCTACTCCTGTTGCTACTACTACTACTACTATGACTATTACCACTACTACTACTGTAACACCTCATTCTCATATGACATATGCACGTATGTCCATCGGATACACGTATACATGCCTGACAGAAATGACATGTTAACTATCTCACCTTTACTGTATATAACATGGCATCATAAACTAAACCATCAATCACACATTTTCAAAAGCCCAAAATGTTATCATGTTATACCGAAAACCATAATTTACATTATTTCATATAATACAATATCATCCATGTTCTACAACATTATCTTGTGAGCATAAATAACTCAGTATACACCGAATACTATAAACATGAAAGAAATAACTATGTCCTCAATCCCAGCTAACCGACCTTTGAGCCAAATCTGACTATAACAGTTGTACAAATATGCTTCTATGGAGTCTTAGAAGCTATGTCATCTCACTCTCGAACCTGAAAAGTAACAGTGCAATTTTGATGAGTTTTGTGAACTCAATGAGTAATCATCCTTGATGGTTCACTCATATCATAAAACAAGATCAATTATAGCATGTAATCATACAGTTCAAATCCACTTGAAAAATATCAAATACTATCACAGATAAATCATTTATCAGTTAAACAATTCATTTATATAACAACATTCACACAGCTTTGCAAATCATTCAATGAATTCAAATTATATACAGATGCGATATATATGAGACTCATATTCATTTTGATATTGTTGTGACTGTGTGCTTTTATAGTATCCCGAATTATCGGGCTCAGTCAGTCAGTCTGTCCCTTACCCAATATAGATATAGGACTTATTGATCACAGTGAGTCATTGACTCAAACCACATATGCGGGAGCAACGTCAGTCATAACTCCTTTATATTACATGCATTGGAATGAAATGCATACCATAATTCAGTAATCAAATTCATTCATTTTCATTTGCAAGTATTATGACAGTTCAATAGTCACAGTATCAATCACATTAACAATAGTCATTAGACTAGGTCCGGTATTCAACTTTTCAATTGAGAATCAGAAAATCATTTAGACAGACGCATTCACATTCAATCAGCACTTTCAGTATTATTTCCATGTATCAAAATGCCTTAGACAAATACTGTCCGAAATTTAGTACATAATCAGCACATTTTAGTACAGTTCAATAAGATAGTAATACAGTTCAGTAATATACAAAACAAGAAGGTGAGACCATCTAAGGTTACTCACAATATGCTCCAAACAGTTATTGCCTTGAAGTCCCGGCAATATCTAGATGTTATCTCTCAATACGCTCCTCTATACATACAATACATATACATATCACAATATTGCACAATTATGTATTCATTAATGCACATTCATGTATACTGAATATGTACAATGTATGCTCACAACAATTCTGGGTTTCTATCATTAATCTTATCACAAAATTCATTTGGATATCCACATTCAATTGATTAACTCAGATTTGTTTAAAGATACACTTTCGGGTCCATTTTGCATAATTATTTTCATTATGAAAGTGAAGTAATTTGATAACACTTCCTTCTAACAAATTATTCTCCTATCTTAAGTCTCTATTGTTACTTCTCTGAGTTATGTTCAAAATACCATGTACTGTGTACATTTGAAATTTTAGCTAATGTATGATCATGCATTCAAGTTGTACAACCCATATCTCTCAATTCTAATATTCAAAAATTACAAAATTTATACCAATTTAAAGCTAAGAGACCAAGCTACAATTTGGTATGGAAACCTTGGCCTAATCCGGACTACATCAATACAGGTTATTCAGCAACCACAGGATATTTTTTGTCCCTGGTAATACTACAGCCTAGGTCAAAACTCAATTTCATGCCAATTTTGACAGTCTTAAATATAGAATTAAAATTCAACTTCTTCAATAAATTGTAGATATATGTCTCTAGTTTAATCTAAATAAATAATCAACTCATTTAGAAATCTAACAGGTCAAGTTATAATCAAAATATTGAAGAATGTTCATAAAAAATCTCCAGTTCATAACATTCCAGCAGACTTCCACACTTTCATCCTATCAATCATTTTCAAATCAATTCAGATAGCTCTATATTTTCATAGAGAGAAAGAAAATTTTCTTAGGAATTTATTATTTCAAGTTTCAAGTCATTTGGAGGTCGAATGAAAAAGTTACAGCCAAAAGACTTAAAGTTAATAAGTAAAACACTCTAGTTCATAAACTCACACGTGCAAACCATCACCTTTTCTCTCTCTAAATTAATAAAATGTAGCTTCTTCTTCTCCTCAACCTAGTTTTTTCTTCCAGATTCTGCTTCCTACACTTTGCAACTAATACATCTACTGCATAAACCATCTTTTCTACTTCCATCTCAATTAAACCCAACACAAATGAATCAAAAATCCAAAATTTTATACATACATATCAAAATTGTACTGTTCATGTTTGCATATTCCATTTTTCTGCATCTGCATCTTTCGTCCATCTTCATTCCACTTTTTTGTCATTTTAATCCTTCTTAAAAAATAACACCATACTACTCTATGTTCTCTTTAACTCTAACCTCTCATAAATCCATCACTAACATTACCCAAACATTTAGCATATATAGTGAAAAACATAGCATATGTTCATCGACTTTTTTTACATATTTGTTTCTGCATGTCTGTTAGTATTCAACAACAGCCTCATTTCATCATATAGTTTTCTTTATTTTTTGTCTTCTAAATCCTCCCATTTTTATTACAACTTACTATTTACATCATCTCTAAACATTCACGTAAGTACACGGTTAAACAATAAAACACCGTGAATAACCATTATTTTATGCACTTTTCTAACTTTCATTTGATGCATTTCTTTTCACTTACCTCTACACTTTCACTTCATTTAACTCCTTTCTATATTAAGACTTCACCAAATCCTCATTCCTTACTATCAAACTCATTTTAGTTCATTCAAACATTTCCAAAAATATTCACGTGTATTAACAAGAAAAATATAGCATGAACACCGTCAACATCCAACCATTATTTTCTATAATTATAATTATTACACTAATCTCTATTTAACTCAAAATATCACAATCTCAATACACTTTCTGCTCATTCCCTAAATTCACAAATTCTTCATCTACTCCATGCATCACATTCATTCACTGAAACTATACTGCTTAAACTTCTTTTATATATATATATATATCGTAAACATTATTAGAGTTAATTACTTGATTTAGCAATATTGCCAATGGAGAGAGTGAATCATTGACACAAGAATAACAACTTGATGCTCGGTGTTTGGTGAACAAGAAGTAAGTTTGATAACAGTACTACTCTCGGTAAAGAACAACGAGAGAAAGCTGCAAGGAGACAACGTCTAAAACACGTATCTACGTGTTCTCTTACATGGTTTACATTTATCATTGTTTCATGTTGCCATGTGTCACGCATATACATAGGCTCATCAATTTAATAAGCTTACATGTCTCAATATAATTGGTCCACATTTTAATATTCAGAAATTCCCAAAACAAAATTTTCGAAATAATACTATTAGTCTCCAAATAAGTCTTTAACGCCAATATGTCATAATTCACATTTTAAACTACATTAATCAGTCAATTATACCCTGAAAATATCAACGAATGCATGTACAAATAATTGTAATATGCAAGATCAATAATATCGTGTGTGGATGTCACATTATGCATAAGCATGAATTATGCTTCCTAATTCTCATTAATCTTTAATGAACACCATAACGGGATGTTACAATTACTACTCCTCCTCCTCCCCCTCCCCCTCCTACTACTCCTCCTCTTACTCTACGACTATTACTACTATTGGTGCTGCTACTCCTCCTTCTCCTCCTCCTCCTCCTCCTCCTACTACAACAACTACTACTACTACTCCTACCACTACCACTATTTCTCCTCCTACTCTACAACTACTGCTATCACTATTACTACTACTCCTACCATTATGACTACTCCTACTAATACTACTATTGCTGTTGCTACTCCTCCTCCTCCTCCTCCTACTACTACTACGATGACGACAACAACAACTACTACTATTACTATTACTATTACTACCACCATTACCACTACTATAACTACAACTCTACGACTACTACTATTACTACGACTATAACTACTACCACTACTATTACGACTACGATGACTACTATTATGACTACTACTACGATTACTACTATCACTACTACTACGACTACTACTACTACAATAACTACTACTATCACTACTACCAAGACTACGATGATTACTACTACTACTCCTCCTCCTCCTCCTACTACTACTACTACTACTTCTACTGCTACAACTCCTACTTCTCTTACTCCTCCTACTCCTCCTACTCCTGTTACTACTATTACTATTACTACTACTACTACAACAACTATTACTACCACTACTACTCCTCCTCCTACTACTCCTCCTCCTACTCTAGGACTACTACTGTTGCTGCTGTTGCTACTACTACTCCTACTATTACTATTATGACTACTACTACTACTACTACTACTACTACTACTACTACCATTATTACTACTCCTACTACTACTCATCCCCCTACTCTATGACTACTAATACCATTACTACTACTCCTACTACTACTCCTCCCCCTACTCTACGACTACTACTACTACTATTGCTATTGCTATTACTACTACTGCTCTTCCTCGTACTACGACCACTACTACTACCACTACCACCACCACCACCACCACTACTGCTGCTACTACTATCTAAATATTTAAAAATGTCAAAGTGATTTTAACTAATCTTTTTGTCTATGATTTTTTATATATGATTCAATCTTTTCATCATACAATATTTCGATTAGATGCAGAATACGGAATTAATTTTTACTCTATCTAAGTCTAATGGTCTTAACTCTCCATCATTAGCAATTAATTCAACTAATGACATTTGTAAACAATTTTACAAAGTATCATTCCTCCTTAGTCAAAGACTTTTTTAATTAATACTAATTAAGAACAATGAAACATTCTTTCTAATCACTTTAAGGCTATGTTTGGTTGCATGTAAGGTTTTTAATGGAATGAAAAAGTTTATAATGGAATGAAATGTAAATAGATGTAATATTAGAAAATTATTGTTTGGGAGAAATGTAAGGGTTCATAATGTAATATAGTGAAATGTTGTTTGAAGAAGAGTTTATAATGTAATATAGTGAAATGTTGTTGATCATTTTATATTACATCTTAAACCTCTCAAATTAGAGGTTTTTCCTTTTTACTATTAAGGATGGAAATCACATGTATATGTATAAGAAAATCTAAGATAATTCAATCCTATCAAATACCCCCACACTTGGTCTTTGACCGTCCTCGGGCAAACCGTCAAAATCAAAATCACAAATCAAAGATTTAACTCATTCTCCACATTTCTTAAGAATAGATAGTCATAAGTAAAGGTAATGACTTTCATACCCTAAGCAAGAACTCAACATTCAAAGCTTTTACTCATGATTTATCAACATTCAATATCTTCAAAAACTGAGCAATCTAATGGTAAACTCGGAAAATGTGTTTGATTAAAATATATTCACGGGTACACTCATCACCATTCATGATCATAACAATCCACAACTTTGCATATCATTTCATTTCTCCACCACTAATGTTCACATGCAAAATCATGAATCAAAGGACTTTTCAAGGTTGTAATGTAGGCAAGGGTGAGGTGGGATATATTTAGGTCAAGTAGCATAAAAGTCATCAAAGCTAGTGAAACAACGCAGCACTCATCAAAAACTGGGTACCGTCAGCTATGACAAATGCAACAATTACATTTCACAACCCCATTCAACTCTCACACACAAACTATATGAAGCATATGTCAATCCGAAAAAATCACTCATACAATTATCCCAATCAAATCACAAGAGTGAATCTTTCAAGCAAATCTCTACCTCATTTTCAGCATACTCAAATGACTCAACCATTTCAACTCCAGGAAGATGCATGAATCATACACAACTTTTCAACACAAATGCAATTCTTTCTTGGTACATTTATTTTTAACAATTTTTTTTCTTTTTTTCTTTTTTTTTTTCTTTTTCATTTTCTTTTCTTTTTCCCTTTTTTGTAAAAATTAAAATAAACTACATCAACATGGGAATTTCAATCATACTACATAAAATAACTTCCCAAAATTATAATCAACCCTCACATATGTACACCCCTACACTTAGAATTTTATATATCCACAAACTCAACAATCACACATGTTCCACTAGCTTTATGACTTGGATAGGACATTTGGTTAAGTTTAAAAGCATAAAATGTGGTTTATACAACAAGAAAGGTATAAAGTTCAAAGGGGATTAACAAGAGAAAAATTATGTCAATAGGGTAGGTCATTTGGCCAATGTAGCTTATGAAAAACAAAGAATGCCTAATCATGTCCATATTAATGCATGTGATAAAAATGTGGTCTCGAATAGAAATTCAACGCAAAATCGGAATGTACATGTCTTGAAGGCCACACATTATCAAAAGGCAATAAGACTGATATGGATGTGTCAGTCAAATAAGGCTCAAAAGCTCACCAATTTTGTCTACCATTAGTCACTACTCGTCTAAAGATAATGCATATCGACCAATCACATGAGCAAAAGTATATGCTAAAGTTGCTATGAAATTCTATACTTAATTCACACTCTAATCATGATTATATAATCCCTAAAGCAATAAAAAACGAGAAAATGTTTGTTTCATTTGTTTTACTCTTTCTCTCATTTTGATTGAACTTTAAAAACAAGTAACAAAAACAAATTCAAAAAGACACATGCATATAAAAAGTAATGCGGAAATGTAAAGTAAAAGAAAGTTACTTCCCTTGGGTTGCTTCTCAAGAAGTGTCTTTATTTAGGGTCTCTGAGTTGGGCACCGTTTTCGGAACCCAACTCTTGTGAAAATATCATAAGACTTGAGCGTGCATATTACCTTGTAAGGTTGTTTCAATGAACCCTCATTAGCCATCATCTCACATGGGTGGCATGCCCGCACCAGTCCAACATCAAAAACAAACTCATTTCTGTTATTTAAGAACAGATTTTGGGAAACCTTCAATTATAATTTCAATTTGACTTCTTCAGAACATTTGTCCCCCATTGTCTTAAGTTTCTAAAGACACCAAAATCATTCAATTTGGTTCAAAAATATGAAAGTTATAGCCCAAACACTTTTAGGTTGTTATTAAACTAAAGAATACATTATACTTAACTTCCATCCTGAAATTGATAGTCTTAGAGACTAAATAAAAATTTGAGTCCTTTAGATAATTTGTAGCTCTATGTCTTTAGTTTATTTAAAAATAATAATTATCTCATTTGTATCTCTATAGATCAAGATATCATCCAAATACCGAAGTATGCTCAGTGAAACATTCAATTCATGCTCTTCCAACTAATACCCTTACTTTGAATCGATCAGATCAATCTTTTTCGAATCAATACCAAAAACTATAAATTTTTGTGAAGAGATAAAATGTGTTAGGAGTCCAATGCTTCAAAAATCAAGTCATTTAGAAGTCGGATGAAAAAGTTATAAGTGTTGGGACCCAATGAATCATGCTCTCCCTTGATTGCACTTTAGCTATCAATTCTTCCACTTATCTTTGAAACTCCTTTATTTCATCGAATTGCTACCATAAGTGGGTTTATTAGAAATGACATCCCTTATTACAAAGTCAATTTGTTGTTTAATCCCTCTAATAACTGGTAATTTATTGAAGACATCATCAACCAACACATCCTCATACTCTTAAAATAAGAAATGACAATATCATAAAGAGATATGTTGAGCTCTTTAACACTCAGATAAGCCTCTCTATACAAAGTACAATTATAAATTAATTAGTGTAAAAAATAATTATTCCTAATATAAGTCCTTTTTTCATAGTAATTCACTTGCTTTTTTGTTTTTCTAACGACTAAGTCTTCTTTTTTTAAGCTTTCACACACACACACACTTTTTCTCATAACTAAGTCTCTCTTTTTAATGCTTGCACCCTTACTCTCTTTCTTTTCTCTTTCACTCTTTCTTATTTATTCTCTTCTCAAAGTCAATTAGTCCTCATAGACTTACTTAGATGTTAAAGATATAAAAGCATTAGGTTTATTGTCCTCCATCAAGGCATACCTATTGTTAAAGCCATCATATGCACTCTTTACTCATGTTGCCATGACCTTCATAATAATATGTGACCAACTTGTATAGGTATTATATCATATAAGAATAGATCCTCTTGATCTCCCTATATTGAACTTAGTGGCTTCATCCTTATACCTTTTAATAAAAAATAACACCAATACATATTTTTACCTTGATCTCCTTATATTCATTAGTATGTATGCTCATGTTATAATCTCTAAAATTTGGTCCTAACCATTAGCTTCAAGTGGCTAAAAACCCTAGCCCAATCAACCCTTAAGCTAACAAAAATATATTATCTCAAGTCAATAGTATGTATGCTCATGCTATATCTCTCAAATATGGTCCCAACCATAGGCATTTCATCTTTTAGCTAGTGATCTATCTGCCTTTTGAAACATGCCAATAGGAGAATGGGAAGATAGGTTAAAATCCTACAAAAAGTGCCAGAGCTAGAAAAGTAAGAACTTAAAGTTGGGTTCAAAAGAAGAAAAGAACTATGAAATGTATATAAATTAAATTTCCAACCTTTAATTTCTTAGCCATTGAATCCTAATTTAAACCATAGAAAAGTTTTCTAGGAAGACCACAAAAACAAATAGAAAGAAAACTTATTTGTATGTATCCAAACATTGAATCATACATACTTAAAGTGCCAGCTTATGAGCATGACATTGTTCAATAATGGAAGCATCAAAAGCTGGAACTATAGCAAAATGCAAGGATTTGCATGGAGTAGGGCTGAAAGGTATTGTACCTTGTTAGAATTATTTCACTTAATTTAGTCTACTAAAAGCATAATTATGGACTACAATTAAAGGTTTTGCTATAGTATTGTTGGGC
The DNA here is from genome assembly GCA_024703695.1 of Erythroxylum cataractarum. NCBI lineage: Eukaryota > Viridiplantae > Streptophyta > Magnoliopsida > Malpighiales > Erythroxylaceae > Erythroxylum > Erythroxylum cataractarum. Next base: position 19,781,512 of record JANJEY010000006.1, read on the forward strand.
CCCGATTTGCATTAAGCATGTTTTAATTTGTGTTTGATGATTAATTTGAAAATTTCTTTTTGTTGGAATAAATTGAGGTTTATATTGATTAAAGGGATGAAAGTTAAATGAGGAATTAGTTTAAATTAGAGTTAATTTAGTTGTTGGAAATTGAAAGGAATAAAATAGCTTAGGGGCAACTTAGGTATTTCACTTATGGTTTTAAAGTCTAAGGCTAAGAAGGAAGTCTATTTAGATCG
>JANJEY010000006.1:20070013-20092461 GCA_024703695.1 Erythroxylum cataractarum
GCTTGTATCAGTTTCCTTTTTGGTTTTGTTTAGGGGACTGATAGACTTGTCTATTCTGATATTGGATGACTATATGATGATCATTTTGGATTTTAAATTTACTGATTTCTGATATTATGGTTTTAATTATTGCGATGTCATGTGGATTATTAGTGGAAATGTTTCGGTGGTGCATCTTTATCGTGAGATAAGTGTCAGAGCAATCTTCGGGCGTCCCGATGTGTGCCCTACAGTGAGGGGGCGCTACAATTTATGAGCAAAACAAGAAAAGATGAAGATGAGAAAAAAAAAAAAAAAACCACTAACTTTTACCTTGATTTCCACTTAAGATTAACTTGATTCCTTATGCAAAATGATGTAATTAAGAAGATGAAATGGAGAAAAAATGATAAGAGAAAAAATCTGAAGTTAAAAATCCCAAAATGTCGTCCCTTTCTCCTCTCTTCTACTCCCATTTCATGAAAAATTCTAGATTTACACAAATGCTTAAATCCTATTAGACCATGTGTTAACTTTAGGTAAATTTGCACATTTGATCCCTCTTCTTCCTTTAATTCTCACATTGACATATAATATCATCTATTGATTTCATTTTAGTCTATATCTCACATATAATTATTCATGTCCATGTTAAAATGAACAAATTACCAATTTACTCTTATCTTTTTAAATTAATTACCATTATATCTCTTACTATGCTTACATGCACTTAAATATTTATGTTCACTTCTTAATACACCCCAGATATACTATAATGCTTTTAGGGTATATGTTAGGGCCTTAAATTTATGCTATGATAAAAATGTTGTAATAGTTTAATTGATACAAGTTGATAATGATAATACTTAATAAATATAAAAGATAATAACTGAAAATATTAATATTTATAAAAAAATTCCAATATGCTTATACAAAAAAACAATTTATAATGGTGAAAAAAAAATATGGTAACTCCAACTCATAAAATTAGGATCTAGTCTAGTCTAGTTTGGGAATTTGAACATCTTTATAATTGTTCTAAAACTATTTTTGTTTACTAAAGGTTTGTTTTTGGTTTCTATTTTTTTTAATTTAATAAAAGACTTGTTTGGTTGATTTTTTTGTTTTGGTTTCTTCCAATTTTTAAAAATTATGAAAACCATAAAAAGTATTTTTTATTTTTTATTTTTATTTTTCACAATTTAATTTACTATCAAATAAATATATATTATTTAATTATTTAACATATCAATTTTAATAAAAATTATGAATAATTTAATTTAATATTATATATTTAATTAATTAAATTAATAATTAATAAAAACTATGAATAATTTACTATTACTTGATATTGTAAATAAATTAAATTAAATAATTAAATAATTATTAGTAATGTATTTAAATTTAAAATATATAAATTTCACTTAAAATTTGATTTAATAATTAAAATATATTTAAAATAAATATTAATTTATAAATAAAAAATTAATTTTAAATTATTTATTTTCATAAAATAAAATAATTTTATTAATAATTTGTTAAAAATATTACATAAGAGAATATAATAAATTTATTTAATTACGAATAATTTATCTTTAAGTTTTATCTAATATGTAATTATTATCAGTAATAAAATATAACGACATTAGAATTAACATTCAAACAGAATTTGTTTTTATTTAAAAAACTAAAAGCAAAAATTAAAACCTAAAAAATAAAAACTACAATTAAAAAACAGAAATAGAACTAAGTTACCAAACATCAAAGTTTTAGAAGTTTAAGACGAGGCTTAGTAAATGAATAAGGATATTTTTGAGCAAGAGGTGAAATCGAGAAAAGAAAAGAATTTCTTTTAACAAATTCCCATTCTCGCTTCTTAAAATTTTTGAACAACACAATTTGTTAAGTTTAAAAATTAAAATATTAAAGAATAATTATTAACTTAAAACATCTGGTTGTTTCTACTTATATTTTTATTGCTTCTCTTTTTTTAAATTTATTAAAAAAAATTGTTTGTTTAAATTTGTTTGTTTTTATTTCTTTCTTTTTTTCATAATTTATGAAAATTATAAAAAATAGTTTTTGTTTTTTTACTAAATATATATTATTTAATTATTTAATATTAATCATTAATAATAATTTATGAATGATTTAATTTAACATTGTATATTTAATTAGTTAGAAGTATGAATAACTTAATTCCAATATTAATTTAGAAATAAAAATAATTTTAATTTAAGAATTCATGTGCAAGTGCAACCTAAGACAAGTGCAGGTAAACAACGCCAAAAGGTGGAGATCTGCATCTAACGGCTATCAATATTCCCCAATTGAAATCTGAAAACGAGGGGTTATCCGGTAAATTATTAGTTCTTTTCTGTTAGATTCAGTTCGGGCAAAGAGAAGCACTTTGAAAAGTTCCCCATTCGGTGGTTTCTCTCTCTCTCTCCACATCATGCGAATCCGTAATCTCCCTGTCTTCGTTCCTGGAATTGCTCTCTTTACATCTTATCATTAGTCAAAAGAATAAATCTTGGCATAGCTTTTGGATGAAGCCATCTGGGTAGTCGGGAAGCTACTTCTTCGGTTGAAAGAACACTTCTTTTCATTAAAATCCGTTGAAACACTTGTTTCTTTCTTTGATTTTGAGGTGACTGACACTATGTCTGATCTAGGTTCTTGGTGTTCTTTTCTTTAGGACTGATTCGTGTCGCGAAAGAGTAGTTCTTAGTTCTTTGCTGATAAAGCTTTTCAAGTGGCTTTAGAATAATTGAAATTGGATCTTTTGTAGAGTTGAAGATGGCTTTTGGAGATTAGAATGAAAATCTGAGTTGAGTTGTTCCTTTAGGAGATTCTTCAATGGCAAGTGACGATTTGGTTGAGCTTAGATTCAGGTTATCTGATGGCACAGATATGGGACCATCCAAGTATAGCCCAGCAACCAATGTGGCAATTTTAAAAGAGAAGATTGTTGCGCAATGGCCAAAAGGTTGCAACTCATTTCAGATACTGTTTCTTTTGCATCCATTTAAGTGTGACATACTAGGCCTCTTCTCAGATTTCTGTTTCCTGTATCTTGGTTTGTTAGATTTATTGCTCTATAACATACATGTTTCATGGTCTACTGTCGGTTTACTTATCAAAACGATAAATAGAAGGCACGACTAATTTTTGATTGCTTGTGTGGATTATTTAGGAATCTGCCGACTATGTCCCTTTTTCTGTCATGTAAATAATGTTGTTTTTCCATCTTTCTTCATGATTTGAATGTCTTCTACTGATTCCTTTTTGAAGAAGTACTTCACAAGTAAAAAGGATCCTATTTCCATTCGATACTATCCGTTGAAGCCAACACTATGAGTCGCTTGACACATTAACTATCTGACCTGAACCCATCATGAGTGACCTGCCAAATTTGTTGGGTAAATACTTTCTAGCTTACTTTGATCATCAGCTCCTGGGTGAGTATCAGAAAGTTAAACAAGAATTTTTGGATATAAGCCTTTTCGACAGCCAATTCAGTTGTATTTATCTGTATCAGGCATATTGAAACTTGTGCCTCTGAGAAAGGAGTTCAGTTTTTCTGGTTGAGTCCATGATCTTTCACCTTGTTCATTTTATTTGAGGCTTCCTCAACTTCTTACAGTGCTCCTTGAAAAGCATTCCAATCCCTTTTTGGAGCTCTTCCAACCTTTTTTAACTAAGATTTGCAATGAAATTTTAGGAGATTTTGCCAAGGATATTATAAATAATAGCATAAGGTAACGTGCACTTGGTCAGATTGCATGCTTTGGTAATCGAAGCACAATTGACTTAGAGAAGCGATTGTTTTTTCAATTCAAAGCTATTTTTTTTAGAACCATTTAGTTTGGCTTTCTTCAGGCTAGTTACCCCTGTTTATCTTCCTTTTATTTCCCTAATACAGGGGAACCTTTCTATCTTGCCACCTGACAGATCTTTCCTCTTTATTTCCTCCGTGTTATAAGCGTTTCCCACTGATTTAGTGTTAATATGATATTTCTATTCGACAGACAAAGAAAATGGCCCAAAGACGATAAATGATGTTAAGCTTATAAATGCTGGAAAAGTACTGGAGAACAACAGGACAGTTGCTGACTGCAGACTTCCAGTTGGTGACTTTGCAGGAGGTGTGATCACCATGCATGTTGTTTTGCGTCCTCCGATGCCAGACAAAAAGAATGGTAATCCACACAACTCCAAGGAAACATGCTTAGATATGTATTTGTATCTGTGCCCAACTTGAATCACTTATATTTCATGCCAGCTTTGAAATGTTTTGTTTACTTCTACTCAGAATTAAACTAATTGAAAGGAAGTTGAAAGAACTCTCTTCTTTTTGCAAAGGGAGAAATTATGCCATGTTGAACTGTTCCTCGTATGTTTTCCTGATCACATGTTCGTTATAGTGATTGAGACAATTTTTTAGGTCATGATGCGGATTTATTTTCAATTTAACTTTTTTGATAAGAAGTGTGTAGGGCTTAGATATTTTGAGTGAAACAATGGGATTTTCAATTTTAAAAACGTATTCCAAGGAGTATGTTCCAATACAATAGTGAATCATGGGATCCACATGTAAAACTAACAGTTGATGCATTCTTTTGTAGACAAACTGTTAAATGATTCTGCCAAGAAGAACGGGTGCTCATGCTCAATCTTGTAGGCCAACATAGAGGGAGTTGCTGCAGGTTCATAAGTTTGCTTGGGTGTCTCTTTTCAGAACATACATGTTCATGGAACTTTAATGGATTCAGAAACCAAAAGCTTGAAGATCTGTCACAAAGTTGTACATTTTGTTTCCATCTCCAGATTTCTTCCACAAGTTTTTATTTTACTTCGTTCCTTGCTTATGAATATACGAAAGTCTGGGATCAGTTTTCAAGAAGAAACCTCTCCAACGAAAGAGAGGTTAGGCAAAGAAGAAAGTGAGAGAAAAATTATTGGTGGTCACAAGAAATGACCATACTTGATATGTTGTAATATGAAATTCTTAATGCTTTCTATGCAGAGCCCACAGTTTGGCATAACGCTTCAAATTCGCATATAGTTGGTCACATGTGACAAAGATAGATCGTTTCCATTTGTTGCTCCTTTTGCTACGAAACTTCAAATAGAAATTGAATCCGCAAACACTAAACCAGAGTATTGGTTTGAATTGAATGGTTTTCTTTGATTTGCGTTTTCATTCGCTGCCTGGGTTTTTAGAACAATGAATGCACAAGACATCCAATCATTAGGTGGTAATTTGGCTACACCTGATTTTGCAGAAGACAGTATCATGGCATTGTCTAATCTAATGCTAGTCTAAGGTTGTAGATTGCACATATATGCTTTTGTTAATATAAAATAGATATTTGCCAAGTAGTTTTGGTGCAGTATCTTCTCAGTGGATCAATCACCAACATTTTCAAGTTCAACTGCAAATTCGTTCTGCGTATAATTGCTACCATTATTTTTATTTGTATCGTGGCTTAGAAAACTTTATTAGATGAACTTGGTCGGTTGGCTGCTTGTGTCGTTTGAAACTACTTGCAGCTGGTCTACATACGTGCTGCCATAAAACTTGGATGAATATATATGTGAAGAAATGAAAGAAAACAGAGGAAGTTATAGATTAGGGTTTAGGGAAGTGCATCATACTGGACAAAATTGATTTCGTCATTTAAAGAATTTGATTTACTATACAGTACATGGATTACAGAAAGGTATGCTGTAATGCAAACAAATGGTGATGGAATTTATTTACAGAAAGAACTGACTTGAAGCTTTTGGCCCCCACCAATATATGTTTGCAACATGCAGATGCAGTACTGGAGCTGCTAATTGAGTATCCAGACTACCGATATAATTTATACAGCAACTATTACTTTATCCAGAGAGAGTAGACATTACTAGAGTTGCCATGATGACTACAATGAATAGTCTCCAGGAGAAGCTGAAGAGGAGTGATTTAGATGTTGCGTCTTTCTGGATGCTCGAACATTCTTGAGAGTCATCATAAGTTTCTGTCTTTCACCTTCCACCTCCGCAAATTGAAGGCTCAGCTGTGAGTAGCGGTCATGCATTTCTTTTAGTTCAGATTCCATCGCTGTATACCTTTCCTTTGTTTCCAACATCTCTTTGATCAGCTCGTTGATGTCTCTAAAGCTCTTAAAAACTGCTTCCTCGTCACTATGTTGTTTCAAGAAAGAACTGTAGCATAAAAAATTTTCATATCAATTAGCATTGAAACTCTAGTTCCACAAAGTCAAAGCATTCATTGCTTCATAGAAGAAAACGGACAAATTTCAAACAATTGAGATAAAGATCTAAAAAATTTCAATGGCATCAATCTTGCAGAAGTCAGGCACAAGTGCAAATAATGTCCTATAAACTGCCAACAAAAGTTTGCGCATCCAAAAACTTATCAGTCTTACTGAAGCAAGTTCACCTTGCAAAGGCCAAGATCATGAGACACTGACATTGGAACCTCGAGAAATAGATGAAGCAAGTAACAGGTCTAGGAGAGTTCCTTTAATGGATGAAGTGAGAAAGGAAAGTCTTAAATGGCCAAATAACCACAACAAAGAGAGAGAGAGAATCCAATCGCATCCATGAAATGATGAAGCAAAATCCGCAAGCATGCTGTGCATCCTGCACACAACATTTTGCAAGTAGAACAGAGACCAAGGCATGACACTTATACCTATTCTCGAATTACAGAATAGTTTCTTTTAGTTCAAAAATCGTGTCCATACATAACATTTGTATGCCAAAGGAAATGTGAAGACGAAAGCACCTAAATTTTTAGACTGATCAGTACGTGGACAAGTATGTCACTTGCGCTTTCAAGGACAACACAACATACAGAATCTCTGTGAAATTTTCAGGGCTAATTTTTAAATAATTACCTTTGAAAATGGAAGCTTGATCTCTTTTTTGCCTGCAAAGATTCAGCGAGTTCAATTTCTAATGCGAGGACCCTTTCCAATGCACTGCCACTCCCTGGAAATTCATTATACAAGGGGAACATACTTCCTAACTCTTCATTGGCCTGGAAGTAGAGGAGAATGTTAATCGTCTGGGTTACAGTCCAGCACTTTATTATAAGAAAATAGGCTAGATATTGGTTTACCTTTTCTAACTGCATTAGCTCTCTTTGCAAAGCAGGAAACTTTTGATCAAAATCATCATCATTTTCTGAAAGAAGTGAATTTTCATTTTTCATTCTCTCCAACTACACGTAAAAGAAAAAAAGAGATTAGACATTAGCCACATATTTTACAAGTAAAACTAATGACTATGATGCTATCCACATCTCCCAACTCATGCCAAACAACATGCTGCTTTCAAGTGGTACGAACATGTACCAGTTACCATGAGAGTAAATATAAGCATACCTCATTGCTTAAAAGGTCCATACTAGATTTTAAACTTTTGACTCTGAAATGATCATTGATCAGAGTAAGATGCTTCATGTCACCATGCAGTAAACTCCCCTTACTAATAACTGAAATTTGAGGTCCGTTGATGCTACCAGATAAAAGAGAGTCCTGTTATATTGTGGAAATACAATCATTGTAGGCTCAGAATAAAATATGAAATTTGGAAGATATTAAAGAAAAAAAGCATGTTCCATTACAGAAAAAATTCTTTGAGACTGAATTAGACACAACTATATTGCCTAATCTTTAGTGCTCAAAACAGTAAAAATTTAGCTCAATTATTGGCAGAGTTGTGGATAATAACAGTCACAATATGATAACGATGAGCAATGCATTACGAAAACTATAGCTTCTAACTGGCATAATAAGAGGTGTCACAGTCAGCAGTATTTGGTATCTTACTTGTGTTTCAGCATTTTATGTTGTATTTTACACTTAATTCTGAACCATTACAAAACTTTCCATCTTTCCATTTTGAAATTAAAAGGAAAGAACAGACAATGTTAAAGTTTCATGCCTTAGAGGACGTGAACCAAAACTTGATTTTGATGTCAAGTTATAAAACATCTTAAAAGTGGATAAGTAGCCAGACAAATAAGTGCCATTGTTGAAACACAATTCATGAATTGTCACTAAACCTTTACCAATGCAAGATCTCAAGGATTAGTCATTGAGATTTAGTAATCAAGATCATGATAAACCAAAATAAGATCTGTAATAAACGCTATGAGTGACAATGAATAAAATCAGAAATAGGCTGGATTAATATATTTAACGAGTTGTTATTCTTACCTGCTCTAGTTGGACATTGCGAGGCGTTATGGACTGGTCAACTTCACGAGGAGAAGTTGAGATTGCTGGTTCTCCAAAATTTGTTGTAATATTTTGTTCCAAAAACTTAAGAGTTGGCTCGCCAGTTTGACTATCGCAAGAGAGTACAGAATTTTTCTCATGGGCATTACTCAGAACATCCTCACCAGAAGGGACGCAATCTACTTTACAGGACGGACAATTTTTGTCCTCCACAGTATTTTTTGTTGACTTTGAATTCTCTATCAATTTTTTTATCAATGTGAGCTCAACTGCAAGTTTTGACTTCTCCTCCTCACATTCATGCAACAAAGTTTCTAGATTTTTCTTTTCTTCCTTACAGCACTCAAGGCTTATTAATGAGCATTCCATTTCAGCCTTCATCAAGTCATAAGCATTCACTTTTTCACGCTTCTCAGAAAGTATCGATTGCAACTCAGATTCCAGTTCCATGATCCTCATTCCCAGTTCTTCGTTTTTCTTCAAATAAGACGCTTCACATTTCTTCCTATTCTCTACCTCATCAACGGCATCTTGTAATTTCCAAAGCATTTCTTCACTATGCTTTTTGGAAATGGAAAGCTGTTGTTTCAGTTCTTGCAATCTGCCTTCATACTGCTCTTTGATAAATGCAATTCTCAATGAGTCTTGCATGGCAACTGGAGGCTTTTCAGTTTCCCTTTTTTGATGGTTGTACTCCTCGTCGGCCTTATCTTTGAGCTCCTTCAGATGAATAGACAAATTCTTAAACTCTTCTGTCTTCAGAATCTGTTCAGAAAGTCGTTTTGTAAGTTCATTGCACTGTTTCTGTAATGCAACAATCTCATCGCTACATTCTCCTAAAGAAATAACATAATTTTGCTGCTCATTCAATTTTCCTTTCAGTACAATAACTTTAATTTCTGATTCTTCCCTCAAAATCAACAAATTATCAATTTCTTCCTCATAACTCACAAGCATAGCTTTCATTCTTTCAACTTCATCAAAATGCACACTTCGATCCCCAGAACGATTAAGCCCTACATTGTCAGTCTTGTTCTTGAATTCCTCTATCTCAGCTCTTGTAAGTCTGTTTGTCTCAATAAGTAATCTCTTTTCACTGTTAGCTGCATCTAATTCCGATTTTAAAAAGTTGAGGCTAGTCAATAAACTCAGATTATCCTCTGCATGTTTGGTTTCACTGGAAAGACAGCTCCTGAGAGAAATTTCTGCATCAACATGCTTCTTCTGATGTTCAACTAGTTGAATACCTAAGGAGTGAATTTCCTGAACAAGTTCTTCGATCCTGGTTTCATACTGACATTTTGAGAAAATGAGTTGCACATCTGAAAATATGAAGAGTTGATACACTTCTAATAGCCAACTTTCAAGAACTGAGAAAGAACAAGATTCTTCACGAAGATTTTTAATGCATTTCTCATGCTGTGTCAAAAGCTGGCCAATCCTTTCATTCTCTGATTGTAGGTCCGATACCAGTTCCTTGTGCTGAACTAGTTCAGATTCATGCTGAGCAAAGTGGAGTAGCTGACACTGCTTCTCATCTAATTGTGATGTCAAATCTGTAACCGTACTCTTTAGCCTAACAATCAAGTCTCTCCCATCTTCAACCTCTTCATGCAAAGTCTCTAATTGTTCTTTCACAATTTTTAACTCTAACTCTAGCTGTCCACACTCCACAGTCTTATCTTGTGAAGACGCCTTAAGAGCTTGGTTTTCATCACGTAAAAATTGCAGAGATTCTCTCAAACTGTTTAGTTCTGACACCAGCTTGGTAGAGTCCTCAGATTTTTCCTGCGAGGACGCCATCAACGCCTGGTTTTCAACACGCAAAAATCGCAGAACATCTTTTGTTCTATTCAGCTCTGATGTAAGCTCAGTGATTTCCTTGATTTTATCCTGTGAAGAAGCTGTCAAAGCCTGTTTTTCATCATGTAGGGATTCTACATTTTCCATCAACATTTTCAACTCTGATGCAAGTTTGGCAGATTCTTCTGCTTTATCCCGTGAAGTAGCCATCAAAATTTGGTTTTCATCTTGCAGAGATAATAAACTTTCCTTCAAATTGTTCAGCTCTAAGGACAGTTTGGCATAATCCATGCTTTTATCCTTCGCAGATAGTATCAATACTCGGTTTTCATCTTGTAGAACTTGCATTCTTTCTTTCAATCTGTTCAGTTCTGATGCAAGCTTTCCAGATTCTTCAGTCTTAAACTGTAAAGACAATGCTAAAGCTTTGTTTTCATCTTGCATAGATAGCCAACTATCTTTCAATTTGGTTAAATCTAAAGCAAGCTGGGAAGATTCCTCAATTTTATTCTTCAAATTTTGGTTTTCATCATGCAAAGATTGTGAACATTTTTTCAAAGTTTCCCACTCCAATTCAAGCTTGGCATATTCTACATTCTTATCCTGTAAAGACATCATCAGATCTTGGTTTTTCTGTGCTATTTCCGCTGCATTCATCTTACTGCTTCCAAGTTCTGAATTTACAGTCTCTAAAGCCAAAATTTCCTGAGCAAGCTGCTCATTCTTCAAAGCAAGTTTTTGCAGCTCAGTTTCAAGACGATCAAGATAGGAAAAGAGTTCTTCATGCTTCTCTGAGTGTTTTTTCTCAACTTCAGAGCTAGCTTTAAGTCTACTGACAACAGCCTCAATGTCTAACTGAAGCTTCTGGACCGAAGCATTTGACACATCTAATTTATCAACTGCACTCCTGATATCATGATCAAACTTTTTTTTCATCTGCACAATCTCCAACTCGGCTGCAGCACTGGAAATATCCCTTTCATGTTCCAGATTTTTCTTCTCTTCTACAAGCTGGAGAATCCTGTTACATGAATTATGTTGAAGCTCTTCCAATTGTAACAGAATACTCGCCAAGTCACCGGATGGAGCTTCCTGACTGCAAGATGCACTCAAGCAAGGCAGTTCATTGATAATTCTGTCATAAGCCGCCATTAGGGTCTGTAATTTATTTTGAAGAAAGTTGCAACAATTCTGCAGATTTTCTTTTGCAGAAGCTAGCTCATGTAACTCACTTTTCACAGTTATCAACTCTTCCTTCGAAGCAATGTTTTCATTCTGAAGATTACCATGTTCTACAATCTTCTTTTCTAATAAATATGCCAATTCAGTTTTCTCCTCAGCACAAGTCTCATATTTCCTCTCATAACTTGAGTATTGCATTACCAGAGACTCCCACTCAGCAACCTTCTGCATAAGAAGATGATTTTCATTGGTAATATGGTGTATATTTGATTCTAAGATCTGGTTCTGCAAAGCCACTTCATCACATTTCTTGATGCAAATATCCTTGAACTCATTTAGGGAATGAACTTCATCCATTGACTTCTTCAGTTTTTGCTTCAATAACTCGTTTGACTCAGTTGAAAGCTCCAGTTCCTGCATAAGCTGCATTGTTCTCTCTTTTGTGAGTCTAACATCATCACCGGCTTCAAGCAAAGTTTCCTGCAATGCATTTGAAAGCACATCCAGATACATATTCACTGAATGCATTTCACGAACTTCCTCTTCAAATTTTTGGTAAATCCCTTCCTGCAAATGGAGTGATCTCTTCAAGTCATCAAAAAAGATGTCTCCACCTAGCTGTGACTTCTTTATCCCAGCATAATGATTGGGAGTTGGTGATAATTTTACTGTATGTTCCCCAGAATTCGATACCTGGCTCTCAGAGATTTCTTGGTGCCCTTCGAAGCTTGGTTGTGAAGAATTTACAAAAGCTTTCCTGATGAGGTTTTCGTTGGTCTCAGACATAGACAAAACCTGAAACGAAAGTAGCTGAAGGTCCTTCTGTAGCTGGTCCACAGCAATAGAATAATTTAAGCGGGCTCTTTTAAGTGCTGATTCTGCAGTGCTAGCCCTCCTTTCAAGCTCCTGATTGAGAGAACCCAAGTCCAATTTCTCTTTTGACAATCTTAATATTTCAGCATTCAGGTTTTGGTGCATTGTTTCCATCTCAGCCTTGGTTGTTGAGATGGTATACAAGTAACTGGATTGCTCATTTCTTAGATTCTGCAACTCTGCCAACATCCGTCTTTGATTTTCCTCCAATTCCTGAACAAGGGCTTCATAGTAACACTCCATCTGGACCATTTTCTTTGCAAGGCTTTCCTGTTCAGTTTTTGACTCATCCAATTCCCTCATAAGTTCAAAAACTTTTCCTCTCAAAGCATCTGTAGAAGATACAGCATCAACTTCATGAGATACAAGGTCAGGCAAGCTAAGACAATGAAGCATGTCTACTTCTGGCTGAAGCAAGTCCCTGTCATGATCAGTTCCTCCAAGAAACTGTCCATTATTTTTTGAATCGACTTCTCTAATCTCCTTCATGCTTGCACCTTCAGAAAATACCAAGTTGAAATTGGAAATTTCCAGTCCAGACCTCTGCTTGAGATTCTGCATAGTGCCGAGCAACTCCTCCAAGCCCAACTGGAGGGATCGGTAGTCACTTTCATGGTATCCAAAGCATGCCTTATTTTGAAGTTCTCTTATTTTACCTTCCATGATCAGAAGCCCCTTTAGCCATTCGAGCTGTACATCTTGAGGTTTTGACATTGCTTCTTCTCTGGTAGTAAAAGGTGGGTATGACTTGGCAACCTTGACTTGCTCGAGATCATCTTTCAACTTTAAACACTCTGATTTCAAAACAGTAACCTCTTTAGCTACATCTTGTCCAGAAGCAATCTCCTCAACAAGTCGCCTGGAAAGTCTTTGTGCTTCATAACCTATTTGATCAGCATGACTTTGTAAGGAGCTCACCTCCAGCTTCAGCTCTAGAATAGATGATTCAGCCCCTTCCAAGCTTCCTCTCAGATGATTGTTCTCTTCGAAAATAGTAGCCAGGTCGGCAGAACTGTCTGAATTCCAACCATGAATCAATGCACTGGTACCTTGAACAATATAGTTATGATCAGAAGGATTCCCTTTCTCCAGATGAGGAATTTGAGTCAGGCAAAGTCCTGATAAATCACCAGAAATGGTACTTTTAAGGCTTTCAAGTTCATGTGTGCTGGATGTATCGTTTTTCTCTGCATATAAACTTCCTGAAGTGTTAGAAGAGCCGTCAAATCCAGCAGCTGAGTCGTAGTCTTCAATTGGCCCCACTTCCTCCTCAATTGAGATGAGATCTTTAGATTTCTCTTTGAGCCTAACTCTGGCATTTACCTATAGTGTTAGGAAATGGGGAAAAGTTACAAACAATTGATTACAAAGATAATTTGGAGTACCATTCGATAACTAAAGCAACCTCAATGAAGAAAAATTTGAGAGTTAAGTGTAAATTTGCATGTCATATGTCAATAATTTAAACAATTAACAAATTACCAGTAACAATTATCAGTTCGTAGGGCAAAGAAATGGAAAAGGGCCTTGAGATCTTAAGATTTAAAGAAGATAAATGGTCAAAGTATTTGATACGCAAGATGAATTCTTAGGAAAGAACTATACAAGATCATCTTGATTATGAAGTAATTGCAGTATTATCTCATTTATGCAGTAATCATTTCATTTAGAAAGCCTATTATTTTTTTAAGTCTTGTGTTAGTAAGAGAATACGTCAGCAGATCCTTAATCTGTTTTAATTCCTAAAATCTCTATGTACTGAGCCCATTTAAAGGGCATTACAATGAATAAGAAGGCAGTAAAAAAAATTTCGTAAAAATAATTGATAGAAAACTTGTCAAGGCCGAGAGGAGGAGAACTCTAGCAAGGAAAAAAAAAAGGATTTCCTTGTGCATTGTCCTATGACTACATCTTACACAAAAGCACATAGCAATTTGGTACCCAAACCTAAAGTGACGCGGTAAGAACAATGAAGTGGGGAGCAATAGCCATACCTGTAGAGACGAAAGAGAGGAAAGAAGCATTGGGCAAGCCGGAGGGATTACAATTCCTAAATATTCTAAATTAGAATTTCTTTCATATGATGGTATTTATTGACAATCTGTTAATTTGGATCCATAAGTGTGAACAACTCTTTGAAAATCATCACATTTGAAGGAGAGAGAAGGTGGGGTTGATATTATTCCATCTTAAATGGGAGACATAGTTGTGATGTTACAAGGTTAAGCAAGAGGAAGCGGGTATGGATTGGGAGACATTTATGAAGCAATGTCACTTAAGGTTCGGTCCTCCTATGAGCCTCAAACCCCAAGTGAATTAGCCAACGTAAGGTAGATAGGAACGGCGGAGGATCAATAGGAGTTCCAATCCTTGTTGGTGCAGATCATAGAGCTCACGACAAAGCAATAAATCAACCTGTTCATGCTGGTGCTATGGAACGACTGCAACAGAATTGCAACAACCAAACAATTTAGGAGTTGCCATTGGCCCACACTTATGATAAGAAATTGAGAAGCAACAACGTTGGTCTAGGGAGGAATCCTAAGGCAACAGTTGCTTAGAGCAGTTCAGAAACAATCTTGGAGGAAGAATTGTAGAGAAGTAAAATTCTAGGACAACATTCAGTATTGGGAGCATAAATACACCTTTTTTTTAAGAAGTTAACCAAGACACTTGGAGGAACAAAGGGCAAAGGAGCTTTGTTTCAACGTGATAAAGCATTATATAGAGGACATAAATGTAAGAAGCTGCTCTAGGTGAAATTGGTAGAATCCCAAGAAGAGGATGAAGGACGACCAAGATATCCGAGGTTGCTTGTCTAAGGGGAGTAATGATATGCAATATGCATTCTTAAGAAAGAAATACACAAAAAATCATAATGAATAGGAAGTAATTGCAGTAATTATCTTATTTAGGCAGTAGTCATCTTATTTAGGAAATCTATTATTTTCATAAGTCTATTTTTTAGTAAGAGAATACGTTAGAAAATTCCTATTCTATTTTACTTCCTAAAAACTCCATGTACTAAGCCCATTTAAAAGGCATTACAATGAATAAGAAGGCGGTTAGAATTTTTCGTAAAAATAGTTGATAAAAAGCTTGTCAAAGACAAGCTTTCTGAACAACCATAGGATCTAGAAAGGGAAAGAGGACTTCTCTATGAGTCATCCCATAACTAAATCCAACAAAAAACACATATCAGTATTTCATAAATATTTGTATCCTTTCAAGGAGTAAGTTGTCAGCCTAATTAATTCAGAAAGATAAAGAAAGTCAGCAAAGAGCAATAAGAAAGCAACTGATTGAGATAGCCTGCATGCTTATGGATTTGGAACACTAGTAGATGGCATAGGATGATTGAGTCACAATCCCAAGTTTTTAGCCTAATTAATCAAAAAGGAAAAAGAAAACCAACAAAGAGAAAGAAGGAAACAACTGATTGAGATAGCTTGCATGCTTATGGATTTGGGACACCGCAAGAAGGAAACAACTGATTGAGATAGCTTGCATGCTTATGAATTTGGAAAACTAGTACATGACATAGGATGACTGATTCATAATCCCAAAGAGCCACCAAGATATATTTGAAATCATGCAAATCTCATGTTACAAGTACAATTGATGCAAAAAAACTTGAAGTCTATAAAAGAAACAGAGGAGAAAAGATTAGTCAACCACAAACTTTAATTTGGTAGAAGGAAGATTGAGAATTGAGTTGATACTAAGTGACTTAAATTTAGATTGTCTGAGAATTCCTTATTAGATACGAAATGGTAGTATATGTTATTCTATTTTAGATATATTATCCTAGTTGTGTATGACATAAAATTTCTATTATAATAGGATTTAAATTAGGAACTCTTTCTTACTAGAATAAGGGTTCTAAGAACTGTATAACATGTGTATTCAAATCTTCATCAATAATAAACAACCTAATTTTTTTCTACAAACTTGAGCTTTTAACAAAAAGGTGCGATACTTTCTTCTAAGAGTGATTCTTAAACTCTAGGAGTGATTCCTAATTTCCTACCTTTCATTCTTTGTGTTCACCACAAAATTCCAGCGACCAAAATCCAATCTTCCAACATATTAAACCCTGAAATCCTAAGCCTAAATTTCCAACAATCAAACCTTAACATTCCAACTATACAAAATATAAAATTTCAACATACCTAGCCAAACTTCAAACCTGGAACTTGATATTCCAATAGCCTAATATCAGCCATATTTCCTAATTTTGTGATTTTTAGCTACTAGTTAATAAGTCTTCTATTTATCCTACATCAATTTGGTATTAAAGCTTTGGTTTACAATGGCGACACAAAATGAAAGGGCATATAAAAGAATATTTAGCAACCTAGAACGAGATGAAGTACTTCTGAATATTGCAAAAAAATTGGGTATCTCCTCGTTTACAAGGTGCTCCAAAACTTACATGTAACAACTCCCATAAGAATAGATGTTCAACAAATTATGGAGAGGATAGACACCCTTGACATGCATTCCCTAAAAGTCAAAACTCCCACAAGAAAAAACTATCCGAACCAACAACCTATACTTGATCTTGAATAAAAGAACGTGGTAATAAGCAAAAAGAAGGAACTGATATTGATAAACAGCACGCAATGTGTGGGAAAATATTTACTGAAAAATCATGTACTGATTTTGATTCCCTAAATTTAGTAGATCAATTCAAATCTTAGAGCCTACATGTAGAAGGTGCTCAAATACTTAATGATATGGAGAGACTGACAATGGAAGATGATCACGACATGGAGAGTTTGACAGTAGAGGAAATGAACAAAGCATTAAAGATGAAGAAAAACAAAACGTGGATTCTTTGGCAAACCCTAAACTTGAAACAATTAAACAACAAGTTCAAACAAATAAACCAGAAGCTGAAACAACAGTGCGATAGGTTGAAAGAATAGGACCACAAGCTAAGATAACAGAACATGGAGCTGAAAAGATTAACCAACAACTACTAGGGATTTTGGAGCTTGTTGGTTCAAAACTTGATGATATCATCCGTGTTGTTGATGAAGATTGTGTTGCAGTGGCTGATGAAAGAGAAGTAGACTTCAATGAAGATGAACAATTAGTACAACATAGGAATAAAAAAGATGTGAGTACATTTGCAAAGTCAAAATTCAGCAATGATGGCAAGTTAGTGCTTTTGACTACAAGAAGCAGCAATATGTATGTTCTTGATACCTATGTTGTAGTGAAGCCATGTGATTTCGTTATGAAACCATTTACAAATATATTGGTTATGACTTATGATGTCATCCACACTACTAAATTATTCTTCAAAGAGGTTGTACGTTTTCGTGAATTAACTTTAACCATCGTATTTGATCATGATGTGAAGTTTATGAGTTATTTTTAGAGAACTCTATAAAAAATATTGAACACAGAGCTTCAATTTTCAAGTTTTTTTCCATTCCCAAACTAATGGACAAATGGAGATGGTGAATAGAAGCTTGGGGGACTTTATAAGATGTTTAATAGGAGACTATGCAAAAAATTGGGCCCTAATTCTCTCTATAACAGAGTTTGCATACAACAGTTCTGATGAAAAACCAAATCTGTCTAGAAGGTACGGACTAGTATCCAACATAAAAGGAAGAATAAACTTCCTAGGACCAATGGACAGGTGGCTAAATAAGAGCCATTATGCTATTTGGGAATATTCCTAGTTTGTTACAATTTTTGTTATATGTAGAGGGGGTGGGAAATGTAATGATTATCATCGTTTTCTATAGCTAATTGATTGTGGGTTTGTTTGGTTCTACTAAACCATTCTAGGTTGTTCAAGGATATTCATCAGTGGTATCAGAGCGCATAACGATTAGGTATGGCACTTACGAGAATGGAGAAGATAGATGGAATTGAGAAAGACCCAGAAGGATTAAAACAAGTTGTTCCCAGTCTAGAGGAAAGGTTTACCTCTAATCAGAAGGATATCCGAGACATGTAAAGAATGATGTCAAGGATGGAACGTATCTTGTTAAAAACTGCAGAAGATGACTAATCATCTGCCATGACCAATTTGCAATGTGGTCAGAAGTCGGGGATGAAGACGCCTTCAGAACCAGGGGGCAAGGTTGAGACCACCATGCGTAAGATACAAATGCCAATCTTCGACGGCATCGATCCACAGGCGTGGATTTTCAAGGCAAAACAGTATTTCCAATTGTACTCCATTGTCGAAAGAACAAAGTAAAATCGGTCGAAGTTTGCATGGAAGGAAGGGCACTTCACTGGTATCGGTGGATTAAAAATCATATCAGGCTTCCCAACTGGAAGGAATTTCAAGATTCCTTGATTCTTCGTTTCCATACAACAAAAGTAGGTGACATGTTTGATTTGTTGTTGGAACTGAAGCAGGATGGCTCAGTGGAAGAATTTAGGGAGATGTTCGAGATGTACTCTGCCAATCTACAAGAGGTACTGGGGAAATACCTCCGCAGTATTTTTAAGTGGGGTTGGACCCCTAAGATACAAGCGGAAGTCATGCTCTTCAAACCCAAAAATTTGTTAGAAGTGATGGAGGTGGCTCAAGAAGTGGAGGACAAAAATAAAGCCATGGAGAGAGTAGCAGCTTACGGAGTGACTCGACCAAAAATGTGGTCCAATACAAAGACGATGAGGGTAGTAGATAGTGTGCCACGACAATAGCCCAACACCAGGCAGGTGGCCACTCATGCACTAAACAATAGAAAACAAAGCTCTAGAAACTTCCATCGTGAAACATTAGTGCATAACATGAGGGAGAACAGGGAGGTTAGGCGGTCTCCGATGCCGAAATCCAACGACGTCGTAGCTTGGGGTTGTGTTTCAAATGCGAAGAAAGATGGCAGCAAGGGCATCGCTGTAAGTTACCTAACCTTCAGTTGCTTATTACCGTCGATGAAGAGGAATATGAGAACGCAGGAGAACATTTCCCGCATGAAGAAACGAAAACAGTTGAAATAAGGGCTGAGCAAAACGAAAACAGTGGAAACATCAGAGCAGCAGTTGTTTCCTTTATCAACCTTGACATTTGGATGATGGAAACAAATTGAAGATGAGCTGCAGCTAGACCCTCGGATGAAGGCTATTACTCAGGATCTGCTACTTGACATTGTCAATCATCCAAACTTCAAGCTATTGCAAGGACACTTGCACTATAAGGACCGGGTGGTTCTATCCAAGAAATCTACATTAATTCCACAAATTACACTAGTAAGTCATTCTTCTCCTATTGAGGGCCACTCGGGATTCTTTAGAACTTACAAAAGGATTGCTATGGTTTTCTACTAAGAGGGTATGAAAGCAACACGTAAAGAATTTGTTAGATCATGTGAAATATGCCAAAGAGTGAAGTACGATTCATTAGCCCCTGCTGGACTGCTACAACGTCTTCCAATCCTAGAAAGAGTATGGGAAGATATCTCAATGGATTTTATCAATGGGCTTCCTAAAGTTATGGGCATGGACTCTATCCTAGTAATAGTTGATCAACTGACAAAATATGCTCATTTATATCACTCTGTAATCCTTACATAGCAAAGCGTATGGCTGGTATTTTTATCAAGGAGATTATTCGATTACATGGAATTCCCAAAACAATAGTGTCCAACGGGGATCCCATTTTTGTAAGTTATTTTTGAAAGGAACTCTTTAAATTTTGTGGCACCAAACTCTATCTCAGTTCTACATACCATCCTCAATCCGATGGTCAAACAAAAGTTGTTAATAGAAGCTTGGAGGATAATTTAAGATGCTTCTCATATTCCAAGCCAAAAACTTGGTCACAGTGGCTGCCATGGGCAAAATTCTAGTTTAATACCAGTTACAACAAGAGTATTGGAATGTCCCCTTTTAGGGCTTTGTATGGAAGGGATCCCCCTTCCCTATTACATTACACTCCTCTCAACTCTAAAGTACAGGAACTTGACAAAAGATTTGGTGAAAGGGATGCTATACTTGAGGAACTTCGCTCACATCTGGAGAAGGTCAAAAATAGGATGAAAAGCCACGCTGATCGTCACAAAAGGGATATAAGTTTTTTTGTGGGGGAATTTGTTTATATCAAGCTTCAACCTTATAGATTCAAATCAATAGCTACTAAGAGAAATGAAAAGCTTAGCCCTCATTTTTATGGGCCATTCAAAATCACAAAAAAAGTGGGAACCGTGGCCTACAAGCTAGAATTACCTCCAACTTCCCAGATCCACCACACGTTTCATATCTCCCAACTGAGGAAAGCCGTGTCCAACAACCAAAATATGCCTACTTTGCCCCTTGGCCTCAATGAAGAGTAAGAACTCCTTGTTCAGCCAGCAGAGGTTCTTGACGTTAGAACATGCTCAAATAAAGTAACTGAAGTATTGATTCGTTGGAAAGATCTTCCTGATTTTGAAGACTCTCAAGAGCAAGCCTCTGTTATAGAACAACAATTCCCAAATTTCCACCTTGAGGACAAGGTGGCTCTTTTAGTGGGGAGAAATGATGAAAAACCAAATCCGTCTAGAAGGTACAGACTGGTATTCCAACATAAAAGGAAGAATAAACTTCCCGGGACTAGTGGACAGGTGGCTAAATAAGAGCCATTCTGTTATTTGGGAATATTCCTAGTTTGTTACAATTTCTGTTATACGTAGAGGGGGTAGGAAATGTAATGATTATCATCATTTTCTATAGCTAATTGCTTGTGGGTTTGTTTGGTTCTCCTAAACCATTCTAGGTTGTTCAAGGGCATTCATCAAGTTCTATAAATAGGTCTACTAGTAAGAGTTTTTGAGATAGTCTCGAGAGTTCAACCAAGGAAGCCTATTGATCTGGTTCCTTTACCACAAACAACACGAGTTAGTATTGAAGCTAAAGGTTTTGCACAACACATAAGAGACATCTTTGATGAGATAGGATGAAAGATAATGACCAACAATTTGTCGTGTAAAGAACATGCTGATCAACATCGTCAATTGAGGGAATTCAATAAAGGGGATATGCTAACAACTGGAATTCGTCCAGAGTGTTTTCAAAAAGGGAAATATAAAAAACTTCATTCATGGAATGTTGGACCTTATAAGATCATTAAGAAGATAAGAGCTAATGTTAATGTTTTGGAATTACCAAGTGACGTGGAAATAAGTCTTTATCTTTAATGTTGCAAACTTAACTATTTATCATAGTCAAGATGAGCATGCCGCTATTGCAGTTGTAAGAATTCCAGACACTCCTCATCTTAAAGAGGAAATAGAGGATGTTCTTGGTGAACAAATTGTGGTCACAAGCGATGGAGGGTATCAAAGACTGATAACATTACTTGGATTTTAGAATCTGAATTTCAGAACTTGAACTAAGACTTATATGATCAGTATTTATCACATTATATGTTGAGGACGACTTCAGACAAGCCAGGGAGAATTAATGCAAAAAAACTTAAAAGTTTATAAAAGAAATAAAAGAGGCAAGATTAGTCAACCATAAACTTTAATTTGGTGGAATGAGGATTGAGAATTGAGTTGACATCAAAGTAGGATGAAATTTAGATTATGTTAGGATTCCTTATTAGATATGAAATAATAGTATATGTTATTCTATTTTAGATAAAGTATCCTAGTTGTATAAGACTTATAGAATTTCTATCATAATAGGATTTAAATTAGGAACTCTTTCTTACTAGAATAAGGGTTTTAAGAACTGTATATATATCTTTATTCAAATCTTCATCAATAATAAACAACCTAACATTTTTATACAAACTTGAGCTTTCAACTAGAAGGTGTGATGCTTTCTTCTAATAGACTAGAAGTTATTCCTAATTTCCTACCTTCCATTCTTTGTGTTCACCACAAAATTCCAGCAACCAAAATCCTAACTTTTAGCATATTAAACTTTGAAATCTTAAGCTTAAATTTTCAGCAGTCAAACCTTAAAATTTCAGCTATTTTAGCATTCCTAGCCAACATGCAAACCTGAAAGTTGATATGCCAACAGTCTAATATCAGCCATATTTCCTAATTTTATGATTTTTAGCTACTAGTTAATAGGTCTTCTACTTGTCCTACATCAACAATATATCAATTTTTCATTGCTAGGAAGTTAAAACCATAATTCACAAGACTGCAAGCCAAAATATCCTTTGTCTTAGGGCATCTCCAACCATTGCACCAAATTTTTACACCAAATTTGGTGTAAAGTGGAATATTCTCAGCATCTTTTTACACCAAATTTAGTGTTGCTCCAACCATTTACACCAAATTTTTACACCAAGATTTTTACAAACAATATACCACAATAATTTAGTTATTAACTAAATTAATTTATATTTATATAACCACAATAATTTAGTTATTAACTAAA
>JANJEY010000006.1:20092561-20108206 GCA_024703695.1 Erythroxylum cataractarum
TACTTTTGGTGCAATGAATAGTAACACACCAAATTTGGTGTGTTACTATTCATTGCACCAAATTTTT
Source organism: Erythroxylum cataractarum (assembly GCA_024703695.1). Lineage (NCBI taxonomy): Eukaryota > Viridiplantae > Streptophyta > Magnoliopsida > Malpighiales > Erythroxylaceae > Erythroxylum > Erythroxylum cataractarum. Next base: position 20,092,629 of record JANJEY010000006.1, read on the forward strand.
TGGTGTTTTGGTGCCTTGGTTGGAGAAGAATTTTTGCACCAAAACACCAAATTTGGTGCTTTGGTGTCTTGGTTGGAGATGCCCTTATGTAATTAATAGCACCAAATCATTGTTGAGCTTGTTATCCAACATGGAAAGAATTGTGAGTTCATGCTAATAGATATAGATCCTCATTTTTTAATGAACTAAGCTTATTTCAGCAAACACAGTCTAAACTTCCATACAGACAATCAAACAAAAGAAAAAGAGTAATTCACATGCAAGTAGATTACTTAAGTAAAAAATTACCGAACCTTATCCATTTGATCAATTATATCTTCTGAGGATAATTCTTTTCCACCAGAAGATTCATCAGGACTATTCTGGTCAGTAAGGAATCCCCTCTCTCTATGTTCTCTCTGTTGCTCAAACTCCCTGAACGTCATTAAAGTAACAAATAGGTATGCAGAAAGAGGTGAAACATGAAGCATAAATATTACAAAGTACCTGAAGCCAGTCTTAGAAGTGAGAAGTTGTACCGTAACCTGAGGGTAAACAACACATTATGTTTCGGCATAAATAATGAGAATCTGAATTTTAAAACTTGAGATAATTCAGTAAAACAATCATGATTAGGAGATATAGCTCCTAGCAGCCACAAGTACGCATCCTATTCTATTAAAGTATGACACACCAACAAGGAACAATTCACAATTTTTTTAAAAAAAATGCAATGTATGAGATTCAAAAATACTCACATGTAAAATAGCTCCTGAATCACATCCATGGAGAGGCACAGCAGCAATAAGGGGTTTTAGAGCATCAACATAATCAGAAAGATTGATGGTAGCCTCACCAAGGACACTAGATCGAGAAGACCCCTAGCGTTAAACAGATTGAGATCATAGACAATACATCTCTATGAGAAACACACAATGTAGCAAACAGTATGTAGCATAAATAAAAAGAATCCAGGGAAGAATAGTTCAAAGAGAATCTACCATTGCCACAACAAGTTTATAAAGCTTTTCATCGAATTTCTTAGTTCTAATGTCTTGGAGAAGTCTTGTAGTCTCATAGATAGGATCAGCCCATTTGCAAGTCGCATTTCTGACATTGGCTTTGGTTGTCTTTGCAGTTGCTTTTCCAGAATCCACAGGAATGAAAGATATAAAAAGTTTGTCCCATCCTGATTGTGGAATCTACATTAAACAGGAATAATTATGTAATTAAATAGACACATAAGATCCCATAAACTAGATCAAGAAAAGGTAAAATATCTCCAAATTCCAACAAGACGCATAGGTAATTAAGCCACCACTCTACAAAATGTTCAGATCTACTGCTGTTTCCGAACATGTTATGCACAGATTCCAACTCAGAATGAGGATATTCTGAACGATTTTTGCTTTATTTATTTCTCTGAAGATTAAATTGCCATGTGAAAATACCAAAGTATCCATTATATACTATGATTATAGTAATGTTCCAGGTATAGAAGATTTACGACAGAAAGTTAGATACATATACAAGTTACATAATGACAAACTCATATCTTTGATCTGGAAAATTATTTTCATGTCTAATTTGTAAGAAACTTTCTAACATACCTAATTAAAAAAACGATTCCTTAAGGAACAAAGATTCATAACGGTTTATTGTACTGTTAGCATGTTATTCCTGCCTCAGTATGGCAGTTTATTTCCTTGCAACATGTTTATCATACTGTTGGCATATTCAAAGTTGAGTACATTACAGTTAAAAGGATTTATACAATAAAACTTATCTCCTACATCAATGGTTTTAAGGGTTATGGCTTTTCTTTATGGGTGAGCTGCTGAATACATTCTTTGTAGTGGTTTAGGGACATTAACATCTTTTTTGTAGTTGTGAATGAAAGAGTATAAGTCTGACAAAAATATTGACCTATATATCTCAGGAAAAAGAAGAATTCATAATTGTGAATCTGACATAGTAGATACGTAGACACCTATATAATTTATGAAAGTTACAACCCCAAGCAGGTAAAACACAAACTTACATGTGTAGCGTGAAATTGCAACCTGAAGACCACCTTCACTTTTGTTTTCTCAAGCTTCCACTTGGTGATCCTTGACATTACTGCATAATCAATCTATGATTGGCTGCAAAGCATTTTAGGTATAATAAATACACAAGGAGTACAGAGCAGGCAATAAGTCTAAGGATAGTGAACATTTCCTAAGATTGGACATGAAAAATGGCCCTCGAGAGTTCAATAAGAAATGAACAAACAGAAGAAAAAGCAAGCTCATCAATATGGCCCCAGAAGGCATCTAAAATTTTCAGTGAGCTATATGCAACAAACGACCATTAAACAAAACGTGCATATGTGTGCGTGAACCAAATTGTACTCTATAAACTGATTCTTATGAAAAGGGAAATTGAATAAGATCTTTCTAGGCAATAGCACCAAGATCCTGCAGTTGCAAAAGACTCAAATAAGATGTTAGGAAAACCCAAGATGCAAATGCATATAAATTAGCTGCTTGACCAAGTTAACATCAGTCACTCTCAAGTCAAGCTGTTGAGTCCGGTTTGACCAGTAGCATAAATAGCGGATAAATAGCACAAGATCTAACAACTCTAAAACAAAAATAATAGAAATGCAGTAACGAGCTCAAAATCTATAGAGGAAATTGAAGCTCGTAACGGCTAGTTGGGCAGAAATTTCCAAAACCACCAAACTAAAGAAAAGATTTCCGAATTCCGGATAAAAAGTAATACCAAGAACGATCTACGAGAAGCAGAAAGCTTTGGAACTGGACAAGGTCAAAAGACGAGCAAAAACTAAAGCAAATGCATCCACTTGAGAGTAAAGCCTTGAGGTGTAGGAGCAGAGAGCAAAGGATCCAAAACGAACATAATGTCCAACTGATGTGGCAAGAAAAATGCACCCATTTAAAAAAAAGTGAAATAACACGGAAGTTCAAACAAGAAAAGTAATAAGAACCCAGTCGTTTCGTGTACAAGAAAATGCCAAACAACTTACAGAGAAAAGCAGAAGAAGAGTCCAAATACCCCCGATAGGAAAACTTTAGAAAAATAGAGAAAAACGCCAACAGAAACGCACAGAACAGAAAATGCAACTCAGTGAGCTGCGATATCTAACTGTATAAGCCAAAAGCTATAAACTTAGATCGTGGACTTAAAAGCGCAAATCAAAATCACAGAATATTTTAGCAGAGAAAGGAATAATGGCGGAGTCAAGTTAAAGATGAAGTACCCACCAGGGGCGGATCTACAGGTGCTTAAAGCGGAAGCGAGAGCAGGGAATCTTGAAAACGAAGTTTTTGCGGTCCCTGTTTTGGGTTTTGGACAAGGTGTGTGAAACTGGGAAGGAGATGTGTTTGGTCGCGTGTTATGAATTAGCTTAGCTGGGTTTGATTAGTAATTAGCTTGTAAGGTGCAACGATGGCGTTGATTTGGATTGAAGTTGAAATATGAGCTTACAGCTTACCGATTTGTAATTAATAATAGAGACATCCCGCCAAAGCCTGAGCCTGGAAAAAACCTGCTCTTGTCAGCTTGTGATTGTTTATCAATGAACTTGTCAAATTACTCAAATGCCCCCACACCCGACTGACTAATAAATAATATGAGAATTGATTTGACAAGCTATGGTGCGTTTCGGTCATGATGAGTTGGAGTAAAAAAATTCCGCAAACCAGGGGTTGTAAAATGTAAATGGTCACAGACTGTTGATGGAGCTTACATGGAACGTGTCCTTTTTAAGAGAACTCGGATATCTGGAAACAAACTTAACATGATGCAAATCCTATCTTAATCTTAGCTTCATTAGAAGGCTAAATGGTAATATTAATTTGTTGGTGAATTAGGTGAGAAAAATATGAGCTTATCATTGTTTGGGCTTTGTAGATCAGTAGATGCAAAAGCAGCTAGGTTGAAGTAGACTAAAGTGGGTTTGTAACATAAGAAAAAATGTAGAAAGACAATCAAGTATTTGCTAGTAATTTTGGAACGTGGGAAGGAAAACTACGCGTGTAAGGTAGGTTATAGTGGTGTATGTTATTGAGTGATGAATGGTTAAAAATGGTGGAGCAACTACACCAAACCAATCCTTTTTTACAATTTTAACTAACCAAAACTCCAAAACAACACTGAAGATCCAATTAATGTCTTCGTTACAACAGACTATACCTTCCAGTTCATCTGCAATTGACATGACTTAGAGAAGGAGCATACTGGAGAAATGTTGGGTGGGGCCACAATGAGTATAGGGTACGTGGACGCCTCTGCACATGGGTTTGGTCCTGATATTCAAAGTTTTGGTGATTAAAGTCGGCGAAAACATGATATATTCACTCACCGCCACCAGCTCTGCCCTGTTTCTGTAGCTCTTTATCACGCGATAAAGTCATTTTCATATCTCGTGTATCACGCACGTGACAGCATTCAGTAGCTTTCTTGTAGAGCGTGGTCACTATTCATACTTCATACATATGATGTAAAGATTTTTGACGTTTCCTATTAACGAGATTAATCAATCAAAATTAAGTGACAGTCCAAAAAAATAGGCAAGAATGTGATCCAGAGAGTCCAATTTAGCCTAGACAACGCCTATCATAATACATGAAGATTCTCGCATAATACTAATTAGATTTTCTTATGGTATATTTTGCGAGTATCAACTTATTAGATATTATTCCTATCTACTATATATTGCAAAAATAGCATTTTATGCATTCTAATTGTGTAATAACACTATTTACATAAAGATCGTATTTTTGAATCAATAATTACAGCACTTTTTATTCTTCTGCATGGTAACCAAGTTTAGTAGTTTACACTCCAATTAGCTATAAATATTTAGCAAAAAATTTCTTTTTAGTCTACCCTGTCAAAATATCACAAAACATTTCAATTATCAACACTGCTAAAACCATTACAAGCTTTTCGGCAAATAATACAGGAAACTCCAAGGCTAGAATCATTGTTAAATCAACATTATAACTAAGGTCATTCCTAAAATTTTATAAGCCATAGGCGAAATCAAAAAAGAATGCAATAAATCAGCAATATACAAATATATAAACTTTAAAAGCAGATTTTATTATTAAAATTTAATATCCATACATAAGTTACTCAATTTATAAATTTACATACTCAACAAAATATTAAATGATCATAACAGCTAATAATATCTTGCAAATATCAGGAATAATAAAATTACTAAAAGTAGTAATAATAACTGTTGGTTTATGCCCTTGTAGTCAATTTTTAGTTGTATATTTATTTGTATAAAAAAATTATTCAATAAAAGGCATTCTTTATCTTTGTGTATTTGTTAATTTTTAATTATTAATCATAAAGATAAAATCCCCAGAATAATTATTATGCAATTAGAAAGTATAATATGATTATAATTATGATATTTAAATTGCATTTTGAATTATTCTCAAAATATTCCTAATCATAGTTTCATCAAGATGGGATGTTAATGAAATTGTTAGACTAGCACATATTTATTTCTTTCTTAGGAAGAAAGTAATCGATCTCATAGATTAAAGTATTGAGATACTTAAACAACCATTTGGGTACTTATTAGAGAATAAGTTCACTGAACTGACCCAATTATGAGAATCCTGAATGGAACATTACTTGTGTGTCTATCGATTATCTCATTATGATAGTTGTATAATTGTTCCTTAAATGTGAGATTAACAAAGTTATCTCATGTAGAAATTACTATGATTTGATGCTACTTATGTTCTATTTTTGAAGTAATTCAATTTGGTAGTTATTAGATATAGTATGAACTATGTGGAGATAGTTGAATAAATCAATAAAGAATTCGTTGTCCTAAAGTAATTAGTGAAAATGTTCTGTTGTTCTTGATTAGTAATGATTTTGAGAATCTCTGGCTAGAGTAAATTTAAATTTGAAAATGTTGTTTTCAAATATCAATTATAAATTATTTACTAATTACAAGAATGAACATAATTGGATTATTTAAAGTAGACATGAATTTCATATTTAATTCTAATTGGAACATTAGATGATGAAATGATTTTCTCTGAATAGATCTCTGGATACCATTAGAGGTCGGATGATTGAACGGCTTATGGATTGACGGATTCAAGGAGACAGGAAATCAAAATAGGTTAGTATAGCTTTGTCAATTTCTTGTTTTATGCTTCTAATTAAATTTTGTTAAAGTTGATTATATGAAAATTTAAAATTTATTCCGCTGTGTTTAGATTCGATCTTGCATTTTTTACTAATAGTGGTATCAGAGCCTACTTTAATATATTTATTTATGATTCATAAGATTGGTTAAATTTTTTATTTGATCTTTATATGCATAAATTGAATATTTATATGGACGTTTTGGTTTGGTGATCTAAAAATGTAATATGCATTAAAATATTAAGTACATGTTTAGAACATGAATAATGTCTTCCATTATTATAGGATTAAATCAGAGCTTTGATTATTGTAAGGCTTGTTGAGTAAACTTAAGGCTACTTTAACTCGAACATGTTTAGTCTTATAACGATAGGTTTTACTTATCTAAATTTATATGATTTAGATGAGTAAAATCATGATCATATTAATTTAGAGGCAAGGTTAGGTATCGATTATTGGATATGTTTTGGAAAAGAGTTGTCTCCTAACAGATTTAGAAATCACATAGGATGTGATTGATAAAATATTATCTACCTAATTTTAATTTAGTTGGTCTGTTAAGTAAACTCAAGATTATTTAAATTAAAATGGGATCCTAGCTCAATAGGAAATTATGTGATAATTTCTAGAATTAATAATGAGGGTTATTAATTTGTATAAAATAGTAGAGTAACCAATTTAAAAAAACAAAAAGGTCTTTATTTATTTGGTTTTACGATAGAGACTAATTTTTCACTCTTTGATGTTTTAGTTTTTGAAAATGAGTATGAACTTATCCCTGAGAAGCATCATGGATGTAAACAAATTGACTGGATCAAACTTTCCAGACTGGTTGTGTAACCTTAAAATTGTTCTAAGGCAAAAAAAAAAATTGTACATTCTTGACATTGAGCTTCCACCTGAACCTGCGCAAGATGCTACCAATGAGGATTAGGAATATTATCAAAGTCATATTGATGACAATGAGCAAGTAACCTGTGTGATGTTAGCCAGCATGTCTCTCGAGCTTTAAAGGCAACATGAAAATATGAACGCAAGTGAAATGTTCCTGCACCTTCAAGAGTTGTTTGGTGTATAGAGTCGGGTAAAGAGGTTTGAGACTGCGAGAGCTCTGTTTCAATATCAGATGGCTCTTGGATCATCAATGGAACTTCATGTTCTACAGATGATTGGCTGCATTGAAAAATTAGGCCAATTGGGGTATGACTTGAACCTCGAGTTGAGTATTGATTTAGTGCTCTAGTCTCTTACCCTAAGCTTTTCATAATTTATTATGAACTTCCACATGAACAAAAAGGAAATGTCATTAACTGAATTACTCAACATGCTCAAGACGACTGAGGGATGCCTTAAGAAGGAATTATGTTCTATTGTTGTTGTTGGCTCTTCTTCTTCCAAGAATAAGGGTAAAACCCTTAAGAAGAAGAACAAGAACAAGAACCAGAAGACTTTTGCTAAAGTAGCAAAGCCAGCAGGCGATGCCAAGAAGAAGAATGACAAGGACATCTATTTCCATTATGGCGTAGCTGGACATTGGAAGATAAACTGCAAAGCTTATCCTACTAGCTTAAAGGAAAAGAAGTTAAGCGTAGCTTCAACTTCAGGTTTGTTTATGATTGAAATCAATCTTTCTACTTCTGTTTCACAATCTTAGGTATTAGATACCGGATGTGGTTCTCACATTTGTAACAATATGCAGGTACTAACAGACAGTAGAGCATTAAGAAAAGGTGAAGTGGACTTACGAGTTGGTAATGAAGCAAGAGTTGCTACATTAGCTATTGGAACTTATAGTTTAGCTTTGCCTTTTGGTCTTGCACTTGAACTAAATAATTGTTATTATGTTCCTGTCATCACAAGAAACATTATTTCTATTCCAATGTTTGGACATGAATGTATTTGTCTTCAATATTAAGAATAACAGTTGTTCTTTTTATAAAGATGATGTTTATTATGAATCTGGTATGCTTACAAATGGTTTGTATGAATTAGATCTTGAAAGATCAATTCTACAAATAAATAGCAAGAAAAGGAGATTAAGTGACCAAAATACTTCTTCTTTATAGCATTATAGGTTAGTCATATTAATGAAACAAGAATCACTAAGTTACATAAAGAAGGATATTTAGATTCTTTCGATTATGAATCATATGAAACTTGTGAATCTTGTTTAATGGGTAAAATGACTAAACTTCCCTTTAGTGGAAAGGGAGAACATACTAGTGAGTAGTTAGAGCTTATACATTCAGATGTATGTGCCCCTGTGTCTACTCTAGGTAGAGGTGAATTTTCATATTTCATAACACTCACAGATGACCATTCAAGATATGGTTATGTGTATTTAATGAAATACAAGTTTAAAGCATTTGAAAAGTTTAAAGAATTTAGACTTGAAGTAGAGAAACAAACTAATAAGAGTATTAAGACACTTAGATCTGATCGAGGTGGCGAGTACTTGGACCATGAGTTTCTTAGTTACTTAAAAGAGAATGAAATTCTCTCACAATGGACTCTACTTGGAACTCCACAACATAATGGGGTTTTTGAAAGGAGAAATCATACTTTATTAGATATGGTATGTTCCATGATGAATTATGTAGTTATTCCAGTTCCATGTTGGAGATATGCTCTTAAAACTACTACTTACCTATTAAATAGAGCTCCGTCCAAATTAGTTGACAAGACTTCATATGAGATATGGATTGGTAAAAGACCAAGGTTGTCATACTTAAATATTTGGGGATGTGATGCTTATATGAAGCGTGCAATATCTAATAAGCTTGAAGCTAAATTAGATAAATGTACATTTGTAGGGTATCTAAAAGAAAGTTATCGATATCAATTTTATCATCCTCTTGAGCAAATGGGGTTTGTCTTAAGACATGCTATATACTTAGAAAGAGAATTTATTCTCAAAGAAAATAGTGGGAGTGACGTGGAACTTAGAGAAGTTCTAGAACCACAAACACACAACCAAATGAAGTAAAAACCACAAGTTGATACATTAAATGTATAATCAATGGTTCATGAAACATATAGTTCGCGACGGTCTGGATGGGTACGTCATCCTCCTATTAGATTAGATCTACATGTTGAAAAAGGAAGCGATGATGCTTTACTTATGAATGACGAACCTACTGATTTTAAGGAAGCAATATCAGACATCGATTCTTTAAAATGACAAAAAGCCATGAAATCTAAAATAGAATCCAATACGCTAACCAAGCATGGACTTTGGTGGATGCACCTGAAGGTATAGTATCTATTGGGTGTAAATGGATTTTTAAGAGAAAAACTGGCATGGATATAAATGTATATACGTATAAAGAAAGGTTGGTGGCAAAAGGTTACAGACAAAAACAAGGAGTTAATTTTGATGAAACTTTTTCACCAATATCAATGTTTAAATCCATAAGGATTTTATTGGCTATAGCTACATACCATGATTATGAAATTTGACAAATGGATGTCAAAACAATATTTCTCAATAGGAATTTGCAAGAGGATGTATATATGAAACAACTTAAGGATTTTGAATTTAAAGAATTTTCTGCTTAAGTATGCAAGTTGCAAACATCCATTTATAGACTGAAGCAAGCGTCATAGAGTTGGAACATACGTTTTGGTAAAATAATTAAAGAGTTTGATTTTATAAAAAATGTGGATGAACCTTATGTTTACAAGAAGGTAAGTGGGAGTGCGTCGTTTTCTTAATGCTTTATGTGGATGACATATTGCTTATTGGATATGACATTTCAATGCTCCAGTCTGTTAAGATATAATTATCTAATAACTTTTTCACCAAGGATATGGGTGAAGTAGCTTATATACTAGGTATAAAGATTTATCGAGATAGATTAAAGAGGTTGCTTGGTTTGTCCCAATTCTCTTACATAGACAAAGTGTTAAAGAGGTTTAGCATGGAAAGTTCTAAGAGAGGATTCTTAACTACATTGCATGGAATTTATCTTTCCAAGAGCATATGTCCTAAGACACAAGAAGAAAGAGATAGAATGAATGGTGTTCCATACATTTCAGCTATTGGATCGATCATGTATGTGATGCCATGTATGAGACCAAATGTTATTTATGCTTTGAGCATAAGAAGTAGATATCAAGCAAATCCTAGTGAGGGTCACTGTACGACTATGAAAAACATCTTAAAGTACTTAAAAAGGACTAAAGATATTTTTTTGGTCTATGGAGGAACTGAGATGAGAGTTCAGTGCCATTCATATGCTAGTTTCTAGTCTGATCAAGATGATAGTAGATCACAGTCAAGGTATATTTTTACTCTTTGTGGTGGTGCGGTTAGTTGGAAGAGTTCCAACCAACCAACCATCTCAAATTCAACAACTAAAGTTGAGTATATTGTCGTTTCTGAGGCAGCAAAGGAAGCAGTTTGGGTCAAGAAGTTCATCACTGAACTTGAAGTGGTTTGTAGCATTGTTGATTCGATAGTAGTGTGCAGTGAAAACATTGGTGCTATTGCACAAGCAAAGGAACCGAGTTCTCCTCAGCAATCTAAATATGTATTTAGGAAGTTTTATTTGATCTAGGAGATAGTGGAACAGAAGGACATCTTGATAAGGCTAGTTCCCATTGAATAGAATCTAGCAGATCCTCTCAGTAAGCTTTTATCTCAAAAGAAACATGATAAACATATAGATGGCTATGGTATTCAATACATTAGCGATCGATGATTAGCTTTAGTGATGAGCATCCTACTTTCTGCAAGTGGAACTCTATTTGATGTATCTTTTTTCTTTGGAGGGTCTTGCAATTTAAATCATATCCATAAATGAATCATTTGGTGCATTGTGTTCTATAAATTTTGGGATTATAAAAATATTCAATACTATTGTTATATTCCTATGTAAAGGGAAATGTCAAACTAAAATTGAAAGAATAGAAGAAGGAAGCAATTGATATGTAATTGTATTGTATTACTTATGAGTTTTGCTGAATAGCTTTTACAGGTATTTATATTTTTAGTATTTGATAATAATAACAAATAAGATATTAAAGATCAAATAAGATATACAAGATAAATAAGATACACAAGATAAAATCAAATGAGATACATATCAAAGAGAAAAATCATATCTAATCTGGTGATTGCATAAAGATCTATATATGTTTGTCAACCCCCTCAAGATCACTATGGGTAGAAACGGTGAGCTTGCTGCAAGGAGATGAAAAGCAGATGAAGCTAATTATTTAGTCATGATGTCTGCAACTTGATTGAATGAAGAGATATGTCGAATATAAAGAGCTTTGTTGGTTACTAGATCATGTCAATCTTGATATGTTTAGTACAAGCATGAGCAGTTGGAGCAGCGACAAGGAAGGTGGCACTAAGATTATCATACCAGAGTGTAGCCGTAATGTTTAAGAAGCCAATTTCACTTAAAATGGATTTAAGCTAACATATTTTAGCAGTGGAAAGAGCAATACTTCTATATTCGGCTTCAGTGCTTGATCTGGCAACAGTAGGTTGCTTCTTAGCACTCCAAGAGATGAGGTTGGAACCAAGAAAAATACAATATCTGGAGGTAGAACGATGATCATCAAGACATCTAGCCCAATCAGCATCACAGTAAGCCTGTAAGGCAGGAGAAGAAGTTTGGGATAAATGTATACCTGAAGAGGGTGTAGATCGGAGGTATCGGAGAATTCGTTTCACCGAAGTCAGGTGAATGTCAGTAGGACACTGTAGAACTGAGAAACTTTATTGACAACAAATTGAATTTCAGGGTGAGTAAGGCAAAGATATTATAGAGCACCAACAATACTCTAATATTTAGTAGGATCGGAAAGAGGAATGATATGATTTTAAAAAAAAAGAAGAGTGGGTGTGAATGGTATGGGTACGAAAGTGATCTAGGCAAGTGCGATGTAGTAGTTCTTTGGTTTGTGTGAGTAAAATGCCATTTATAGTGTGGGTAGCTTCAATACAAGGAAATAATGAATGGGTCCTAAGTCTTTGATGGAAAAAGAAGTGTTAAGATCTCGAATAAAAGTGGTGATGAATTAGGTTGAAGAACTCGTAATCAAGATATCACCATCATACACTAATAGAAAGGTAGTAATGGAGGGGGTATTGTGAACGAAAAGTGACGTGTCAAATTTAGTGGAGACAAAGTGAAGTTCATGAAATTTTTGACTAAGGTGATGAAACCAAGCACGAGGGGCCTGTTTGAGACCATAAAGAGCTTTATGAAGGCGACAAACGTAAGAAATATGAAATGTATCTATGAAGCCAGGAGGTTGAGTCATAAAGACTGGTTCTTGAAGAGTGCCATTAAGGAAGGCATTGTTGACATTGCGTTGACAAATTTGCCAATTTTTGGAGAGTGCAATAGTAAGGATGAGACGGATGATAGTGGGTTTGGCAACTGCGCTAAAGTATATGTATAATTTATACCAGGAGTCTAATGATAGCCTTTGGCAACAAGACGAGTTTTATAGCGATTGAGAGTGCCATCATAATTTTGTTTTGTGCGAAAGACCCATTTACAACTAACAAGATTGACATTTGGTGGTGGAGGGACAAGAGCCTATGTGTTATTGCGATGAAGAGTTGTGAACTCGTCAAACATGGCCTGACGCTAATGCGAAAGCTTGTTGGTTTGAGTGAAAGAAGTGGGATCAGGATCACTAGGAATCTGTGTGTGGGTAGAGTAAGTGATATAATCAGAGAATATACGAGGCATATGAGTTTGATAATGAGTGCAAATGACCATGGGATGATGTGGGAGAGCGGGTGGAGAGGAAGGAGTTGGTGAAGGAGATGAGGTTGTAAGTGGAGGCATAGGTAGGGGTAAAGAGATAACGATGAAGGTCTTGAGATAGGAGAGAGATAGGAACTAGTATAGGGAAAGTCGATTTCAACAAGACTAACATGACGAGAAATATATATTTTAGATGTAATAGGGCAAAGCAGTGATAGCCTTTGTAATTAGGAGAATACCTGAGAAAGACACATTTTATAGACTTTAGTTCAAGTTTGTCTAAACGTATGGACCTAATGAAGAGAAAGCAAGTACACCCAAAGACCCAAAGGTAAGAAAGGTTGGGCTTTGTGAGAAAAAAGAATTTCATGTGGGGATTTGTTATGGAGAACAAGAGTTGGTAATATATTTATGAGGTAGGCAGTTTTAGAGAATGATTCATACCAAAAGGCTTTAGGAAGTGAGATATGAATAAGAAGTGTGAGGCCAATTTCAGTAAGGTGACGAATTTTACGTTCGGCGATCCCATTTTGTTGTGGGGTATGAGGACAAGAAATACGATAAGCAATGCCATAGGTAATAAAAAAGTTAGCGAACAGACCTTTGATAAGTTCAGGAGCTTTATCGCATTGAAAAGTTTTTATACAAGTCAAAAAAATGTTTTCAGAGTGAGCTTTGAATGTCTGAAAGCGGGAAAGGGCTTGAGATTTGTGGGTTAAAGGATAAATCCATGTATATCGACTAAAATCGTCAACAAAAAGAATAAAATAATGAAAACTAAAGAAGGAAAGGGAGGGAGATAACCCCCAAATATCGCAATGGATAAGTTGTAATTGATTATTTGAAACACGAGAAGATAAGGGAAATGAAAGACAGTTACTTTTTCCTTAAAGACAAGAAGTACAATGTTTTATTACATGAGATTTGATATTTAAAAAAGGAGAAAACCTAGAGAGTGTAACGGGACAAGGATGACTAAGACATTGATGCCATAATGGAAGTGATGTGGAGAGCAATCAGATTTGTGAAATGGACTGTCATCTTCAACGGGTAAAGATTATTGTGGATGTTACTCGCGAGAAGTTGTATCCCAGGTTGGAGATCCTTCATAATATAACCAGATGGATTAAATTCAATGATGTAGGAATTATCCTTAATAAATTTAGATACAGAAAGTAAATTGGTAGTAAGATTAGGAACAACTAAAATGTCATTGAGGCGAAGGGATCTAATAGGAGTAGAGAATGTGAGGTTACCAGTAGAGGAAATAGGAAGAGTTTGTCCTTTACCAACAATGACTATATTGGACCATTGTATGGTGTTGAGGATTTGACAAGTTGAGGGTCAGGAGTCATGTGGGCTGTAACACCAGTGTCAAGTAGCCATTCTGTAAGAGTGTTAGAAGTGAAAGTTGAAGGATAAGAAGATTTGATGATGTCAAGGCAGTAAAAGCAGTGGATAAATTATTATGATATATGGGGGTCAGAAGTGGGCAATTTCAAGATTTAGAATATCGGAAACGACAATGTGAAGCAATATGGCCCTATTTCAACAAATTTGGCATTCAGGCGAAGGTTTATTGGGCCTAAAATAGGTATGAGACTGGTTTTGGTTATAAGAAAGAGCTTGGTTGTGATGATGGTGGGTTTAAATGGGTCTGGGCTTAGAGGAATAGTGATTAAAAGAGGCTGGCCTAGTGGAATCAGACTAGTGCAACCTAAGTGCCTATTTGGTTCAGCTTTTGGAGACTCCAAAAGTACTTTTTTCTACCGCAAAACCTATTTTGGGGATAAAATGGATGTTTGGCTGTAAACTTCAAAAGTACTTTTGAAGTAGAAATAGCTTTTGAAAAAACTAAAATACAGCTTTTTGAAAAGCTAAAATTTGGAGCTTTTCAGAAAAGCTAAAATTTTAGCTTTTACGGGAAGCAGATTTTTAGGTTACTCCCGTCACTTACGTTTATAACCCATGTTCGTCTTTTCTGTTAAAATCATGTTCGTCTTTTCTGCTGCCAACTCCTTGCCGTAAAAGTCTCCTGCCTTGAGCGTGATTGAGTTGTAAAAGCTTGTTCTTCCGCCGTTAGTTGTTGCGCTCTCTAGTTGTCCTCTGATTAAGAATAACATATCTCCTTCTCGAACGATGAACGTGTCTCTGATAATCAGAGACTGCACTAGCCTCTCACATGAAGTATTTATCAATGAAAGTTGCTTCTACAACGTGATTGACGAAGGCATCAACAAACATTCCAAACTGAAAATGTTTGGTCCCAACATGATTTACAAGCTGGTGAGAAAGTGGGTAAAGCGTGAGGATGCATAATACCTGTTGAAGTTGTTGATTTTCCCATCATATCATAATTTCTTATTATTGCAAGAAATAATTTCTTATTCCTGTGGGAGCTTTCTGCATGTCTTGGCATTTCCAAATTAGAATATTATTGAACTTTTTTACATATTTTTAATATTTATTTTTCATATTAATTTTATTTTTTATAAAAAATGAGACATCTCTTTAAATTATTTCTTACAAGATGGTTATCTAAAATTTCTTACAATATAGTACTTTGCATATTGTTTAGTATACTTTAAAAATTATTTAGTATAAATAATTTTATTATAAAATAAAATATAGTTAAAATTAATAAAAGTGCTTTTTATTTTTATGTTGCCAAACAGT
>JANJEY010000006.1:20327289-20340591 GCA_024703695.1 Erythroxylum cataractarum
ACCTCTGCGTGGATACCGTTAGAGACGGTCTCCTTTGGTCGTTATGGTTTGATTGTTTGTACTTACACATGGATCCTAGCTTTCGGGAACATCCCGGGACTTAAAATTTTAAATTCCGCACCGTGGGCATGTGATGCTCACCCCGGGATTTTCCTACATTTACTGGAAACAATCTTTCTATTATGTAGGGGTAAGGCTGCGTACTATCAGACCTTCACAGACCCCGCTTCATTGCGGGACTTCAGATTGAGTGTGATGATGATGTGAAGACTTGTCTTGTACAAGGTGGATCAAAATAAGCAAGCTGGGTTGCTAGAGTCATTGCCCATTCCAAAGAAGCCTTGGGAGAGTATCTCGATGGATTTCATCACATGCCTACCAAAGTCCAAGGGATGTAGTAACATTATGGTAGTGGTAGATCGATTCAATAAGTATGGAGTGTTCATCCATGTGCCTACAAAATTTACAGCCAAGGATGTTGCACGTCTATTCTTTCATCATGGGGTGTAGTATTAGGGCATAATAAAGATGATTATGAGTGACTGAGACACTTGCTTCACCAGGAGGTTTTGGATGGAGCTATTGAAGCTATTGGGGTTCAAGCTCAATTTCTCTACAAGCTTTCATCCTTAAACCGATAGCCAAACCGAGAGGGTGAATGTATTGTTGGAGTTATTTTTAAGGCATTATGTGAGTGTTAACCAACATGATTAGGCCAAGTTACTTGATGTTGCCCAACCCTCCTACAATTTGCAAAAGAGCGAGTCAATGGGAGCTAGTCCGTTTGAGATAGCCACAGGACAACAACCTATGACTCTTCACACTTTGGCGATTGGAGAAAAGGGTTGGTAAACTAACCTATCAATTGACATTGCATTCACATTTAGAGATGCATCCAATCTTTCATGTGAGCTTATTAAAGTCGTATCATGCCGACAACGAGGATCCAAGTAAGGGCAAGTCGAAAAAAGCACCCACAACCATCACTACTTCTCATGAGCATAATATAGAGGAGATATTGGTGCATCAAGTTATATAGAGGAGGGGTTCCCATCCAAGCTATGTGAAGTACTTTGTGAAATAGAAGGGATTGCCTAATAGTGAGGTGAGTTAGGAGCATGAGCTTACATTATAGAATTATAGGGACATGATCACAACATACAAAGAGCACGCAATGAGGGCGTCGCCCAAATGAGTGGGGGGAAATGTCACGTTCCGCATGTTTCGAAGCCCACAAGTTGAGGCTCAGTCCAAAAGAGTCTTCCAGAACATGTTGGAATCTTATGGAAGATTCTAGAAGCTTCTGAAATATGGTAGAAGCTCGTAGAAAACCCTACAAGCTTCTAGAATATAGTAGAAGACTATGGAAGCTTGTGGAAGCTTATGGAATATTGTGGAACATTATGAAACATTATAGAAGCTTGTAGAATGTTGTAGATATTTACATAATGTACATAAAGTATGTAGAGTAGTTTAGAAAATTCTAGATAGTGATTATGAGCCCTTGGTTCAAATAGATCATAGTCATCTATTGAGGAGGAGGAAGACTTTAAATACCAAGGGACTTCATTTATAAGATGCATAGAGGGAACTTTCTTAAACAATTTAAGCATTCTCCAAGTTTTCTCGTTCTTGTTCTTGTTTTATCTTACATATTTATTAACTTGTGCTACCTTTATTTCTAACATTTGAGAAAGAGACTGACTTAATTACGATACGTACAATTAAATGTCGTATGGTTTGTTGGTAAAAGATAAAGTCCGTGACAAGATATTCTTGCTCATACTTGAATCTCATATGTTTTCTCCCCTAGCTTTTAAGGTTTTAATCCCTCAACTACCAACAAGTGCTATTGCCATTTTTTACTTGTAAGTAAATGAAAAGGAAAACACAGTTGCTCTCTTCGAGGATAGGGACGACATGTACGAAGCTGCATTATTAGGTGTACTGTTTTGGCATGTCTCTTTTAGTTAAAGCAAGGCAAACTACTCTATATTACATATTTTATAATTAGTTATTTTGTTAAAGAGTATCCCCAATAAAAGCACTCCGTGTCAGCTTCCAGCAGGATGATCCCAACAAATTATCAGCACAGGAAAAACTAATTCAATGGACTAGGGCACAAGGACCACGAAATTTGATAAAACCTTGTAAGCTGCAGCTGTTGTAGAGAAATAAATACAATATGGATACGTCAATGCAATCAGCCAAGACTAATATGTGCGAGTATCTGTTGTTTGAAAGCTTATCAATCGAAGCTCCCATTCTTTCAATGAGCCACCATCCATCCCGAGCAATTGAACGCCATTGATGAGGTGACGAGTTTTGTCGTTTAATTTCTTTGATCTCCTTTTATGGAATTGATAATCATCTTCTCTAGAGGTTCAAATTGGAGAATGATCAAAACATTCTCTTAATACACAAGCCCAACATAGATAAAAGATGAAAGTTTTTATTAATAAAACTTCAGTTTTGGAGGACATTGTGGTAGAAGGAATATTCTTTTTTAAGAAAATTATGAAACCAAAAAACATAAAATTGCTCAGTGATGTTATGAACTAAATGCATAGATCTTTTGTGTGTTGAAATCTTTCTACCTAACCATTTCCTCAAAAGGAGTTTAGTGTGTCCTCCTGCAGATAAATTGTATCAAGTAATTAATTACGCAGTCTGCCCCAACAGTCCAGCGCTGTAAGTAGATTTGGAAGTTGGTATTCTAACAGTTAGGAGTTATGAAACAGCTGCTGTTCCTCTGTTTGCACGAACTAGAAAAGTTTGGTTGTTACCACAGTTTGATGGAAGTTGCATGAATACTGGTGATGAACACTGGTGGTTTTCAGATCTATGACCCATTTGACGTAAATGATATCTTAAATTGTATCTTATTTTACATCTGTTTCTAGCTTCAGTTGTTTTACCTCGGGATTCCAAGAGAATTAAAAGTTGAGAAAAGCACGAGAATTTAGCAACTTATAATTCAAGGCCTTCAACATAAGTTGTGAAGTGTATACATAAGAATCTATATTTATTACTTTTAGCTCTCCTAGTAGCTGTAGAAAGGGTGGTTGCCCTTACATTATGCTGCAAGGTCACGACTCATAACCATTTGGAGATGGCATGAAGAGGCACACATTGCCGTTCTTAACGGGAGAAGATGGGCACGTGGTAAAGAGATCACAACTTGGAACTTCCCTTCTCGGTTTTTGCCTCAATAGAAAAGGACCACACACCCCACAGCTGTAACGGCTTGAATTTAACTAAAGACCGGTGACGTGGCTAAAGATTTGAGGGATTGTACTGTCCCCCAGCATCTATTAGACGAGTTTAGATTCTCTGTCTAATATTATGGTGTCTTATTGTGTCCAATAAATTTTAGTCATTTATTTATGTGGGTCTCGCATAAATCTTACGTGGATCTCGCAAAATAAATGGTTGAGATTCTTTGAGACAGAATAAGACAAAATAATATTAGACAGAGGATCTTTTCTCCCATTAGACGAGATTGAAAATCAACCACGTTATTTATGTCACGATTAATTTATCCATCATGCACCAAATTAGTTGATGTAAATGCCTTTTTAGAAGCATTGAATGTCTATGATGATCAAACTAGCTAGTAGCTTAAATATCATTCTAGGCAAATGTCTGTCAGAGTCCAGTTAAACTGGTTCAAGAACCATACAACTCTTGAATCAAATATATCTGTCTATATAAGGGACCATCCTCGTTAGGAGATGTTCAAAAGAAAGATGGCTGAATTTGGGACGATGTTCAATCTCAAAACCCTTCTCTCTTTGTCAAGACTACTTAATAGACTAGGAACTCTACCCTCTCATCAACCAAAGGTTAACAATTCCCGCGCAACCAACTTCACCACGTTTCAAAAGCGCTCCTCCCTTGTCCACAATTCCAAAGAACTTTCGGAGCAAACTGTGGTTTTTGACTTCGAAGGTACGTTGTTGAGGTCATCCTCATTGTTTGCTTACTTCATGCTCGTGATCTTAGAGAGTGGAGGGCTCTTGAGAGCTCTCGCCTTGCTTCTTTTATACCCTCTTATTTGTTCAGTTCGCAAGGAGCTAGGCCTTAAGATTATGGTTTTTATATCATTTTTCGGGGTAAGAAAGGATAAATTCAGAATTGGGACTGCTGTTTTGCCCAAGTTTTTCCTGGAAGATATTGGACGAGAAGGTTTTGATCTAGTGATGAGATATGGGAGGAAGATAGCAGTGAGCGACTTGCCCAGGATCATGGTTGAAGGTGTTTTGAGGGATTACTTGGGGGCTGAGGCTGCTGTGGGACGAGAGCTGAAGGCACATTATGGGTACTATGTCGGATTGATGGAAAAAAAGACAATATCGTCTACTGTAAATGAGCTTTTAGCTGGGAAGACAACGGGTCGTCATGTTGTTGCGATTGGATGCTTCTCCAAATCAACTCATCGGCAACTCGACTTACACTGTAAGGTCGAAAATCAAAACTCTCTTCACTAGGACTAGGTGAAACTCAGGTTTAATGAGTAATGGCATTTGCTTAACTAACCAAGTTTGCATTGTAACAGGAAGTCTGTTTGGTGATTGAAGCTGACAAAAGCAATTGGCAGATCCTTCCAAGGGCAAGATACCCAAAGCCATTGATCTTCCACGATGGCAGGTTGGCTTTCTTGCCAACTCCACTCGCAACCCTCGCCATGTTCATGTGGCTTCCGCTTGGGGTCTTGCTTGCTGTGTTCAGGATGGTTATAGGCTTACTGTTACCTTACGAAATTTCTTCTCCTATCTTGGCTTTCACTGGAACAAGAACAACCGTAACCAAAGCAAAGCAATCTTTTACCTCAACCAAAGAAAACGGAAAACCCACAGCCACAGGCGTACTCTATGCTTGCAATCACAGAACACTACTAGACCCAATATATGTTTCGTTGGCTCTTACGAAGCCCGTATCTGCTGTGACCTACAGCATGAGCAGATTTAATGAAATAATTTCTCCACTCAGGACAGTTCGATTAACTAGGGACCGAGAACAAGACAAGATATTGATGGATAAGATGTTGAGACATGGCGACCTTGTGGTTTGCCCGGAAGGGACAACTTGCAGGGAACCATATCTACTCAGGTTTAGTCCATTATTTGCCGAGATGGCCGATGAGATAATTCCTGTTGCCATAGATGTAAAAACGAGCATGTTTTATGGATCAACAGCTAGCGGACTCAAATGTTTTGATCCACTATTTCACTTCCTGAATCCATGTCCCGAGTATTTCATCAGGATTCTCAAAAAATTGCCATGTTCAGCATGTCGTTATATGGGTGGAGCTTTGAAGTTCGAAATTGCCAATCAGGTGCAGAATCAGATTGCCAACGCACTAAGTTTTAAGTGCACCAACCTTACAAGAAAAGACAAATACATGATCTTGGCAGGTAATGACGGAATTGTGAAGTAACTCTGGCGTTTCAGAAAATTTGTAACTGTGTTCAAGGATTTAAGCTCGTGTCTAGTCATAATGTAATTTGAAAAAAATTAATATAAAAACGATTTCAATTTGCATTACACTACATTTATGTAGAGCCTGCCCAATGTTCAAAAATGCAAAAGGTTATTTTTAGCACCTAGGTATATTTGATGGACTAGGCAAGTCAATTTCCGAATGATGTATTTTTACTTCTGTACCTAACAGTTGACGTTCAAGTAAAACTTTGTAGTACAAAGGAAGCTACAATCTATGTTTTACAAGGCACCGACAACTAGAATTAGCAGTTCAAACCCCAATCGTACGGTTGGTATATCACCTTTGGCTGCGCATTGGCCAGCAACTCTAGCAGGGCTTCAGAATCGGTTGGCTCCAGGTAGTTTGACGCATGTTTAAGTACTTCTACTTCATTCTTTCCGAAATCCACGCTAAACCTGCACAAAAAAAATAGTACTATTTAACAGATATCAAAAGAAACCCATTAGTTGTGAAATAGACGAGAATGACTTAAAGCATAGTCGACAATCAAATATTTAATGGTTGTCATTTGTTAAAACTTATTTACATGTCAAGGAGCTGAAGAGGATCATGGAAACCACAAAATATCTTAAGCATGATACCATAAATGTGTGAACATGAATGTAATTGCCATAAGCTATTGAACA
Organism: Erythroxylum cataractarum; assembly: GCA_024703695.1. Lineage (NCBI taxonomy): Eukaryota > Viridiplantae > Streptophyta > Magnoliopsida > Malpighiales > Erythroxylaceae > Erythroxylum > Erythroxylum cataractarum. Next base: position 20,333,422 of record JANJEY010000006.1, read on the forward strand.
GAGAACATATCTTTAGGTCTATCATCATTACAAACCATTAAAATTTGAAGGTTTTCTCAAATACAGGTCTCAAAATTCAATCACAATTTTATTTAGTTTTTGTGATACAAAAAGTAACTATAACTAAGGTGCAGTTGAGAAGTTAGAAAACAAGAATTGGTTATATTCCCGTTTGTTGGTGTGTAACACAATTAATTTGGTTCCTATGCTGCCACACTTTGATTCGGATCTTCTAGCCTCTTGTTCATGCACACACGAGGTCTTAATGTCTTTGTGAGCGATAGACAGAAAATCACATTACAACCATCTTTTCAAGAACACATCAATCTTTAGAAACTAGATAGAATAATTCAGATTAAGCTATGTAGCAAAATGGCTTACCATTTGAGTATCTTACTGGCATATACAACCTTGGCATTCAAATCAACAATTAAGCCACCAACTCTTAAGAAATTACGGGCTGCCTCCATCAGCTCTTTATCAATATTCCCCGGGCTGTAGCATCGAAGTGCAGGCCCAGATCGATTGCCACAAACCAATGCAAAGTGAATCAAAGGCTCCGGGTATGGAAGGGCCATCTGAAAAGAGCATAAATCGAGATAAAACATTAGAAACTCTGGACATAAATTATTTGTGATCAAAGCTGCTGCCTAAAGGAACTCCTCAATCGCCAAGTCAGACATAAATTTGATGCAAAAGCGCTGCAGTAAGCAGACCATTATGTGCACATTATTCTTCACTACCCTACCACAGAAAAAAGTATCTTCCAACTCCACACCTATCCTCCTAAAACAAACAAAACGAAAATTAAAATATAAATTCCAAACAAATGTTTCGGCATTTCAGAATTCAGCATATATTCCCTGATATTGAAAAAAAGATAAATATAGCAGAACCAGAAAGTAACATTATAAAAAATTAATTTCAAATAGTTAGAAACAAGGCCCTGAAACTTAACCAAAGAAAATGCTTTCAGAAAAGATGAAAGGACAACCATAAAGAAATTATTAGTTTTTCCAAAAGAGTGTGTATGTTCAGTTTCCTCTTTACTCATCACCAAATTCAAGAATGTCAAGAATATCATATTTTGATTATATATGAAGCATTATGCAGTTCACATATTATAGTGCCATAAATAAAACGGAAACAAAGAGCAATTGCTTGCTAGTTAGCCTCACCTCCCACTGTTCACAGCCGATCGCACCAGAACATTTAACAGAAGAAATATAAGAGAAACTACAGAGATCAAGGAAACATCTGTACTGTAAATGCAACTCTCCAAGGATGATGTAATGGTCCATAGAATCACAACCTTGAACATCAAATGCAAGCCAGTAATTACAACTCACCTTACAGCGTTCATCTTTCACACTGAATGGCTTCATGAGGTTATAAGGTGGCCGCTGGTTGCTCCTTAAAATGCCATTTTGAATGGCTGAAAGTGAGTATGTGCACCCGCCTATCACATATTTGAAGTCCGCTAACAACTTCCTCCTTTCTAATGCTCCTGCTGGATAGCCCTGGACCAATATTCCATGGATAGCCATCATATTATAGAGATTTACAAAGAAAGCAAGCTTCTCCTCCCTTGGCATATCTAGAAATTCTACTCTTTGGAGCTCTTGAATTATTCGCAGATACCTAGAAAATTTAAGTTAAAAAATAGTCATAAGAGTCTAAAAATATAGACATTTAAGATGCATCAAACCTTGCAAATTCCTCACTTCCATGAATGCTTCTATAGTCAACATGCTTTCCATCTTCAGATATGTACGCTTCAAAGATAGCATAAGCCAAAAATCTCAGCCTTGCTGAAATTTCTGTTATGGGTTTAGGCGTTGCCTCAATTATACCCCTGGGGATGTTGTAACACTGAGATGATATAGTAGGATCATCATCCAGGAAACGATACAAATGATTGCCATCCTCAAACAGATTCTCACTATAAGATCAAGCATCATGGAAAAAAAAACTTGTAAATGATGAGAATGGAATAAGGAAAAGGGAAATAGGAAGAATTTCAAAAATACTTGGCAAATATTGCAATTTCCAGGGACTCACTCCAGAACATGTTGAAAGAAACGTTTGCTTGCAAGTTTCCGTCCAAATTCAACGGCCTGCTTGTTACACAATGTAGAGGGGAAAACTTCAAAATCATATCACCGAATCTAACTTTGGAATTTTGTTAGGTTTGGAGCTTTGTTCTAACAACTAGATGATTAATTCTTGAATTAAACAAACACAAAATTCAAATGATCCATCAAACACTGTTTTGTCGCAGAAAGATTCGGGACATGTATACAGCATAATTGATAAGACATGATATGCATGAAACTTTGCATCAAGTTGATGAAAACAAAGACAACAATGAAGCCAACAAAAGGCATATAATCCCATTATTTTGGATGGTCCATGTGTAATTTAAGCAATTACGAATGGTAAGGGCATGATGTTTATGAGCTTCAATATACGTAGCACTTACATCCCTGATCATACTAAAATGAAGGAAGCCACTAGCTTCAAACTAAGGACTCCATACAGTTGCATCCAAAAGTAGAAGTTTTTGTCCATCATCTTGAATAAAAATCACCAAAAAGCATTACCTCACCTCTGAGTTTGATAGAAACTAAACACTACAATGCCCTTGGAATGGTATAATGCTAATCAAGTCTAAGAGATTGCTCATAATTATGTAGTAACTTCTAAGAGTGGAATAAAGTTGCATTTGAGGTAATATATAAGATGAAATTAACTATTTAACATCATTTCACAAGAAACTATTACAATTCCTAGAAACCTAACTTCTCAAAAGTCAAACGTTAGCCACCCATGTTCAGTTTTTCTACAGTTCAAGCAGAAACATCTAGAACATCCAACACACCCTCTAACCAAATTGTGTTCACCTTCTTACACCAAAAAATTTGAAACACTCTTAAACTAAAAGCTTCCAAAATTGCCAGGGAAACAATTCATACTGCATTATGCAAAAGTAACAATTTTACTTAAATCAATCCCAGAACAGGATTCATGTCACCTAAACTTGCAGTTCCAAAACAATAAACACCATACATGTTCAAAGGAGAAGAAATTGAATATACCAACCGACCTCTTCCCTCTCCAGATACTGATCTTCTGACAGGAAATCTACAGCCTCTGTACCTAGAAAACAGTTAGCAAACCTTCGCATCTTGTAAAACCGGTCCTTAACAACTATAAATTCTTTCATTTTTCGAATAATCAGAGCTAGTTCATCCACAGATCCACTGCTAGAAGCATCATCTTCACCAGAAAGAGGCGGTAAAGGAGCTTCAAATGACGGTGCTTCAGTGACTAAGTACTCAATCTTCTCTTCAAACTTTTGCGACTCATCTAAGCTCTTGAGCTCAGTCAAGCCCCCAATTACAATTTCATTGAAGAACACCTTAGGAACAGTAGATGACCCGGTAAACTTTTCTAGCTCCAGCTTCCTACTTGGGTATACATCAATATTGATCTCAACATATCTGAGCCTTTTCTTGTGCAAAAACAACCTAGCCTCCTTGCAATCTTGGCACCCTAATCTTGAATACAAAATAATTCTTCCTTTCATGGCTATAGGTTGGTGTGATTCCTCAGTCACTCTAGCTCCCTGCACAGTTTTATTTTCTGCATCAGCATCACGTGAATTCATGAGATAATTTAGTGGATTCCAAGATCTGTCCACTGATTTTGGAGAAACTTCTGCATTTTCTCTGTCATTGGCTGAATCTGGTGCTTCCTTTTCTTCCCCCAAAGAAATTTCTTCCATTCCATCCCTTTTTCTGGAAAGAGCCCGCATTAAGCTGGTCACAGCAACGGCACTCTTCTCCTTGACAAAGTTCTTAAGAGCCACAGCCTTCTCAGGCCATGCAGAGGTATCATCTTCACCATCAGCATCCAACAAATAAATAGATGAACCTCTGTTAGCTTCCATCCCAGAAAATTCAGTTCCATCAAAAACAGGCTCTGGCTCTTTCTCCTCACCTAGAACTGTCTCTATAGTTCGTTTTGTTTCTTCTTCATCCTTGCCCCTACTATCATCCATCTTGTCACCAAAATCAGATTGTTGAACCTCATTGTTCAGCTTTTCTCCTTCAGACATAGATTGTATATGTCCAATCTCATCCCTCTTGTCTAAGACATTATGTTTAGTACCTACCTGTTTTTCTGCATGATAACTAGAATCATCCAGAGCACTCTCAACATTCTTCTCACTGATGCTATGTTCTTCACTATCCTTGTCATATCTGGACTCAACCTTAGTGATGCTGTGGGCAGTCATCTCCTCAGATACGCCCTCTAGATCATCGCTTCGGACATGAATGTCACCTCCCTCCACCTTTCCAGAAGTTGAAGAAGTTTCCATGTTTGTATCTGTCACGTTAATTTCCACAAAGAGGGCAACACATCAACTTCAGAATACAAAACTCATAAAAGCATTCTCAGCAACTTCAAGGTTTTCAGCTTCTGTTATATCAGATATCCTGAAATATGCACAGGACTTAAAATGTCAAAGTTACAGAAAGAAGACTGCTTGGCTATAGGAAATCATAAGATCATACACAAACATAAGCTGGTTCTATAAAGAGTGCATTCTGATTCATATAATCATATATAAGACAGGAAGAACATACATTATTTATACAGTACAGGATTGACAGCAGAATTATGTCATCCAAAGTACCCCAAAAAAATTTAATGTGTTTTACTAATTTTCAGAGTCCACAGCCCCACATAGCATCATCCTTTCCCGCCAACACCACATCTCACAGCGTAGAACATGAAATGAAGTGAAGATCCCAAAGACAAAAGAGGAAAAGTAAAATTTCCTTCGTTCAAAGGGAAAAACAACATTTTAGAAAAGAACAATCAAGAATTTTCTAGTCCAAGGAGTCCAAACCAAATCTTGCCATGCCCCTTCAAATAACAATGAACAGTCAACATCATACTATAAGCACAGCGACAATTCTAACGTAGGACGCATGGACTAGTGGCTACATCAGTACCACTATTCTATGAAAACATGATCACCTGGCAACCTTGTACATAGATATCTAATTAGTAATAAAAGAGCTCCCAGACCTACCTTTAAAAGAGACATGCTATGCTTAGCCTACCTCATCTGCATCCAACGTCCAGTACATAACCCAAAATATCTACAATTGAAAGAATCCTAAAGAAAAAAGAAGAGAAGCATGTGGCCAAGAAGCCAAATTTTTTGGGCACTAAATGTATCTTCAGATATGTATTCCCAAACAACAACAAGGTAATAACATGAAAGAAAGAGAGAAACCCCTCAAAACCCCATGTCATGAACAAAACACATCTACCCTGCGCCCCTAACTTGAAATAAAATTTGTCCACCAAAAATAGAAAGGCAAAACTCAGAACCAGACAAAGAAACATGGATTTTGCCTAATGAATATAATAACAGAAAATAATAAGGCCAACAATCGAAATTGAACAAGGAAGAATAAGAAAAAGGATTAACGAAACAAAGACAACAGCATGCCCACAAATTATTAGTAAAGCACAAAGCAAAAGTAAACATTAATTTTAGGCTTTTACACTTCCCTTTAAAGATTGAAAGCAAAGGATGAGAACACAGTAAAAAAATAAATGGGGGAAGAAGACTTACGGATCTGTAGAAGAGCAGAGGTCAAGAAACGTGTGAAACTTTTCCTGCAAATAAAGCCCAGAAACTCAACTTAACGCCAACATACTGACTTTTCATAGTGGTGAACAATTAAATAGACTGAGAATAAGTGGTCAATCAAGTTATATAAACTCCATGGATGATTCATACCAGACACTTATGAACACAGACCAACCTATTCTATTTGATCGATTAAGAAAAAAACTGGAGATACCAGTTGACTTCAAGAATCCCCTCTTAGGGATTCAAAATTTAACGTAGCAAATGCAATCCCCTTTTCAGTTCAAGAACAGAAGAGACGTTCCCAAGAGATGAACCGAATAACGAAAACAGAAGACAAAAAAAAAACAAAAAACCCCATTGGAATCACAGAAGACGAAAATCACGAAAATAGCCACTTACAGAAGACAAAAATCACGAGGAACAGAAGAGAATCACGAGCTTGAAGAAAAGCCCAGTCAGTTTCCCGAGGGAGGCTCGTCAGACGTCGAAGAAGGAGATGTTTCGGGAAGGTTAACGTGAAGGATTAATTTGTCTTACAGAAGACAAAAATCACGAGGTATAGATAGGAGAATCACGAGCTCGAAGAAGATACGGAATGGATGTCGGGAGAGCGGCTCGTCAGACGTCGAAGAAGGATGATAAAATTTTAAATTTCAAAAACCTTTGATCAGATATCCCGCTAATTTGAACGGACCGGACCGTCTGGTTTTTAAATTCTCGTTAATTTTAAATTCTATAAAATTCATTTTCTATTATATTTAATAAAAAAATTTAGTTCTTAAAAATAAAAGAAAAATTTCATAAACTCCTTGTAGTTTAACGTATTGTCAATATTAATAATTTCACTATAATTTTATTTTTTTGTTACCCTTTTTATGCAAGTCATTTAAAGACGGTCTTTCTTTTAGTTAAGAATAAGATTGTATACCATTGAACTTTTCAAAACTCTGCTTATCGTTAAGTGTAGTTATTGTTGTAGTATATTTCTCTATCATATCGAAGATATCAATTATAATTTGTAATAAAAGTTAATGACAAGAGTGGAGTCGACAGGTCTTACCTCTCCTTTTCTCTCAAAAGAGTGCAAGTTTTAGTCCTGTCTTGAATGTGTATGGTGAGATTTGGGAGTTTTTCATTACAATCTGATTTATTATCTTTCTTTTCAGCATCATGGAATCAGGTTTGCAGTGTAACATCTCATCACCGATGGGAAGGATATTTTGGTAAATTGGGATGGGTTAGAAATGTTTAAATATATCTCGGCATGCACATGCATCTTATAGCTTCTATATTTATATGAATGATAATTTTTGCACATGCACATGATTGTATATTAATTTCATGAAACTTGTGGTTTGATTGTTTGGGTATGAGTTTATGTTCGTGTGAGGATGAATGATGAATGTAAGTATAATAGGCGTTGTATAAAAATTAGGATGGATTGAAGTGGATTTTGTGATGTTAGATGAGTGGAAATGAAGTAAGGAAATTGT
>JANJEY010000006.1:20356728-20368569 GCA_024703695.1 Erythroxylum cataractarum
CATGTGGATATTATTGGAAAAATGTTCTGGTAGTGCACCCTTATCGTGGGATACGTGTTGGTGCGACCTTCGGGTTTTCCGATGTGTACCCTACGGTGAGGGGGCGCTACAGTAAATATGTCACTACTATTTTTCTTTAAAGCAAAGAAGTTTATTGATTTCAATTGCATCATAAGTGTTGCATCTTTTGCTTTTGCATGATTTGTGAAATCTACTATATGTTTGCAACATGAATTGTGTAATGGTTTATAAAGATATTTTTCAAGTGATTTCTGAAAAGAATAGCAAGTTTATGAAATCAAGTTTTGAAAGCACATATGAAGTATTGTTTGCTCAAGAAACTCAAGTTTTCAAGAAGTGCCATTTTGGGCAATACAAGTTTACAATTCATGATATATGTGTTATGTGAGTTTGTGGTGGTCCCCTAAGTTAAGTCAAGTACACTTTGAAAAATGGGCTTCTCCCACCTGCCCGCTAGTGGCATGGAGCTCCTTCATAGACTCTCATAAGTTCACAACTACGTAAGACCGTTATATAGAAATGCATAGTACGTTCTGTTTTAGAGTCACCCAAACCATTATGATGTGTTTGTGTGCTCGTGTTATGTTAACATGTTTGATGCATTCATATTTTGCAACTTGTGAATTTTGGCTGAAAGCCTAAGAAACATGTTTTTTAGGAATCATATGAAAATTTTCTATGACAAGTGAATGTTTTCAATATTTTTTGCTTATTTTTCCATTATAGACTGTTACCCATGAGATGTCAAGCTCACCCCTTTTTTTTCCCCTCTTCAAGTGATAGTTAAGAGATCAAGTGATCAAGAGCCAAAGATAACTTCCGCAAATTTGCTATTTTGTATTTTGTCATAAGCCAATGGTGTGGCTTTTGATATGTAAATAAAGTTTTTCAAACTATGTTGCTTTAGTAATGTAATGATAGATTGAAGTAGTTTGGTTATGTATGTTCATTTTGACTTCCTCGTTATACGGTTGAGTTGGAGTAATAAGTTCATTTTGATGTTTGCTTCTCATGGGCACGCCGCCCTCGTGGGATGATGTCTAATAAGGGTTTTTTAGAAATAACCCTATAGAATCATATGCTCACGCTTCATGATATTCGCAAGAGGTTGGGTTCCGGAATCGGTGCCCAACATTTGTGGTATCAGAGCCCAGTATTAGGATCTTACATAGGCATTTTTGAAATAGGTGTCAAGTAGACTAGTGAGAAGGGAAATGATATGTCAGAATGTGAGAAAAAGGAAAGTTTGTGGATTTTAGAAATAAGAAATGTGGCGTAGTCTGATATGTAGAGTTAGATCCAGTATTTGTGATTATGTTAGGGAATATGATGATGAAAATTTTTTCGCGGATATGTACTTGAATTGATACGGATGTGAAAATATTTCCATGACATGACTGAAGAAGAAATAGAGACAGGGTGAAAATGACAAGATTTAAGGTGTACATGTTGGACCCCACACCCCACCCGTAGGTGTTTGCAGGCTATACTGCGTCGTGTGTTTGCGCGTTATACCCCGACATCCAACACAAATTGGTATTGTCCTCTTTGGTCAGGATTCGAACCCCTAACCTCAAGGTTTTGTTGCTTTTACAAGCACGCCTCTTACCATTGAGCCAATCTCCACGGGCTCCCATAACACATGACCGCTTTGCGGGAATGTGTTGTACGTTCCATTTCGGATCCACCCGAACCACTTTGTTTGTAATTTTGTGAAATGTTAGGTTATTTTGTGATGTGTTAAGTTTGTAAATTGTTTCATGTAATAAATTTTGTGAAGAGATTTGAAAATTGAATCCATGTGATATTGTTTTGAAAATGAAAGAATAAATAATGGTTTTTGCTTATTTCTCGTTTATTAAGTTATTACCCACGGAGCCGTCGAGCTCACCCCCCATTTCCCCTCCACAGGTGTCAAGCGAGAAACCGAGTCACCGCATCGGGATTGAGGCAACTCCGATGCAGTTTTACTTTTGAAGTTGTATTTGAAGTTATGTTTTGAGAAAATAGGCTTTAGGTTGCATTTTGGACTTTTATGTAATTTTTACTACTTTTGATGTAATCGGCCCAAAATGCCCTCTAAAGCCTTGTATGAACTTAATTCCATATGTTTGTAAGAGTTTTGGATTTGAAATATATCTTGTGTTTGTTTCTTGCAAAAGTATTGTTGTACGGTTGAAAATGACAAAAGAAGAAAGAATGAAATGTGTAGATTTATAGTTTGGAGATAAGTAGATACTTAGGAGTGAGATTGCTCTATAGTTTGAGAAATGTTTAGAAACATAGGAGTGTGTTGCTGCTGTTGTATCTTGAATTTTTATGCAGGTTGATGAATCGAATTGAAAATTTGGGTTAGATGTAAATTAGGGGAGGTGCTGTCCAATTTTCCAGAAATTGGGCAGCAACTTTCACTCAGTTTTAGAATGGCTTAGAGCTTGAATGGGTTTGGATGATCTTCTTGAAGAATGTAGAGCATGATTAGAGCTTTCCAACGACATAAAATTTGTCCCAATTGGATTTAGGATGAAAAAGTTATGAGAGGTGAAAGGTTTCAGCTGCTGTGTATAGAAGTTGTAATTTTGCAGAACCTTTGGAGGGCTTTTTCACCTTTTTAGAGACAGTTTCAGGTTTTTCTTTCTTCATAGGAAATGTAGATTGTTCTCTTATCTTTAAAATGAGGTATAATTTGCAATTATTGGAGTTAGAAATCAAAAGTTATAAGCTTTGGAAGTTGACAGTTACTGTTCATGGAAGCAAAGTTACTGTTCCATTGGTTAGTTTTTAGGCTGAAATTTCGCATAGGTTTTTACACTCTTTAATGATTGAATTGATTTTTGTTCTCTTCATGAAACTTGTAGATCATCTTTTTATCTTTCCAACGAGGTAAAATGTGACATTTTTAGACTTGTGTACTAATAGATGTGAATTTTCAAAATTCTGGCATTTTGTAGGAAATTGTGTTTTTGGGCTGAATCTTTGAAACCAAATATGATCATCTTAATGACTAAATTAGTTTTTAAGTCCTTCTAGAAAGTTGTAGAACTCCCTATTATCTTTCTAAAAACACCAAGTTTGCGAAGTTTCGATTTCGGGATGAAAAATTAGACTTATTTAATGTTAAAGGGTTTATTCAGATTTTCTAAAACAAAAAAAAAATTAAAATTATTATCTTTGCTCCTCGCTAGTGCGAGGGAGCCTCGCACCAGCGAGGAACGCAACACTGTTTATTTTTTTTTAATTTTTATTTCTAAATTTTCTAAAATCATAAATAAAGCCATTTTCCTTATTTTCTTCGTCTTTCCTCCGTTTGACCTCCGTTTTGCACGATTTTCGAACTGTAAGTTTTCTAAAAAAAAAATTATACCCTTTTTAGTAAAATGAGAGTTCCGGGTTTTAATCGGAAATTACGGATAAGGTTAAAGCGAGTCAATTGTGTGACGGATTTGGATATAAATCCGTTTTTGGGCGATTTTGTAATCTATAAAGATCGGATTGAGGCGATTTTTTGATTCTATGTAACCGAGAGATATGAAATTTCATTTTAGCTAAGAATTCGGATTTAGCTATGGGCCCTAAGCAGATTAACTTTTATTGGAGGAAAATTAGGGTAAAATTATCAAGTTTTGTTCGGATGACGTTAAATTCAGTTCAATTTGAGGTTTCTTTCGTGGTGAGGAATTCCTCCCTCGTGAGATGCGCGCCCAGATGTCACGAAGGACGTCGGGCACGCGACCCACCGGGGAGGGGTTCCAACACTTAAGATGTTCTAATCCTATTTGAGAAATATGATTTTCCTAACTTACCTCAAAAGAAAGTATACACTCTCTTAGCTTTAACAATCATGAATACGGGCTCCTTATTCACAGCTCCTGAGCCTTTATACATAAAAAAATATACAATGAAATTACTAATTAAACATAAATTTCATGTTTATACACCCTCACATAAGTGTATAAAACATAATATCACTCCCTATAAGCTATAGAATCTGACTATTAAACTTCTCACAGGGTTACTTCCTTACTATTCACATTAGCTTTTTTTGCATTTTCTAAGGTATTTAATGTATTTAATCCATACTTACTCATTTTTGAAACATAATTAAACATATTTTTATCCAATCGCATTAGGCCATTATTCATCAATCTAAGTAACAATTCAAGTTTACTCTAAGTAAACATGAAAGTCTCTTTCCAATGCACACCATCAAAATCCTTAAATCTTAAGCCAAATTCACTTAGGCATTTTATCAAACACTTATAGGCATAAACTTGAAAGCCTCCTTATAATGTACTTTTTCCTCATTTTCCATCATCAATTCACCTCATAAATACATAATTTACATCATAGAGTTCATTTAAACTATCAATTTCAAAAGATATTCAAAATTTCAGAAACTTTCACCAGAAGGGGGCAATTTCAGTTTTGACTTAAAGATCCCTCTCCATGACACATGTCATTCATCTAAACCATGTTTATGCATATTCAAGCATGGAGAACAACATATATTAACACCAAATTCAAAATCATAATGTAGAGAGAGATGAGACAAAATTTACCTAAACCTTCCTTTGATGATATCTTCAAATCCTTTCAGATTTTCTCAAATCTATCATTCTAATGATAGATTTGAGTTCCTTAACCCCAATTTAGCTTAGAAAACCTTGATTGAGGTTGAAGAATCAAAAACTTGTTGGAAAATAGGTGATGGTCGAAACTTGCTTCTTTCTCTCCTCTGTTCTCCTTTCTTCTCCCTTCTTTTAATTAAAACAAAGTGTTTAAGTCTTAAATGGTGGGGTGCACGACTATACATAAGAAGAGTCTAAAATTTTGATTTTTCTTTGACCAAACATGGTGAATTTACCATTTTGTCCTTAGTTTGTATGAAATTACCATTATACCCTCCAAACTTTCCTAAATTTGCAATTAAACCCAAAGTTTAGGAATCTCCAAAACTTTTATTTTTATTTTGGTCATTGAACTTTTGGAAATAATAACTAAGCCCCTTAACTTTATAAAATTATATATTGGTCCTCTAAGAACTGAAAAATTACGTTTAAGTACTTTGACTTTGACTTTTAACAATTTGCAATTAAGCTCTTATGCACATCAATTTTTCTAATTAAGCTTTCTAAGTGTCCAATAAGTCTATAAATCTTGTCTAATCACTTATAAGGCATTAGAACACATTTAACTTAACCACCATGGTCATATCTATCCAATGGACTCAATTTGACACACTTAGAACCTTATATGCCGGAAATCTCTAAAATTTCGCATACCGAAAAACTCTAAGTTTATGTAAGGGCATATAACATTATAAATCATTACATATATATCCAAAGGATTTAAATACATCTTTGAACTCATATACAACTATGTATATATCAATATACGGTAACAACTCCAAGTACAAACCAGTATAAAAGGGTTTAAAGAGTTCGACGTTACAGTAGAAATATTCTTTTCCTAATAATTGTTAATTGATTATTTTCTTCTTCTTTTTTAATTTCATGGATGTTCTTGGTTCCCTTATTTATAGATTCCAAAAGATATTAAATAAAAAAGAGAACACAAAGAGAAATGCAAGAAAGAAATAATGAAGGAATCAATATATGTAATAATAAAAAAATAAAAGATAGTAATTTTAGAACTAAAGCTCCAATCTAAATTGATATGAACCCCAATGATGAAACTTTGAAATCTAACACACTTAATTTGTAATCAAGCTCTGAAGAAGCTAAGACTAAATTGAAGACAAAAACTTGACCTATAATTATATAAAATCATGAATCAAAGGTATTAGAAGAAATCTTGACCCGTCGTTATAACGAATTAGAACTAAGATTATAAGATGAATCGAATTCCATAAGCAAATTACTTAATAAGTTCAAAAAGTGTTTGAGGAACCAAACCAAAACTCTCACAATTGTATTAATGATCAAGATTTCATTACCAGTGAACAAAAATAGTTATTAAATACTAAATGATTAATTACAAAAAAAGGCTCAAACTTTCGTCAATTTTTCAATTATAGCCGGAACTTTAAAAAGTAACAATAAATTGCCCAAACTTTCAATTTTTTTAATCCTAGCCCAAACTTCTAAAAGTAGCAATAAAATGCTCAAATTTTAAATTTTCTTCAATTCTAGCCCAATGTTATCTGTTATTTTCCTAATGCCCTCAATCTTTTATTTTCTATTTGTTCTTCTGATGCCCAAACTACTCTCGCATTACAGCATACTACATCAATAAGCTTGTCATTTTTAGTTTGTTCTTTTGATGCCCTTTGTGTGAGTGCATCGGGACTACATAATTTGAAAATCGAAGAGTGAGGATGTCAAGAGAACAAATTGAAAAGGAAGGGGAAAATGAAATTAAAGCATAAGGTCATCAAAGCTGTGTAATCTGATTTAGGTCATTCGATGTTGTTTCATTAGGCTGCATTTGTTGTGTTATTTTTGGATGATGTGTAGTAATAGTTAAGGTTTTTTAAACACGTTTCAAGCCACATCAATAAACTTAACAAAAACACTAACGTCGAGCTAGAGTTGAAAAAATCTAAAAGTTTAAGCATTTTATTGCTACTATTTAAATTTTAGGTTACAATTAAAAATTTGACAAAAATTTGGGCTTTTTTTAGTAATTAACCCAATACTTAAATATAAAACTATAGGTTCCCAACTTAAATAAAAACTAGAGTTTCAATTAGAAATGGTCTAAGTTATGATCGTGGGCGAAGACATATTGGCTGCAGACACTATGAAGGGATTAAGCATTGTTTAAAATATGTTTGTTTTTAAGATCTTGTCTTTCTGTATCTCTAAGAAGTTGGACACGGTTTTAATTATGCTCGTGGATTTCACTATAACTTTTTGAATTTGTAGACAGTCTTAGCCACGCTTGTGGCTCAAGACCATAGATTAAAAAAAACATTTGAAGATAGACATAGTTTAGGCCACACTCGCGTTAGGGATTTTGTCTCACCACTAACTTGTCTAACAAGTTGCATAAACGTATATGTTGTCATTTTAAGGCCCTTATTCATATTTAAGACTTCTCCAACAGTAGCTGAAATCATGCTAATCAATGCTCTTCCTTCAATTTGGCTTGATTTTATATGTGTAGCCACTTCCTTCATCACCTCATTAAATGATTCTTAAAGCCTTGTCTTCCTTATTCACATAATTGGACTGATTTAAAAACTTAAAAGATCAAAGAAAACTCGATTCCCATCATTTTTTATTAAAAATATAGCTTGAGAGGAAGTATGGAGTGGACAAAGACCGATTATAAAACACTTCAGAACTTTTAGGTGTATTAGATGTGGCCATATCCCAAACAAGAACAGGAGACAGCTTGATGATAAGAGAGAAAATATGGTTTTCAAATGTTATTAGTTGCAACATTGTCTTTGATAAAGATGCAAATTGGTCATAGGATGGTGTTAAAGAGCATATTTTAGTAGATTTTGATACTGATGAGGAAACAAAACACCCTTTGTTGAATTAGTAACAACAAGAAACATAAGGCTTGCTTATTTGCTAAAGGCAATAAGAAAGAATTTGGTGTGGACTTTATGGAAAATTTTACTCCTTTTGCATAATAAGATACTATCAAATTGGTGATTGGTTTTACTGTTTAAAAATTATAGCCTATTTTTTGTATGGATGTTAAGACAACCTTCTTTCGTGGAGACTTGGAAGTATAGGATCTTTTAAACAAGTTTCAAATGAAAAATTATAATCTTGTTATAACATCAGCATAAAAAGGCTTTTAGTTCTTGGAAGGGTATTGAATGAGATTATGTTGATAATAGACCTTTCAAGCAAGTAATGGTAGATTGATATATTTAACAATAACCAATATGATATAATTCATTATCACTAAGTTCATAAAGAGTCCAAAGGAGAAACAATCTTAGTTGCAAAACATAGTGACTATGTTATGGATCTTAAATAGAAAGAACACATATAATTGTGAATTTATGTTGGAATTGTGTGTAGTTTCATGGTATTCCAAGAACCATTCAATCAGAACTTTGATTATTATAAAAGTTGAATTTGTAGTAGCAGTATGTTATACCTGTCAAGAATTCTTATTTTTCTGAGATTTGTTTGCTTTAAGTAAGAAGAAACTATTTTAGTTTATTGTCATAACACTTTAATCATAAAGGTACCCCAAAAAGCTTTAGAATTTAAATTAAATGTAAATTAAAACCTCTAAGATCTAATTTTACCTTTAACTTTTAAATCATTGAGTAGTGACAAGTTTGTTATTCTTTTTATTATTGTAATAACCTATTTAAAAAACCTATATGATTAATAAATGTGCAGATTTTTATTCTCCTTTTTCTTTAGTACAAATTTATGGTAATAATTATATCATATTCGATATATATATATATAATAAAAGTTTAATTAATGATAACTCACCTACAAAAATTCTTATCGTTCATTCAACTATCTAGTTTAGGTTTTAATTTTCTCAACATTTGAGTCTTTTAGGAGAGAGCTTTGTACTAAGCTAATTGTCAAAAATGGTAGGCACCAAATATATGTATTGCTGTTTGATGTAAAAAGGGCATAATATGCTACTAAGAATGTATGTATTGCTATTTGATGTAAAGAATCCAACTATAGGAGTGGATTTTTGAATTTGAGAAGACATTAAGTATAAGAGATATAAATAAGATTTGATGAATGTGTTATCAGCAGAAAAAGTTGAGTTGTAAATAAATTGAAATGTGTGAAAAAATTATAACAAATGAGCAGATAGTAAAATAAGTCAGTGTGGAATCTGAGGAAATCGAATGAATTGAGGAAAAGCATTTGAGGAAGGAAGTCGGTTGGGAAATTGAAAATAAAGTGATTTCATATGTATGGAGACAACTAAGGTTATACATAAGTTGATCATTCGATACATGATTTAGAGCTACCATGGTAGTAATTGCTTGAAGTTGGGAGACATCATACGTAAAGGAATATCTTAAACATATATATATAAGTACAGATCATAAAAGTTTGAGGTAGTCATTGAATTGAGAGAATTGAATATGAGATCAAGAAGATTGATATGAACACCAAAAGACCATGATTGTACAAGTGAGAAATTCCAAGTAAGGCTACATGTTATATCTGATACTTTAAGTAGAAACTCAATATTAAGGATTATCAAAACTAGAGTAAAAAAAACATAGAATGTGGGGCTTAAGGATTCAAAAATTGAAATCTTATTAAGGAATTAAAAATGGATCTGAATTCCAAGTTTAAATTGGAAGATAAGGCTTTATGATAAAAAGGGATAAATATGTACACCTAATAAGAGATAAAGGAGTCAGTGGATCCATACTTTCAGTATGGATTAAAGTGAGATAGATTTAAGGGTAAAATGTACTGATACTAAAGAAATGTGATTTATGAAGAGAGTGACAAAATGTTCCTAAGAGTATCACGTTCCCAAGGTGTGCTTGGATTGAACACAAGCTGTGCTCAAGTTAGGATGAAGAAATAACTAAGCTTGAGTTATTTTGATCCATATAAAGTTATTAAGAGCTAAAACCATTGCCTTATGAGTTAGTATCATTTATAATGATGACTTAGATTCAAAATGTGTATTATGTGAATATGCTAAGAAAGATCAATATGATTTGATATTAGTGTTGTGGCATAAGAAATGGACAATAGTGAGTAATTGGAGGTACATACATGTTGAGGAATTGATTAAGAAAGTGAATCAGTACATAAGTGGTTGAAAGACTTGAGGAATCTTTTGACAGTGTATGTTCTACTAGTGGCATTCAGGACTAAGGAAGGATTTAAAATTTCCTTATGAATGATCTTGATCTAAAATGGAGGTGGGGAGGACGATTAAATGGAGTAGGAACGGTGATCTGAGTATGATTTGTGTTAAGGAAAGATTGTGAAACAAAATTGGTGTTTTGAATTCGAGAGCAAATCTGGATTGATTTAGGCTAGATTAGAGAAAGTATCTATAGTTAAGTTGTAGACTTTTCGTTTAGCTTTTCAACAGTATATAGCATAGAATTTTTAGACTTTTGAGTTGAAAATCAGGGTCCTGATAAGGGAGATGAGTAAGAGAGGAGTTACTTCCTCCGTGTTTTTGCTTCTTTTGTGATGGTGTCATCTTCTTCTTAGTTTTGCTTCGCCTAGACTTCGCTTATTCTTAGTTTTGCTCCCTTTGTGTTTTTTCTTCTTCTGTGATGACATCATTGATGATGATATCTTCTTCTGTGCTCCGACTAAGACTTCGCTTCGTCTTAGTTTTGTTCCTTATGCGTTTTGCTTCTTCTGTAATGACATCATCTCCTTCTGTGTTTTGCTCTGCTTCTTCTATGTTTTTGCTATCCTCTATGTTTTTGCTTCTTCTGTGATGGCGTCATCTCCTTTTGTGTTTTGCTTCGTTTCTTCTGCGTTTTTGCTATCTTCTGTATTTTTGCTTCTTCTGTGGGCGTCATCTCCTTCTGTGTTTTGTTCTGCTTCTTCTGTGTTTTTGTTTTGTCTATATTTCGCTTCTTCTATGTTACTGTGCACAAACTTCTTCTGTATTTTAACGATACACTTCTTCTGTCTTTTGTATCATCTGTGTTTTGCTATCTTTTGTGTTTTGATGATACACTTCTTCTGTCTTTTGTATCGTCTGTGTTTTGATATCTTCTATATTTTAATGATACACTTCTTCCGTCTTTATATCGTTTGTGTTTTGATATCTTCTGTGTTTTGACGATACACTTTTTCTGTCTTCTGTATCGTCTGTGTTTTGATATCTTTTGTGTTTTGACAATACACTTCTTCTGTTTTTTGTATCGTCTATGTTTTGATATCTTCTGTGTTTTGACAATACACTTCTTCTGTCTTTTGTATCGGCTGTGTTTTGATATCCTCTGTGTTTTGACGATACACTTCTTCTGTCTTTTGTATTGTCTGTGTTTTGATATCTTCTATATTTTGACGATATGCTTCTTTTGTCTTTTGTATCGTCTAGTTTTGCTTCATCTGCCTTTCGCTCCTTCTGCCTTTTGTTTCTTCTGGTTTACTGTTCACTCGATATCTTCTGTTCTATTTTTGATCCTTCAGGAGAAAAATTTTGTCTTCGAGGTCTTCATGAAAGTTGTACCTCTTGAAATCCTCTTTCGAATCATATAAAGAACACCTTGAATTGATATCTGTAGGGAAGGTTATAGTAATTTTTCCCTTCCTTCTGTATTTTGTCATCTTCTATCTTTTCGGTCATAATTTTACTATCCGACCTCCAAATGAGCCGATTCTTGAACTCTTAAATTCCTAACACTTTTCTTTTTACATCTTCACGTAATGTTATAGATTTTGGTTTTCATATGAAAAATATGTATTAAATTAAGTAAGGGTATCGATTACAAGAGTAGGGTTTGGGTATTCTACTAAATATGCTTCAGTATTTTGATGATTTCTGAATCAGTAGAGCTCCACATAAGAAAATTCTTATTTCAAGATAAATTAGAGACATGGAGCTATAAATGGTATAAAGCCATTGAAACATAATTCAGTTTCTAAGATGTTTAGATTTCGGATAAGATGTTGTGCATAAGTATACACTGATTTAGACAAGAGCAGTCCAAGAATATTTAAAGTGTATCTTTCTACTCACAGACCCGAAATGGGTAATTTTGGTGTCATTGGAGACGTAAGACAACATAATAGATTCTTCTAGAATAAAGTGTTATGTCAAAATATTCAATGGTGTTTTTGTAAGTGATAAGTCGACTTGTACCATGTGTAAGTCGACTTACACATGTTCGGTACCGATAAGTCGACTTGTTCA
>JANJEY010000006.1:20379614-20390696 GCA_024703695.1 Erythroxylum cataractarum
ATCCATATGTACACTGACTATGAAATGGTGCGTCTACAATTAGTGGTACACCATATTATTTCTATTTTTTATAACATATATATATTATTGTTATCAAATTTAGCATATTAAGACTGAATTGATATGGATTTAACATATGATATGATCATCTTGAAATTTAGTAAGTCGCTATTTGTTTCAAATTAAACTAATCTATTTAATCGATTCGTTCTATGAGACAGTTGTTCCAAAGGGGTGGGCAAAGCCTCACGCATCTAACACGTGAGAATATTCCGAATTAGCGATAGCCAGTGAAGGAGCTAAAGTGGCTTTGCCACTTTAAGAGCACGCTTTAGGAGTTTAGGTCGTTACCCCACCGCATGCATGGTATACATCGCATATGGTATGAACAATTAGCATTTTCCTTCCTTCTCTTAATCCACTAAACTTCATTTACATGGATACCCAAAGGCACTGGAGAATCAGACTAAGGTTAGTGTTTGTTGTACACTTTGTGTTCTTTCCACAGCCACACATGTGCAGCTTGACTACATATCAAGAGCATCTAGAGACACTGGATTCCTAGTTATAAATAATGGCAATTTGCAGGTGCGATTTCTTGGACAGGGGAGGAGTAAGGACAACCTTGACACCCAAGTGACAAACATTCGTTTCTTGTCCTGTACACCTGACACAATTTTGTTACTATACCGTGTAAAGGAAATATTTGCCACAAAAGAAAGCACACATGTACAGAAAAGCAAAACCTTAGGTCCTATAAAAGAAAAGGTAATAAGATGATTTCCTTTTGCTCGAGCAAGATAGCATTAGCAAATTGTGCACAAAGAAGGGAAGATTCAGGGTGGTACGTAGTTGCCACTTTAAAAACTTATCTTTGAGTGTTTAGGTTTGATGGTTAGCCAATAAAATAAGATTTAGGTTCCGTGAGGGATGGGACTTAGAGGAAAGGAATTGCCAATAATTAAGACATGAAAGAAAGAAGGTTAAAGAATTTCAATGTCGACCCACCTTAAGCATTTATATAAAGCAAAAGTGGTCTCTTTTACGTTACCTAACTAATGTGGATAGTGGGTGTCTTTAAGCCTTTTTACATCCCCTAGACGTGTAGAGATTCTGGTCCCTGTTGAACAACTATGTTATCATCATTTATATGTTAGTGATCATATGTAATAAGATTTGATGAAGTAACAGAGTACTAAGACATCATGATTAAGAAGTCTTCAAATCAAGCGAAAAGGAAGTTATGAGAGCCCTTTCCAATCTCAATTATCTTATAAACAGACGTATATTATCATCTACAAATGTAACCAAGTCCTCCAGCCTCCATGCTCCATTGGCGGCTATCGCAGTGGTGATCATGTAATTCGTAGGGCATGGACACTCACTTGGCCCAAACTCACTATTTATCCTTTACACGTCTGCCCACTTTTGTTTTCTTGCTCTTGTTTATGATTCTCAATTGCTAAGCTGACAAGGCAACATCCTTACTCAGGCTGGCAACTGCAATTAATTCGTATCTTAATTTTATCCATCTCATATAAATAGATAGTTAAAATAAAGTGAAACTGAACTGGACATGATAGAAAGGACAGAGAATTTGAAGAAGAAATTAATGGTTTTATAATTTAATAGAAGAGAAGGTGAAAATTTTTTCATTTGCGCAACCTTAATAATTCTTGACGAAATTTTAAGATGGTCCATTAACATGTACAACTTACAGGTATATATATATACTCGTATTTTTTCAAATTGTCACCTCATCTCATAGGCAATAACTATATTAGGTTTACTCCAAGGTTGTCAGGTTTTTAGGGTAAAATGATGGGCTATTCACGCAACACATAGTGCATCAAAACATTAAAAAAAAAACTAACCGAGTGCTCTCTCACATATCATCTGTATGGCAAAACTTTACGGATTCGGTTGGAAGCATTGACCAATTGCAACTTTCTTTACGTGAGAAAATTGTTATATTGTTCGATAATTCATGCTGTGGATGTTCCTGGAATCTTTCCATCATTTTTTTTTTTTTACATCAAGTATCTTGATTTAGTCAGACTAATCTTAAACTCCTACGATTCCACCCCAAAAGTCTAGAGGATGTAAATCTGGAACTTCAAAATTCTTCAGGTTCCTACGTAACCTGTACACTTCTGCGCACAAAGAGTCTTCACATATTTGATTGTTCAGCTGATTATTGATCACTGACTCCTTCCTGCTCAGCATCAGGTTCCTATCAACTCCCAAGTTTTCATGACATACCAAAGTTTTTGGACTTGGTTACATGATTGACCAAGGTAAGGAAGTAAACCATTCTAATTCATACTGCAGTGGATTAAGATTATACAGTAGTTATAGTATATAAATAACTAGGTAATAGTAATTGAAATTTCCCTTTTAACGACGGTTCAATTGATAAGCTCACTCTTCAAATAATCTTTACAACTAAGAACTATGAGTTTGACTTAAAAACTTTTTTATCACTTCAATTTTAATTTAGTATAACTATTTAGTTACTTTAAATTTTCATCATTTTACGTTGACATTAATTTTTACTTAAGTAATTTGGTTTAAGGTAAACACAAATACAAATATTTTGTCTGTTCTTAATCATTATAGAAAATACCTTTATCATTCAAAATTATGAAAAATACTTTATGGTACTAAAAACTAAAAAGTACTAAAAATATTAAATTAATTTTTAATAAATTTTGCTATTAAAATTATGTTAGAATAATCATCTATGTGTTTACCAATTAATTATGCAATAACTAATGTTTAAAAAATTTAATATTATAATATAATTTAAAATAAGTGACCAAATGAATATTCATTTCTTTTACCTTTTGTATTTTAAAGAGAACATAAAACTGAAACAAAAATATGACTATGACACCCACTCCTCCACCATCAGCACCGCCTCAGCTACCACCAATCGCCACGTGGCACTTGAACACGGCCGCCGGAGAATGCCGTCAGCATAAGTCGAGTTTCGCGTTATAAGATGACACAATAAATAGTGAATTAGGTAGCGTGGAGTGGCGTACGTTAAGATTGATGAGAGGTGCGCATCTTATGCTTCTGTTATTTTATTTTGTTTTTCATAGAGTCTTTTACTAGTTGGCTTTGCTCAGACAGCGACTTTAACGGGTTGACTGTAGCGTTCAAAAACAAAAGAAGAAAAAGAAAAGGTTTTTTCTTTTTCGGCCATTATTAGTTATCGTTGATTCTGTTTCTTTTATGTTCTTTGTTGAAAGAAATACGGGTGGTGTGGTGACGTTCATTTCAACAGCCAACTTGTTTGTATTGGAAAGGATGCCATGACCTGCTTTTAATTGGGTTTTCTTGCACAAATTTCTTCTTGAGAGCGATCTTTTTTTTAGAGGTTTCTTTGCACTAGAGCTTAGCTTCAAATACTTGAGCTTTGGTTTTTTCCTCTTTGTTTTGCTCCCACTAGCTACTTGGGAAACTGAAAGAATATGAAGTTGGCGCCTTATTTGTAAAGGATTCACTGAAGTGTTTTATGAGGTTAGTAGTGAAATGCTAATGATTTTTCAAACTCTTTTGTCATGTTGGATGGGCTGGTCTTGTTCTGGTGCGCAGCTGTTGAATTTTGTCAAAAATGGAAATCTACAGTATTCATCTTGTTCAAAGGGCACAATTTGGTCTTTTCTGATCAAACTGTTTCTGGGTATCTATGTTACTTTTAAGCTAAAATAACTCCATTTACACTTTCTTCTGTCCGACCCTTCATCTTAGTTCCAGCTAACCTGCAAAAGGGTAGTTAATGAGTGATGTGAAGTGAGTGAAAGTTGGAAGAACTGTAGCCTTTAGGTTAGATAGAGCTTCTATTAGTACAAGATTCAGTATACCTTAAAAATTAATGCTTTTCCTGGTGTAGATTGTACCACTGCACAGAGACAGTTAGTTTTTTTTTTTGGGTCCTGATCTCCAAGAGGGCTTAAGACTTTCCCATCGTTCGTTAACTTTTAGATTTACTTTTACTAGTGGAGGACTTCACCCCGTACTTTTAACTGATGCAATCCAAATTATTGAGTTTCATGTCTGTAACCTCCTCGTCTGTCCTCTAAACAAGTTCCAAAATTTGGAAAGTCACAGAAGTTTGTGAAGACGGTTCGAAGTTGAGAATTGAGGAGCAGAACTGTGCCGTTGAATGGCCTTGATCAATACTAGTTTAACAATTGCTTGAGTTAGATTAGGATATGTCTCCGATACATGATGGATAGTCTATATACTGAGAGTTGACTATGATTCGTCACCTTCTATTGTCTGGCAAACGCTAATAAGAGTTTAATGCAACTCTTTGACTGCAATCGTTTAATCTACTCTTTATTAAACGTGTCTAATCTTTTTCCCATTTCCAGCGTCCCATTTGTTGGAACATGAGCTCTTCGTCAACTCAGATAGCCGCTGTGAGAGGAATGGGCATCTATGAGCCATTCAACCAGATTAGCTCATGGGGGGGCACATTCAGAGGTGATGGAAGTCCGAATATAGGTTCATCCACAATTCCAGAGATGGATGGTTCGCCAGATAATAAGGTGATAATGTGCTTACGTTTTTAGATCATGAATCATGAATCATTACTCATACTAATAATAAATTATTATTATTATTTCTAACCTATAACTGAGTTTTGTGATTGAATTTACCTAGATTGAATATGTTTCTCCTGAATTGGAACCTTCTAGAAGTGATCATGAAACAAGCAGACCTGCGAATAAGGTGATGGAATTGCATTCTGCTCTTCCTCTCTATATCTTACTTTTTTTTTTCTTTTAATATACTTTAAGTTTGTATGGTGAAAATGCCTCACAGATAAAGCACTGTACAACTGGAAACTAAATTAAATTCTTACTTTTATTTCTTACTGGGATGGAATGTTTTTGTTCGATAACAGAGGAAAGCTTTGAATGTTTTTGTTCGATAACAGAGGAAAGCTTTTTTCTTCTTTCTGTCACGATGCTGTCTGAAACTTCTACTCTTTAAATTTCTTCTTGCATATTCAAGAGATGTCCAATGAATGTTGTAATGATTAGTATTTTTCCACAATGATGTTTGTTGCACGCTTACACTGACGCCTAACTGGTCTTTATCTTGGTGATGAGCCTATTTGTTTTTCTGTTTTTTGTTTTTTTTTGTTTTTTGCATACATAAAGTATTGGAAGAAAATAATATTTAGTAGCATAAGAAATAGCAAAGACTAACACTTCTTCAAGATACTATGAGCACTAAATTTCAGATTGCCATGAGGGAGCTGCCTTTAACATCTAATATCTTTTTTCCCTTTGATCTCCATTCTTCTGTCTTCCAAGAAGAAAGAAAGGAAAGTAGCATTTCGATGTTTTTACTATTATACTAATGCACAATTTTTGTCTGCAGACACAAAGACGGTTGGCACAAAATCGGGAAGCTGCTCGCAAGAGTCGTTTGAGAAAAAAGGTAAGAGGTTAATCTGTTCCCTTAGAACTGTGTGCCAGATGAAAGTGTTCTGTATGTGGAC
The DNA here is from genome assembly GCA_024703695.1 of Erythroxylum cataractarum. Taxonomy (NCBI): domain Eukaryota; kingdom Viridiplantae; phylum Streptophyta; class Magnoliopsida; order Malpighiales; family Erythroxylaceae; genus Erythroxylum; species Erythroxylum cataractarum. Next base: position 20,385,139 of record JANJEY010000006.1, read on the forward strand.
ATAGATAATTATACTTTAATTCTGCTTCCTAGGCATATGTTCAACAATTGGAATCAAGTCGTCTGAAGTTGGCGCAGTTGGAGCTGGAAGTGGAGAGAGCTCGACAACAAGTGAGATTTAAGTGATTTGTACACACATTTCTTTACATAAATCCTTGGAGATACCAGCCATCTAATGGTGAATATCTCACTGCAGGGTATATATATAAGCAGTGCATCAGATACTAGTCATTTAGGATTGCCTGGAACTGTAAATTCAGGTTGAGATTTTTTCTGATGGCACATGCTGTTTAACATATTACATGTCCTTATGACTCCCCATTTATTATGTTTATTGAAGTGTTTTTATTTTGAATTTGTAGGAATTGCCACATTTGAGATGGAATACGGACACTGGGTAGAGGAGCAACATAAACAAATTTTTGAACTCAGGACTGCATTACAGGCCCATATAACCGATGTCGAACTTCGTATACTTGTAGAAAATGGCATTAATCACTATAACAATCTTTTCCAGATGAAAGCGGATGCTGCAAAAGCTGATGTCTTCTATCTCATTTCTGGAAAATGGAGAACATCAGTAGAGTGCTTCTTCCTCTGGATTGGAGGATTCCGGCCATCAGAACTTTTAAATGTATAGCTCAGTGTTGGTCTATTGTGATGATTATGGCCTTTGTGTTATTGGTTTCATTTGGATTGGTTAGGTTGCTGTCTGTTTTCATATTAGGAAGTCATGGCATTATTCAACTGCACTTGTGAAAACTTGTTCTGCATCTTGTTCACTTCAAGTCAATGTGAATTATAACTAATGCAAGTAGTTTTATACAACATATCAAAGAAAACGGACTGCTTCAAAATTTTATGTGGCCTGACATTACAAACACTGGGGTAGTTCAGAACTTTTACCGGGACGTGCTTGAGAATATTGTTCTGATATTTGTCTAGTTCTTATCTTTTTCTTGGAAAATCGTCAAGTTCTTATGTTTATTTTTGCAGGTTTTAATGTCCCAAGTTGAGCCATTGACTGATCAACAGCTTGAGGAAGTCAACATTCTTCGCCATTCTTCTCAGCAAGCAGAAGATGCTCTTTCACAAGGTATTGAGAAACTTCAGCAGACTCTGACGCAAAGCATAGCAGTTGATCTAATGGGTGCTGGGAGTTACAGAGCTCAGATGGCTTGTGCAATGGAGAAGTTGGAGGCAGTGGAGGGTTTTGTGAACCAGGTAACAACTAATTTCCTTCCAATAAGTTGATATGCACTTCATTTTCTACATCATTCTATGTTGTTCTTTCAGGAGTCTTTTGGTTTTACTTATATTTTTTTGTTATGATTTTTAGATTTAGTTTTCTAAGTTTTGGTCTCTATTTTTTAAACCAAAAAAAAAACCCTTAAAAAATGTCTGGTTTTAGGATCATTGTATTACATTTTTCGTACTGATAATAATTAAATATATAATTTTATGAATTAATTAAATAATTAATATAATTTTGATATCTTATACAATATTTATTAATAAATATTATTGTGTTATATTAAAAAAAGTAAATATTTTTGTAAAATTTATTTTTAAACTGATATCTGTTTATTAATAATAGTATAGTTTTTAAAACCAATCTTATTATTTAGAATTAAATATGATATTTATATATATTTTTTTTAATTTTTTTAATTTGAAAATTTAAGATATTTGAAATTTAAATTATATTTATTAAATAATTATAAGATCCTCAAATGTTTTTTCAAAATAATTTTATTTTAATTATGTAAACAAAAAATGAAAATAGAAAATCAAAATTAGTTTTTATGATTTTCATAAGTTATGAAAACTAGAAGAAACCTAATCTAAAAACAAAAATAGAAATTCAACTAATTTTTGTATTAAATTTAAAGACAGAAACCAAAAACTGAAAATAAGAGTGGAACCAAACTATGTCCTAAGTTTTTCATGTCAATTTCTTTGAGGCCACGGGAAGAAGACCTTTAATTTTCTTAACAGAGTTCTGATGACCGTTGCAAAAGATTAAGGCTGTTGATTCGTGAGGAGAATCTATATGAACTGCATGGATATGCCACATTCTTTGTTTGCCTTGTTCATTAGTATCGTTTGCTTGATAAATCTTTGTTGATAGAAAAAAGAACTGTGAAAAATTCGGGTACATTTTGTTCTTCCTCAGGTTTTCAGTTGGCTTTAATCTTGTTGTATTTCTTAAGATTGAATTGTCAGTCAGCTGAAAGAGGAAACAGTATTGAACAACTATGTTGGCCTTTTCAAATAGAAGCAATGGTTAGATGTTTTTGAAAACCCACTTCCTTAGTGACTTTCTCAGCTTGAAAGTTTTGTATAAGGCTTCTTTAGGGTTTGATTCTCCACTCCATAAGCTACAAACAAAATAACCAAAGACCACTGAAATAAACGTCGCGGTTTCTTAGAGTTCTTTTATCCATTGTTGGCTTTTCTTAAAATACCGATAATAGTTTTGGATTGGACCCAAATGCATGATGCTGGTGGCAGATTTACGGTCTCTGCGATTATTTAGTTATTCTACCTCAAACTCATCACTGCATTAAAGTTGATGTAAAGGTTGGTTTTGTTATGTCAAGAGTCTGTTTCTATCAAAATCAAGAGTCTGTTTCTATCAAAATGCCCCTGTTATTTTGGTCAATTTGCTGCCCTAAAGACTGCCGATGTTTATTCACATAAAACCCTTCTTCAGCACATTAATGACAAAAAGAAGAGGATCCTAAATACGTACCCATTTGAATTGATTGAACAACATAAGACTTATTATGCACAGCAATCAACATTCTTTATTATTAGTGACTATGTTATGATCCATTATTTCTGTTGGCAATCTTTTAGACAGCTCCTTCATTCCCACATTCTGTCAACCTTTGCTTCTTTCTGGAAACAGGCAGATCACCTGCGACAACAAGCCTTACAACACATGTATCGTATCCTAACAATACGTCAAGCAGCGAGAGGTTTACTAGCTTTGGGAGAATATTTTCACCGTCTTCGTGCTCTAAGTTCACTATGGGCTGCTCGTCCTCGTGAATCTGCCTAGTTTAGAAGAAATAGAACCCCAATGATGTAGTGTATCTATGTATATGTTCAGCTTGGACATTTGTGCTTAAGATGCAAAAGACTCGTGTTTGTGGATTGACTTGGGGTCAATCACCATATATGTTTTTGCAAAGCTGGCTCCTGAGGTTGAAATTTTGTAAATAGAAATGGTAGTGGTGCGTGTCCGCAGAGAACTAGGTTGTCAAGTCGATGTAGAATGTATGCTGTATAATTTGATGTTTCAAACGCTGAATGCAGAGACTATACTTGAGCTGAGTAGGTTTAAGATACTTGGTGTTCAACAGAAGGCGCTTATCATTCTTTAGTGACACTCAGGTGAACGTAATGGATTGGATTATTTAATAAATTTAAAATAACTCAAAATTTATGAAATCCCTAAAATTAACGTAACCCTAAAAAATCAGAAGAAAATAACTACACTCTTTCAACGTCTCGTTACTGTCTCCAATGGCACGTTAGTTCATCATCTCCACAGGCATGCTATAGTTACTTCTCTGTTAATTTTCTTGCATTGCTCAGCTGGTTTCTTAGCTGGCTTTGTCTAGGATTTCACCATTTGTCGTCCTACTCCATCGTCTTTACTAATATGTATCTCACACAATTGCGGTCTTGTCTTTTTCTTTTTATATCTAATCTTGTTCGTGTAATTAAGGTTTACTTCTTTTACAAAACTATTGTTTGAGATTTGCAAGTTGTTCCTCAAATTGATTGAGTTCTTATAAATATTTTATGAGATATTAGTGCTGTAACACAAATACATGCAATATTCACCAAATACATTTGAATGAATATGATGAATGGTAACTCTTTAGATCTCAAGTCCCAAGTTGACACCCCAACTTATGATCACTCATATAGCAAAATGTTTTATCTATTTCATTCCATAGGATACATTTAGCTATTAATAAAGAGCAAACTTCATTCTTTTTGGGTATAATGGTTTTGTCAATTAATAGCTTATTTCCCTACAACAACTTGGCATTATTATTTAAATGATTTAAAGGTCATTTGGATCAACTCGGGAGCTTACTATGTTCTCACAATTTATAGTATTTTGTAATTGGTTCTATAATTTCCCCTCTTGGCTATTATTTTTTAATGTCATTACCTCTTTATACTTTAATGATATTGTTCTTTGATTTATAAAAAGGATTTCTATATATCTTTTTAATGTGGAATTAAGTTTTAAGGGACCAGAGCAATCTACTAACATATTAATCAACTCCAACAAAAAAAAAGACAAGCTCACAATTTAAGGTAAGTATACCTATTGTTTAATAATAATACAATTGTGCAAGTTGTTATAAATGAGAATGTGCAATTGATGAAAAGATATTCTTTTCCTTAAATAATTCTTAAAAGCTTTATAATCTCATTGACTTTAATATGTTTTGTTGGTTTAAAATTATTTGTAATGTAGATGTTGGTAAATTTTGAATTTTATTATAGTGGGGTATTGAAAGGAAATGACAACAACAATTATCTTAGGGGCAAGATTAAAGGCAGTAGAATATGGGTGTTGATGAACTTAGTATGTTAGTACCAAATGGAGTATTAAAAGATAAAGGACGTAGATTGTATTTATTTATTTTTTACAAATTTCAAGAAGATTCGATGAGATGCTTAAAAGAGTTAAACTTACACCATGATAAAGATATTTGTCGATGCTTCACCATATGCAAGAATTGAACAACTACAATGTTGAAATCTATTATGAGCATGGTTATGATAATCCTCTAATATACAGTAAAGAAATTGATTTTGATATCAACAATAAAGAGGGATTACTCCAAATTTTGGTGGAAAAAGATAATGAATATTTTGTTGTTATGGAGATGATTGAATCTGAAAGTGATATAAGTGATGAAAAAATTTATGCAATTGATGATGAAGAATATGTTACTCAAAAGAAAATAAGAAAAAATGTGGGAAGAAGGTATGTGGTGGATTTAAATGTTACAATGTTGTGGATGAGGTTGGAAGTAGTGGAAAATGTAGTAATGAAGAGTGAACTTATTCAAAAATTTCATAAAGAGAATCACTTGGTTGATGTAGTAAATATGAGGATAGTAAAGCTAAAGTTCAATAACCAATTTGTAGTGATGATAATAGGTTCAAGGCATTTGTCACAAGGAAGAAAAATATTATTTTTAATCCAAAAATGGATATGAAAGATTTTTAATTTGAAATTGGCATGAAGTTTAATGATGAGATTCATTTTAGGGAAGAGTAAGAAATTATGTGATTACAAATAGATATGATGTTTCAATTATGAGATTTGGTGTGAAAATGAATGTTGCTCGTAAGCCACAATGTCCCTTTAAGTAAACAAGCATAGTTGCAATAAAGTGTAAAGAAACAAACAAGCTACTAAGAAATTGATCGCAAAAGAATTCTTAAACAAGTTCTAGGAGGACTCTAAACTAGTCAATTATGAGATGATAGACGATCTTCAGATGAATTATGCATTAC